>KI911127.1:5033-224080 GCA_000482085.2 Cladonia metacorallifera KoLRI002260
TAACCCTAACCCTAACCCTAACCCTAACCCTAACCCTAACCCTAACCCTAACCCTAAGTAGAACTTCAACTATCTACACTAATATTGTATAGTAATATAATTTAATAAGAAGACTAGATTCTATCTTAGCGCGAAAATACGTATCTTTTTTATATATAAAATTTTTCTATCTGCCTAACTTAGTTAGGTAAAATTCATCGCATTTTCACTAAGTCCCTACTAACTTGCCCGCTACTCCTAACCCTCTGCCGCCCATAATATATCTATAATATATTAGTAATTAATAAATATAATAGTCTCTTATATAATCCTTACCTTAGCTATAAATAGAAAGTAAGTTTTCTTCTTCTAATCCTTCTTCCTCTTCTTTATTTCCTAGCCCCTAAATATTCCTAGCTCTTTCTAGCCTAGCCTAGCTATCTTACCCTAAAAAAGGCCTAGTTAGATCTACCCTAAAGTATTACTGACCTAGATTAGTATAAAAGAATTGCTGTATATAGATACTAGTTTTCTAAGGTAGATCTAGCTTAGAATCCTTTAAGATTCTACCCTTTTTCCTAGGGTTTTCCTAGCTATGGATATCTAAATAGTGGTCTTTAATACTTTGAATATTTTGAGTATAATAAGAGCATTCCTGGCAGCCTAGACTATCTGAATAGAGGGCGAGATCTGGAAAGAAATAAGGAAAAGAGCTAGGTATTTCTACTTCCCTAACTCCTTCCCTATCTTAGATTAGCGTAGGATAAATGGATAGCTCTAAAAGCATTCTAGATCGTTCCTTCTTAGGGAGTTTATAAGATGATTTCTAAAAGTAGTAATCTAAACCCTTAGGTAGAATTAAATATTTACAAAGCTTATAAGCTAGGAAACTAGTATTACCTAGAATAGTAATATGCTCCATCTTATTAGAAAGGCAAGGCCCTATTTCCTATATAGGAATTTGATTGAAATAGCTAGGGTTAATAATTCATTGACATATTAAGGAAAGATAGTGAGGAAAGGCAAAAAGCTTTAAGATATAAGATTATTAGGCGGCTAATTAGGCAGGTAATATTTAAGGTTATCTCGGCTAGCTAATAAGTAGTTAATAGCTATTATATAGGCCTCTTAGCTAATATCTTAACTAAGTACCTACTTATAGAAAGGAAATAGAATAATTAGATATAATATTTAAAAATATAATATTTAGTAGTATAATAGTCACTATTAATAAATTAAAATATAACTATTATATATATTTTATTTATTTTTATTTAGGATAGAATATGTATTTTAGTAGTAAGAATTCTAAGTAGAAAGTTAAGTTTTTTATTACTAGTCTATTTTAGATAATTTTTAGCGCGTTTTATAGCCCTAATCTAGTAGATTCTAAATCAGGTCTTACTTTAAATTTCACTTGTATATTAAGGTGGGGGTAAGACTTAGAAGAGATAACTTTCTTAGTAGTTAATCATCCACTTAAGGTTTAAACATTAATAAAAACCCACATTTCAACATTTTTTTAAAAGATAACCCTAAGAAGGATTTAAGAGCTTAGAATATTAGATTATAGCGCTAAGCTAGCGCTTTCTAAATCTAGTCTAAATTTTAAAAGAGCTCACAAAAAAAACCAGATTCCATTTGAAAAACTGAAATTAAATAGAATCTGACTAAATTTTTAGTATAGAATAAATGGAAAGTGATCGCTTTCCATTTGTCTCTAGTAGATAGAATACTCTTTTAACTAATTTATTAATATATAAGTTACTATATAGTATTATATTATTTATTAGTAGAAAATAAAAATATAGTAAATTACTTTTATCCTTAATATTACTATTACTTAAGTATTAAGATAAAAGGATAGCACTATTATTATTACTAGTAATATAGATATTATTAGTAATAGTAGTAATAGTAGTGAAGCTAAAAAAGAACCTAAGAGTAAGAAAAAAAAAAGGATAATAGTAAGCTTAGAGAAAGAAAGGATTTAAATAATAAGAATAATAATAATACTAATATTATTTATATTTTTAATAATAATAATAGTATTAATATTATTAATAGTAATCTTAATAAGTCTTATATTTAAACTTATCTTTATAAGCTTAGTAGCTTTTATTTAGGTAGATATAACTAAGGAAAGTATATATCCTACTAGCTTATTCTATATATTATTAATTTACTTTAATTATTCTTTCTATCCTCCTTCTCTCTTTTATTTCTTCTAGTTTCTGAGCTATAAGGCTACTAAATAAAAGATATAGCTATAAATATAGTTATAGATAAGAGATACAGATTAGTCTTAAAGGTATATAGAATATAGTTAAGAGGAATTAAGATAAATAAAAAGAAGAATTAAGCTAAAGGGATTAAAGAGGATTAGTAGGTTTAATAAATAATATTTAATATATAATAAATATAGCTAAGCTTTACCTTCTTATAATTTAAGCGCTTTAATTTTATTAGGCTTAGCTAAGGGCATTACTATTAGTATATACTTAAGTAAATATAGTAGATACTTTATAACCTAGACCTTAATATTATACTAAAGCTAAATAAAGCTATAGAGGTATATTACTATATATATTTTACTAGTAGTCTTAGGCTAATAGTACTTATATATTATTATTAACTAAGTTCTTTATAGGAATATTAATATATGCTAACTACTTACTTAACTAACTCTTACTATTATATTAATAGTCTATAAATAATTAAGCTTACCTATTTTAAAGCTCTACTTAATATATTTAAGTCTCTTAATATTAATATTTAATTCTTTTACTAGACTATAGAATCCTTATTATATCCTATATTTATTTCTTACTAATATTACTACTATATTACTACTATTATCTAAGATATAGGTATATTCCTAATACCTTATATTATTTACTAATTAGCTATATATATTCCTAAAGCCTAAAGACCTTATAGATATAAGATTTAGCTATATATTAGTTAAAGAGCTAGATATAGTAATCTACTTAGGTATATAAGGCGCGTTTATAGGATTAAGAGCTAAAATATAATTTAAGAGTAGAATACTCTATCTACTTAAGAAGTTATTTAAGATTAGTATTAAAACTAAATCTAATATTAAGATTTCTTTAACCTTTAATAGTATTATTATAAAGATATATATAAATAAAAGTATTTTTAAGGACTCTATAACTATTACTAATCCCTTAATAATAGCTTCCCTAATAGAGCTTCTTAAATAGTAAGGAAAGAGCATTAAATTTATATCTATATAGAGAATAAGAGTAGTAGGGCAGGTACATTAGCTACTATTAAGATATATAGGCATAATATAGTGCTATTAAGTTAAGTAAATCTTATTTTAGTTTAGTAGAAGAATAAGTAGAATTTTAGTATTTTATAGACTCTTATAATAGTATAGTATTATACTTATACTAAGCTACTACTATTAAGGCTAATACTACTAATATTCTATAGTTAATAAATAAAAGATAAGAAGATAAAATATATTATATATTATATAATAGATTAATTAACTAGTTACTAATAAGTACCTTTATATAATAATAAGTAGAGAGAAGTTTATAATTATTAATAATACTATTTCCTATACTACTTAAAATATATTAATACTAGGTATAGTATATCTATTAAGTTTAGCTTAAAAGGGAATTAATATTAGTATAAGCTTATATAGATACTTTATATACTCTATCTAAGCTTCTTTCTATAACTTAAGTAATTTAATCTAAATTTATTTTTATATTAATATTAATATTACTCTCTAGTATTTAGTAGCCTTTAGCTAGGATTTAAAGATAGTAGCTAATATAACTAATAAAAAAAGTAGAAACTTATTAATATATTAACTTAATAGTATATTAATAGCTAATATAATTAATAGAAAAAGTAGAAACTTATTAATATATTAACTTAATAGTATATTAATAGGATTTTATATATTTAATTAATAAGACCTATAAGTACTTCTAAGAGATAAGAATATTAAAAGTCCTAGATATATATATTATTATATCTTTATGCCCTAAATAAATAATTAAATTTAAATATTAGATTTAGAATTACTATAAAAATGCGTATCTTTTATATATATAAAGTTTCACTATCTAAGGGAGTTATATAGGATAGTTATATTATGAATTTTCTTTAAGTCTTATCTATAACCCCCCTAACTCTAACCCTAACTTATAGATATCTTTAATAGCTCCTAGAATCGTGGTAGCCCTCACTATAAATTTTAAAAATGCTATGGGAGCATCGGCATACTAGCAATAATCCTAATAAAAATAGGTAAGGCTAAGTTTCATGCCTCAGACTCTCTGTTCCATATTTTCCTTAAGCTCCTAGATATCTTCTAGCCTAAATTACATAATCTAGCACAACTGGAAGTTTATAGCAGGATCATTAATATTATCTCTAGTAGTGAAAAACTAGATTCTAATTTAATATAAGAATTATCTTTGTTAACATTATAATAGTAATTTATGTAGGTGGAGCATTAGTATATTAGCTCTTCTTTTATGTTATAGCCATTAGAATAATAAGTACATAGCATTACTTTTACTATATTATGATTAAGTTAAGTTATTTATTCTTATAAAGGTCTTATAAAGAACTGTTTCTAAGAGTACTTAAATCTTAATTAGAGCCTTTTAATATAATAATAGAGTATGAATTATATATTAAATAATGTATTTAAGTTAAGTATAATACTTATTATACTTTTTTAAGTAATAAAGGTCTCTAGTATATATTTATTAAGTAAAATAAAATAAAATAAAGTCTTATTAGTTCTTAAGTTATAACTTTTAATAGTATATAAGAAATCTTAAGTTATGTTTAATATTTATTAAACTTTATTTAAGTAATTAATATTATTATTATATTTCTATTAAGTATTAAAAATATTTAATAAAGAAATATAATTTTAGAAAGCTATACTTTAAAATAGTAATATTATAGAATTTATTCTATGAAATAAAGAATTAAATTTATATATTTAACTTATATTTCTTTTTTTTACTTAAATAATATATAAAATATAAAAAATAATATTTTTAATAACTTTTAAAGTAATAAGATGTAACTTTAAACTCTTTAAATTAATATAATTTATACTTTAAGTTTTCTATAAATATAATTATTACTACTTATTTATTATTTATTTATATACTTTTTATACTAACTTAAGAGGTATTAAGACTAATTTTAGCTTAATAATTGCTATACTATACTTAGTCCTAGCTATTATTAAGTTATATATTACCTGTTTCTGCATTTATCTATAGATTAAAGCTTAATTACTATTGGAATAATAATGACTAAATGTGTAGAATGTTAGGTGAATTGCCACTGAAACATGCCATTCTTTCAAAGTTTAAGTTTTTCGAAATTGAAGAGAAAGATCAATAGAGTAAACAATAAGTAATTCAATTAGGTACTTAAGTTTAAAAGTGCGATTCAAGATACCCAGAGTCATGGATCAGTGATAAGATGTTTCCTTAGAAGGAGCGTTAAGTAGCGAGTCATTGACCTAAAATTTGACTAGACGAGCTACAGCTAGTAAAGGTTACGCACGAAGCCATGGCTGCTCTTAGGTAAAATGACAACATACAGCTTAAACGTCAAGCTTGTTGGAAGGTTGGAGGTGGGAGGGTTTGGAGCACGAGGAGTACCGTAGATTCCCTTCCCAATTTAGCCGCCATTAGTGGCTCTCACAGCCGAATGATTTATCACGTCACAGCGGAGGGCCGAGGAGGCGTTGTTGGGTATTACGCAGAAAGAGAGTCTACTACTTTCATGGGGCTTGTGTGATTTGGCGGCGCGGACTGTTAGTAAGAAATAGGAAATCGAAAGCTATTTCTGTTCCTTGTCTACCCCTGACTGCTATCTGTATCGTATCCATGAAAAGGCACTATCTGCTTCAAGTCGCCATCGAATCCAAATGGTACGACACGCGTTCTGAGCCCAAGCAATGACATCAAGCCGTGATCCCATCAACATCATCCACTTCATATTATTCCATCTCTAAACTTTTGGCCCTCTCCGTTACCGAAATGACTAACATCGCCATACTCGTCGTCAAAAAATTTCATCTTTTTAACGATTAGCATTAGAAGCGAACAATGATAGTTGAATTCTTACCAGCTCCTCATACTCCTCGTCTGTAATATCGGGTGTTACGACACGGGTATGCGTCATTAGTTGACTGAACTTCTGGCCCTTCTCTTCCGCTGCCACGGCCTTCTTCACCTCTATCGATTTTAGTGCGCGTAGCCGGTACACGTGGACATCTCGTTTCTGGCCAATACGGTTGGCTCGCGCAATGCATTGCGCATCGTTAAGCGGTGTCCATGACTCGTTGAGCATGATAACGGTGGACGCTGCCGTCAGCGTCAGGCCATAACTTCCGCATTTACTGGAGATCAAGAGGACTTGTGGCTTTGATGGGTCATCTTCGTCTTGGAAATTCTGGACAACCCTCGTCCGTTGTTGCAGGTTCATCTTGCCGTTGAGGCTTTCATGTATGATCTCCTTCTCTTCCAGCGCTATGCTAAGTATGTCAAGGCAGGTCATGTAATCGCAAAAGACAAGAATCTTGCCAGATGCCTTATCTTTGAGGTTTTCCTCGATGATCTCTATGCATTTATCGATCTTTGAGGAATGCCATGTATGGGCCAGGGTACGGATATGCCCTCTGAGCTTTTCGCGCTCTGCATCGAGTGACGGACCTGCGTTATTGTCTAGAGTTTCATCTTCACAGTTGGTTTTCTCCGTTTGCTCGAGTTGCTCGGCGTCAGTCATGTCATTGTAGGTACCCTTAGGAGACATGTAGTGAATAGCGGCCATCAACATAAAATTGTATCGCTTGAATGTATGATGCTCGCCTACAGACACTTCTGAGTCATATTCAGCATCGACGTTCCACAGTGGTTCATAGATCGTCTGGCATTGTTGCTCAGTGAGGTTAGTCCCTTCATACCATACAGGCATACCCCATCAAGTGTAATGTCAATCAGGTGCTCAATTGGCGCACGAGTATCGGTAACAGGTTCTCCGTTGAACATACTACCTCCCTCTCTCCTGATTGCTATGCTCTGGAACGTTGCGACTAAGACTTTGTTGCGGAGCTCTGGTAAAAAATGACTCGTCGTACGACCAGGCCTTTTCTTCATGTAATGATCGTCAAAAGCAAAGTCCAAGGACCATGGCTTAATGCGGAGGAATTCCAGCAGAGATTGTAGATCTGTATAGTCATTCAGAAAAGGTGTGCCGGTAATAGCCCATCGCTTCTGTGCCTTTAAGAAATAAACCGCTTTGAAAGTCTCTGTCGAGGTATTGCGAGGTATATGGGCTTCTTCCAAGATGACACGATACCATGGCGTTATCATCAAGGGTACCATCCTTGACTTCAGAGGTGGTAACCCGGGCATCGACTCACGATCTCCTTCGTGGAACGCCTGTGCTTGGAACGCGAGATTGGTAGCCCTGTAGTCTCGGTATTCCGATCTCACTTCACCGTACGTTGTAATAACAACATGATGTCTCTTGAATGTTTCATAGTTGGTCTTGTTCTTGCGCTGACTGCCATGATACGACAGAACGTCTAGCCCCGCAGCCCTGGCTTCCAATTGTTCTAACCACATGGGTAAGAGGGATTTTGGTGTCACTATGAGGGTCGTTTGGCGATCGTGATCATGCTCCGCTTTCTCTAAAGATGCACAGATCAAAGCTATGACCTGCACGGTCTTGCCGAGTCCCATATCATCTGCCAAGATGCCACCGTTGCATGCTTCGGTTTCGAGATACAACATCTCTCCTGCACCTGTAAGTTGATGAGGTCTCAGGCTAAAGATCTCTTTCGTGGAAGCTGAGTCGACCATTACACGTGGTGTATGTTTTAGAGCATGTGGAGAGATCATGTGAGCGGGCGATCGAGTCTTTGCTCTGTCGATATTGATCTTATGATGAGGCTTGATAGACTTGGTGGTAATTCTTCCGCCATCACTTCCAAGCGTCTGAGATGTTTGCTGCTGCCTTTTTCTCGACTCATTATCCCATTTAGTCCCACTTATAATCCTCTTCGCAGAGAAATTATTGAATACGTCGGGCATTCGATAACGGGCAGGGATTTCATTCCGGTCCATAGTAGCGAGGGAGATTCCCTCAGGGCCTGGATTGGTACCTCGCAGCCAGCTATTGGAATTGCCTTGTTCCATCTTGTTTCGTAAAAAGAGCGAGGGTCGGAGGGAGAGTACAGGATGATTGAGGATGGTAAACACCCTTAAAGAAACAGGTTGATAGGTTCACCGCGAGATCTATCGAGAATAGGCTATTGGAAGGATGGTAGGGGATACTTGAGAGAGACAAACACCCTAAGTAATGAGTAATCAGTAACAGCAACTCAATTCTGTCATAGAATACTCACTCTGCGAGTATCTTCTTAGCTCAGTCTTAGAGCTCGTGTCCCAAGAGTATTCAATGACAATTATGCAAGTGAAGGCGGCAGTATCTCTCAACGACAGATACAGAGTGCTTTGTTAGAGATGGTTGTTTGTTCCTGATGTGCAAGAAAGATGGAGCTGAGATGGTTGCATCATCCACCAGTGGAGGCACAACTCCCGGACCTTCCCATTCATTTTCCTTGGTTGCATGAGCTGTAAGAAAGTGAGAGTGGCGAGATGTGTAAGGTAATCGGCTTTGAAGGTTGTAAGAATTGAAGTGTAGTGATGGCTTGGTGAGCAGTGAGCGTCACTATTCACTCCCGTCCTTGCCACTCACATTGCCATGAGATATTCACTCCTATTGTCAAAGTGAGTTATTTCCCTCACCGCTTATCTGACAATTTACTATATTAGAACGACATTCCCGCCGCCCACTTCATGCTTGCGTCCTACCACATTTCCACACGCTAGGTTGTTACAGGTCTCCTTTTTACAGTCTTATCTCGCAGACTTGAAAGGATATACCCAGCAGACTGGACTCTGAGCCCAGTACCTTCCAATATCTCAGCCCCAACTCCTGTTACCTTACCTCACCTCCGCACACTCGAAAGATATTGTCAGCAGTCTGGACTTTAAGCCCAGTGCCTTTTCTTATCTAGGCCTCAAGTACTGTCATCTTACCTCCGCATACTGAACCGTACTCTCAGCACCCTGGACTATTAGCCCAGCACATCTACCTATCGCTACCTCCTCTTCCATTGTCTCGACGCCAAACTCCCAGCATGAACATGGGTTCGAACGCAATGGTGCCAGCTTCACAATGCTTGTGGGCCTGGACTCAATTAGAAGGCCAGTTGAGTGACAGTGAACGAGGCCGAATAACGCAACTGGCAGCGGAAGCGTGGGACGAGTTGCTACAACGTACAGGCTACCAAGGTATAGCTGTTGTTCTGTATCTGTCTTGAAGCTTTCATTAACAGGCATAGTATTTCCTCCGGAGATTGTTAGAGACCCATGGAGTTATTTCAGAAATGACAACGGCGTGGGTCCTGGTAAGAAACAATATTGTCTTATAACACAACACAATTGGCTAACCTCTACATCACTATTAGTCAACACTCCTGAACAACCAGCACCATCTCCAGCGGCACGAACAGTCAATCCCCGCAAGCGTAAAGCAGAATCTCCAGCACCTCGCTATGAACTACGAGGACAGAGAAAGAGCACCTACACGGACATGTATGAGCACATCGATCATGGTGAAGGAGAGGAAGCCGCTGTCTCGGCGGGGACTCATGAAGAAGAGGAGAACGATTCAATATTTACTCCTGATAATGAGTCGTCAAAGAGCGAAGAGAGTGCCTCCTCTGGAGAAGCCGAGGACGACGGATCTGACTTGGATCGTGGTGCGATAGAAGATAAGGACTCCGACGTGACCGGAAATAGTGGTGGGGAGTATGAACCTATGTGAATAAAGGGTCTTAGATGAGGACCTCTTGGGTTTGGACCTTCTGGGGGTGGGCCTTCCTGTGGTGTTTGCATTGGTTTGCGTTGGTTATCCGCGTTTGATCGCTGCATTTGACATTTACGTTTGGAAGCTGCGTTTGGAAGTTTGAGCCATCTTCGCCGTTGGTCTCACTATGAGGAGATGTTATCTCTATGGGAAGATCCTTAGAACGCGTACACTCTCTTCCCGTAACGGGAATCGAGCATGATGACAAATTCTCCGCTTACATGATCTATCTTCCACCCCACTTGCAAATTAGCACATCTTGCAATATGTCTACACAGTCAGATAGCCCTCTCTTGACTTGTTCATCGATTTTATACGTACTTCGTATGTAAAAGCATTCAGGTACGTATCTATATGCCCAACGAATACCGTAGGAGACTATGTCACTAGGTAAGTCCAGCGAGGTCCTCCCAATCGCCTATTATCACCGCGTATGTTTGCTCTTCTGTCGTCTTAGTTGTATTACAGACATCCCCCATTCGTACCCTTCCCACTGATAGAATTTCTAGCAGTCCGCCTTCTACTGAGGCTCCTCTGAATGCTCAGTGGTATTGTATCAACGTTGTTACCATCCTGTTCGCTTCGAGTTGCCGTGTAAAAGGGGTTGGACTCGATATGATTGTACATTGCGTGACCTGCGTGACCCGGTCAGCAAATGATGTTATGCTGGTAATACGGCACGATCTCCGGAGCATGTGTGGACTAGCAACTATGTCGTGACTCATTTTTCTTTGAACAACATATACTGACAATACTGTGTACGTCAGGTGCTTTTCATGGGCTCTGAATTCCCTGTTTCAACGTCCTTATTGAAACTTCCATGTAGAGTAAGAAGTATATAGATTTTTTTCATAAGGCGAAGGCGTACCCTAAGAGTAGGTCCCTTGTTGAGAAGTCTAAAGGATGGATCATTTTTGAAGGCAGGGTTGGAGAAGGGCACCCTCGTGATTTGTTTAATGGGGAGTTTATGTGATCTTGCAATGAGCTCGACAGCCTAGGTAAAGACCAGTGCCTCGCCGAAGCTGGTGGGGATCAGAAGGCTTTCCTATAGGCATGATAGTCAACAAATGGGCGTTGCCAGTGTCTGGGTGTATATCTTCTGTTCCTTTACGGATGTGTCTGCAAATTTCAAATCCCATATCGCTGGATATCGACTCAAAGGTTAGAGCCATTGCCGCTTTCGATGAGGACGATGAGAGGGATCATTGTAGAGAAAACGCAATCGACTACAACTGAATGGGATGATGAGCTGAGCGTGTGCCAGTGTCGTAGAAACCTTAGGTGACAGGGACGTGAGCTCGCAAAGATACACTGAAATGTAGCATGGAATTTACCGCGCGGCGCTGGTCTAAACTTCATTAGCGCCGCGCCTAACCCGAGGCGCAAGCGGCAATTGTTAGGGGTTCGTTGTGAAAAATTGCGCAGAATTGAGTGATGAACGGAGGCTGGTGACGAGGTTCTGACGGTGCTGCTTCAGTTCATGGTTGCGGGGCAGGGTGGGGAGTAGCTCGTGGAGCGGAGACTTTCTGCACTGGCGATGGGGTCTTCGTAGTGGCTAGGACTGGTGAGGATATCTGTTGCAGGCCTGGTCGAGGGAGACGAACTTCTGCTAGTAGCGCTGTGATGGTCAGTTGATAGAGGTGAGATGATAATCCAATGTAGACTCTTCCTCCGGCAACTCTTCCTCCGGCGAGGGTATGCAATCTTCCCCAAGTAAGGGGACGGATCATACCAAATGAAAACTTTTGGGGGCCTAGCGCGGTGCAGATGCTGGTAGATGAGCGGATAGGAGTCGAGATACAAATAGCTAAGACAATATAACGGTGGTAGTGACCGGGTGGCAGCGACAGTGGGGGTTGCTTGGTGGTGATTGTGATGCTGGTGGTGTAATGGTTTGCGCGGCAAGTTCATCCATTTCTGGGACCCCCCCGTAGAACAGATCACCCCCTTACTGTTCGGGCCTAAAGAGGGTGCAGAGTGCCCCTGAAGACAGCCCAAAACTGAGACACCCTGGGGGGCGTTCTTGTCGCTCGGGTGACTAGAAGTGGAGGGTCTTAGCCGGGATTTTGGGGCCTGCGTAAGAGGGTCCACACTGTTCCTACCATTCTGATTCGAGTTTCGGCCAGTGTGATCGTGGATCTTGAATTGGTGGTAGTCATATCATTCTCAAACTCCGAACAGGTACGGAATTGGTTTTTGAATCAGTGGATACTCAATTTGAAGGAGGCCGGCAAGGATATCGCACCCAAGGTATGCTTAAAGAAAGCTCCACGTGGACGATTCCGCTAGAGTTTAAAGCCCGAGTGTCTGCCTATTGCCTTCTTCTCAAGCTGGTTTGTTCACCGTTCCGAGGGCGACGAGCCAAGTTGAGGTTGATTGCGAAGGACGAGCAAGATTGCCGTCAATAAAAGGGCGGTCATCGTCAGGGGGTCACGCCGCTGTATACCACTCTCTTATGAGGTTGTAGCTCCAAAGTCATATCAGAAATGAGTCGCTGGCATTTCCGGGCCAATGAACCTCTTTAAGTCTAATGCAATGGATCCGTACTGGACAGCACATGGACGCTGCGAGCTTCAACAAGCTCTAGACGCTTTCGGAGCAGGTTCTGAGATATCTTTTTGAGGTTCCTTGCCTGGCCACTGTGGTTCATAGCTGTCGACTTGTAACGAGGAGCGCATCTTGTCCCATAAGCCTGTGTTGCATACCGTAGGTAGCCGTCCTGGCTACACGAAAAAACTAATCTGCACCATCGACGATGCAACTTCCGTGTACCACAAACATCCGGACGTAAACTCTTTGCACCTTCGAAATCCTGCCTGCTGGATGTAAAGTAAACCATGTCGTGGCTACTTCTGGAAGCCATTTCGAGGGGTGTGTCCACCGTCAAGTTTGTTAGGTCCCGTTGGGGTTTGTCCATAGAATGGAAACGACAAGAGGATTCCCAAAATTCATGACCTCCTTGTTCCTATCCCGCGGACATTCTGACTTAATCCCATTCGCAATGTAGTCTCCCAGAGCCCAAAGCCCAGGTTCCACCTCCTGCCGCATCCCCCTCGTCTCATATCCTTGCCACGTCTCATACCCTTCCGGCTTCGGTCCAGCGATGGTGATATGAATGTGAGTATTATAAATTGTAAAGGTAGCGGTATTGGTTGCTGGTGGCAGCAATATGTCCTCGTCCACTGTAAGATGGTTGAAGAATGAATTACAGAGATTGATCTTGATTCGTGCCAAGAGTCTTGGCGCGCCGAGATTTCAGCCCTGAAGAAGCCCCCCTATCGCGGGTGCCTAGATAACTGCCGCTCGGGCGTCGATGATAGGGGGCCCCGAGCCCAACATCACTCCCTAGATTGGGCCTTTAGGGCCCGAGCCCCCCATTGCTGCCGCTAAAACATCTGGATTAGGGCCCCTTAAGGCTCCCAAGGCTGGGGCACATTCTTAGGGGACCAGCATTGCGCTGGGGGCTAAGGTATCAATAGGAAAGCCCCTGCGAAACAAAGCCCTCTAAAGTTGGTCCCTTCGTGGGGGAGCATGTTGGCACCCCTGCAGACCTAATATTCGTCTAGGGGCACGCTGCGGACTAGGCCAGGGCGGCCCAAGGACCTCTAGAACCCGGCCCAAAGCTCTCCCCGAAACCCGACCGGCGGTGCCAATGTGTTCGTCCCCCATAAGGTCCCCTAGATATCACGATTCGGGGGCAATCTGATAAGTGTGCGCTTAGATAGGGGACTCGAAAGATTAAAGGACTGTCTGTAGCGGCTAAAACCCCGGTTAAAGAGCCCCTAGAGGCCTGTAATCTTGACTTAAAGGAAGTCTTCTTTGCCAAATATTGCGTTTACTACCCACCCTTTGCCAGTCTTCGCCGTCTTCGCAACCTTTCTCCGTTTATTACATTTTTCTTGGTTAGCAGAAATACCACAATGCTACCATCATTTAAGTGGTAACTGGCTTGTCTTTATAATACCTTCCCCACGAGATAGCCTTTGAACGAAGGGAAATACGCCTCAGACGACAATTCTAGAAGACATTAGACCCTATGGTCACAATTGTGTAGATCTGACAATGACAAGTGCACGCACAGATGGAAGGTGTATCTGAAAACTCACGAGCTTGAGCTACACCTCTCTCGCCATATGGTACAAGCTTTTCAGAGACCAAAGCTCCCCATATTGCCACCTCTTCCATTCTGCTCAGTGTATACCTTCAGGACGCAAGACGTAGTTCGTCCACGTTAGGCGAGCACGCTGCAGATACCTAGCCATGGGACTAGTGCCTCCCTCTTTAAGGCTTTCAGCAACGTTTCAGTTGCCAAGGATGTAGAGCGCTGTCTTCTCTCTGGAGGTTGCCAAGTTGACTCTGAGTGAACTTTGCATGAACCCCAAGTCTCCACCATCCCTTAGGATTTATAGAACGGTAATTTGTGCCTCAGCACATTGCGAGCCATCGATGGTCTTTAACTGAACATTATTCAAACCACACTTTCTTGCCAGGTGCTGCGTTCGCTTTACCTGCCGGGCGTAACCACACAAGAGTAAGAAATGCTCGGACTGAAGACCAGGGACAGTAGCAACCAGGCCTCGTACCATATTGACTACCACCGTGGCTTATAGCAGATTCTGGCTGCTACCTCCCGAAGCATGTATCCACTTCCCGCCATGTCAAGGAAGTGTGTGTATCCAGAGATCCGAAAGACTGACAAGTCATCGTGCAATATGGGTCCCGAAAGGCTCTGCATCGACAGGTTGAGCGGATGGGATTGAAGAGTAGTATCATTGAACGATCGGACTGTTCCTTCATTGAAGAGAAGACTGGTTGGTGAGTAACGTATTGAATGGCAACGATACTCAGTGTTTAGCCTCGTAGTGACATGGCCGCGAGCAATCAATTCGGGAAGAAATGACACTGCCCATATTTTTCGGCCTCCTTTCGTGAATATCCAGGGTGGTAGTTGGCGAGAGTCTCCCACGAGCATCATGCGCTTTAGACGATCACCTATTGTGGTCATGGGGATGCAATATCTTGTGGTTTGCCACATCCACATTCATCGATGACCAGGATATCGGGTTGGAAGTTGAGGGCCCTTAAAAAGGTGCCCCTGGCGGAGCTTGTCGTTACAAAGATAATACGGGCTTTTTGCAAGACTGCACAAGTGTGCTCGAGTCGAGACTCTTTGTATTTGGACCAAAAGTGTGGATCTGCGATGTAGCCATCTTGCTCCAGCATCTTGACACCCCTTGTGAATTTTATACCCCCAAACCGTTGTGCTCGTCGGAGTCGGAGGTTCTGAAGATGGTATTCGCTTTGGGGTGGTTTGCCGTTGAGGTAGCTGGCGTCTATGACGCCTTCGGTGTCCAGATGGACTTAAGGAAGCGGGGAGATTGGGTTGTTGTCGTTGTGCAAGCCATCGCTGCGCACAAGAGCTACCGTAGCAGCTACGAGCTGCTGGAATGCCACGTTCTGCGGTGCACATATCCTGATGCGTTCACTTTTGTTGGTAGTGATCCTGCAAGCAAGAAAAGTGGCTATGGTTCTCGTCTTACCGGTCCCAGACAAAACAAAGAGGTACTGGGTATGGTGGGTGAGAGGATGAAAATTGGATGGGGCAGAGTGCCCCGCTAAGTTCATGCCCTGTAGTTCCTTCCTTCCCGGGAACACCGGGGTGGGCCCTTGATGTGGCTAATTTCAATAGGCAAGAACCCATCACATGGCTCAAATAACCGTTTGTTTGCCCTTAATGTGGCTAATTTCAATATGCAAGAACCCATCACATGGCTTAAATAATCGTTTGTTTACCTAGGGAATCGTCAAATCTCAACTTAAATGGCATTCAGATCGGTCATATAACTAGTAAAATACCTGAGAGAATATCTACTCTTCACTCAATAGAACCCGACGTTGCTATTACCCAAACACCGGAATGCGTGGTTTGTTCCTTCTTAAAGGGCACACTACCCGTGAACATGTTTAAGCCCGCTTTAACTGGGAAAATATGACAGTTCTTGAGAGGCAGGTACATTTGTTTAGGTTTTGCATGACTCGCGAATTACTCAGGAATATGGCCAGGCCTGCTTTATTTGAGAAAGGATGGCCGTACTCACGGGATAAGAGGCTCGATTTTGGTCTTGTATGACCAGCAAATGACCCAGGAATAAGGCTTATTCTGCTTAAATCTAGAACGGAATGACTTGTATGGTCAGCAAAGTACCTAAACATACATTCTAGCATGATATAAAATAGCAAGAACTGGCCGTACTCACGGGATAAGAGGCTGGATTCTGTTCTTGTATAACCAGCCAATGACCCAGGAATAAGGCTTATTCTGCTTAAGTCCAGAATGAAATGGCGCATTCTAAGAGGATCGAAGTCTGTGTTTGGTCTTGTATAGCCAGCAAAGTACCTAGAAACATGTTTTAGCATACTTTAGTTTAGCAAGAAATAGCCGTACTCAAGGGATAAGAGCCTGGCTCTTATTCTTGTATAACCAGCTAAGTACCTACGAACAAGGCTAACTCTGCTTAAGTCCAGGATGAAATGGCGAATTCTAAGGGGCAGAAGTCTGTATTTGGTATTATATGGCCGGTAAAGTACCTAGAAACACGTTCAGGCATACTTTAGTTTAGTACGAAATGGCCGTACTCAAGGGATAGAATACCTAGGAATAAGGCTGATACTGCTCAAGTCCAGGATTAAATGGCGAATGACAAGAGGCCAATCCACCAACTTTCCGACCCCCGGCATTTGCCAAATGTACATTGATTTCTCCACTCCGAGCAGACTCAGTAACAACTTTGTGTGGCGGCCAAGACATTACTGCGTTTCACTTCGTCTCCCCAGTCCATGGTCACAATGCCTTCGATGTTGACGTATGGGTACGACATTTGGGCCTTGTATCGTAAACGGTGAAAGTCCAAGGGAGCAGTATTGCCGTCATGCGTGCAATACAAACGTACTGGAAGTGTAGACGGTGTAGTAGACTTCGAGAGCGTAATGAAATCTGGTGTCTGTTAATTATGAGGGCGGTGGTGTAAATCCAAGACAGTCTTATGTTTACCCGATAATTTAATGACGGCCCTTGAGTTGGGTGAGACGGAGAAAGTAGTGGTAGTGACTAGCGGTGTAGAGGTGTAGCAGAGACCGAGAGAGTAACAAGACCTAATGTCTATCGCACATAGCACTGATAATGTAGAGTTCAAGACAATCCAATGACCTACCAAATGTTCTGATGACAGCCCTTGGATTAAGTGAGACAAAGAAGGTGGTGGTAATGAGAGCGAACACATGCCTAGCAGAGACTTTTGTAGGCGCTTCATTTCGCGCCTATGCACGAAGCGCCGACTCCCGCTAAAGGCGCGGCTCCTATGCCAACAAATACGAAGCCCAACATAAGGAGTCCCATTGACCCAATATCGTCATCAACTTACTCACATCCTCGCAACATAGCTCGGCGCCATCTTTCTCTGCTCTAGGAACTTTCTCCTACGCAAAGAGATATCTCCTCTTGTCTGGTTTTCCTTTGTTTACACGAGACCTATCTCCTACTCTCACTGGTCCATACTCCACCCTCGGGACCTTTGCTCCACCTCTCGCAAGGCCATACTTCCGAGCTTTGTGTCATACCCTCACTGGTACATACTCCAGTCCTTACACTACCTCTCGCAAGGCCATCCTTCGACTTAAGCAAGGCTACATGCTCCATGGCGTACAGAATTCCTAAGGCAAAGGCTCGTCTATTCCGTAAGTACCTGTATTACCAATTGATTCCCGAGCAAAGCTCCCAATTTACCTTTGACTGATGAGCATTGTCATGATAGCAAGGAAATTACACCTATCTCCTTATCCTACCGCAAAGTCCAATCAGCATGCGGTATTGCCCCACTTCTTCCCAGAGTACCAGCCAAAGGGTGGATTCCCGTTGATACAGATGTGATGAACGAGGATGGAATGACAGATATACCTGGCAATGCAAGACTTCCTAACGACCATCTAACGACAAACGATGCTTCACCTATACTCCCAGATACCAATCAACCAGATGTCAACATGACAATAGCTTGTAGCAGAGAGAAACGTAAGGGGCTGAAGAGCGAGAACGAAGCATTGGGATCGGAAGTAGATGGAGGTTCGACCGCCTCTAACAGTGTCTGCAAAAATGAAGGGAGCATTAGATTGGAAGTAAGAGATTAATACTTGAAAGATACACTTGTACCATATACTCATCATCTTACTTAGTACGGGAGTCCATGCTCGAGCAATCAGTCATTCAAGTGGCCTACTTCTAGCCCTTCCCTAACACCAGGCCAGAACACTCTAAGTGATGGACCGATTCTGCGCGGAGAACGGGATGATCAAGAGATAGGAGCGCCGGACTCGAAGATTAGAAGAAATTGCGGACGAGTGCCTGGTGATGGGGAGGATGATGGGGGTGAAGATTTGACGAGGTGGGCAAAACCAGGTATACCTTCTGTGCATGGAGCTACGTCTAACGCTCTTTCATAGCTACGAAGATCAGTGACCAGCAATTGCGAGACTACAATGGGATAATCAGGAAAGCGCGATTCCCCTCCGTCCTAAATATGTCAGCACTGGTTCGACATGAATTGTGTGGGTAGGAGGTTCACTACCAGGTTTCAATGGAGCATTGAGGTGCAACCCAAGGGATGCAAGGTGATGTGAATGCTCGATGGCTATATTGCTGGCTTAAGCGCCATAATGAGTCCTCGGAGCCGGGTCTCCCTCCCCTACGTCTTGTCTCCTAAGATACCAGTTTTAGGGGTCTTTCGCGCCCTCGATGGCATCAGCCCCACAGGGCTGTACCGCTCGGGGGTGAACCCTTCCAACGAAGTAGAGATTTGCCGGCTCCCGGACCATGATTCAATATCCATCCTAGACTTAACAATTGATAAGTTATTACTGATGAGTACTTAATCTACCTAAGAAGGCATGCTAAATCTACTGCAGTCAAGAATTGAACGGCCCAGTCTAAGGAGTGGGAGCCTACGTGTGGTCTTTCATAACTGGTAGATTACCCAAAAAAATGTACAAGCCTGCTCAAATCAAGAACAAATGGCCATGCTTAAGTGATAAGAACCTAGATTATGTTGTTACATAACTGGCGAACTACCTAAGAACACGTCGACTTCAGCTTGAATTGAGCAAGAAATGGCCGATTCCATGTAGTTATACCCACACAGAAATGACACATCACCACGCAAATGAGAGCTTACACATCGCTGCCGACGATGTCGCGAGTCTCAAAAAGCAATACACTACCACCGACGCCGAGCTCGAGCGTGATAAGGCCACGGAAATCGCGCTCAAAATACGCATCGAAACATACATCGAACTGGAAAAACGAATTGGGGGTGGAGTAGTGGCTTCGAATGCTTTTACGGCATCGATGACTTTCTCGAAAAAGACTGTTCCGTTATTGGAGTCTGCGGAGGCGAAATGGTCCGTGCTTGGCGAAGCCGATACACCTGAAGGCTGATACGAGTTAATGATCTTACTGGTGGGCAGGCGAACTGTTGGTTATGGAACCCAGGCCAATTGCCGATCCCCAGCAACCACACCAAAAGTGGAAGCAAGAGTGGTTGGCCAGGCATGTACTCACTCTCGCTACCTTGTTCGGTAGTACGGATGACTTGACAATTGAGTGGTACTAACGGCCGCAGTAGGCCCAGACATAGGCACTGTGTGGCCTCTTGCACATTCGATTGAGCAATGACACATGCCTGCTCTTCAAAGTTGAAGCCTAGACCCTCAGCCCGACGAGTTCTCCCATGACCGTAACATCCAGTTCGTGCTGGCGTAGCGAGGTTTGGCAGTAATGTATCCCAGTTTGGTGGCTCATGCGCTGGAGGAATACACCACTGGATCTTACGCGGGACAAGACCTGGATTCCTTGAACTATTGCCATTCGATCACGAGGGAACGATGCCTTATGTATGTGAGCAGCCTACTTTTTTAGATTCAACGATTTCAAGGCTACGCAGCAGGAAGCATTACAAAGACATCATGCAGTGTTGCAGTAGCTTGACATTACTTTCCTACTTGCTACGAGAACCTTCTTCTAGATCTTGCAGGATCATTGACATACTCATCAAGGGAGAGGTCACCTAGTTGCCCAAAATCTTCTTCGGGAGGTAGATCCGGGAAGAAACTCCCGGGCTCTGGTAGGGGCTCTGCGTGCTCCTGCTCGGGCCAGGGCATTGTAGTGGCCTCATTGAAGAACCATCCAGGCTGCTGCTGCTCTGCTTGACGGCTTTGGTTCTGTGTCTGCATCTGGGCACGAGGATGATCGTGTAACGAGGTCTCGGCACTTTTCAATAAGTCCTCCGATTGTTTCTAGAGAACATTAGCGGGTGGGTCTGTCTGTTAAGAGAAGGAACTACCTTGAGTGTTTCCATTTGTGCTCTTGCCTTCATGAATTGTGCGTGAAAAATCGAATCACCTTCGTCGCCCTCTTTGAGAACCTGAATCATAGGTTCGAGGTCTGTAATGCTCTTTTGGTGGGTCTTGAGTTCGTTTTGCATGCGGTGCACGTCTGAGAGGATCTTCTCACGCTCTTGGCGTAACTGGTTGATGCTGTCGGACGAAGACATCTAGATGAAATGGATCAGCTGTTTGCAAGCTTGGAGCTATATTGACAGAAAGACCCTACCTTTACTATTCCCACAGCAATTTAAAGCAGAGCGTGTATCAATTTGTGTGGAAAATAAATCGACTGAAAGTCGAAATGATGTGGGCGGATAAGTTGCATCAACTGAAGTTCGAAGTTGGAGGGCGGGATGTGGAAAGAATGGAAAGCAGAGCTTGTGTTGGTGGATAAGTATTCGAATGAAATTCGAAGTTGGAAGATTGAATGTGAGAAGGATGAAAAGCAGAGCTTGTGTTGGTGGATAAGTATTCGAATGAAATTCGAAGTTGGAGAGTTGAAGGTGAGAAGGTTTTGAGAGCGAGGAGCAAGGTAAATATACGTTGTTTTTTTACCACTTTAGCCGCCACGGCTCTCGAATTTGTCACGTCATAACTCACATGAACGTCCGCGGCAGAAAGGTCTTTGATTTTGACGTAGCTACTATTGCCTGACGCGGATAATCTCATTTTCATCACTGTTACCGCGCCGACAACTTCTATTGGTGACCCTCCGGCAGCAGGACCTTCTAGAAGAAGGGCTATTCATCGTGGTTACACTTTCTAATCAAGTTCTCCCTTCCATTGCACCACGATCCATGTCCCAGTCCTCGGGTGACTCATCATCAGATCCGTCGTCATCGGCTTCTCCAGAGGAGGCACTCTCTTCGCTCTTCAAGAGGTCCTCATCTAAGACCCTTTATTCACATAGGTTCATACTCCCCACCACTATTCCCGGTCACGTCGGAGTCCTTATCTTCTATCGCACCCCGATCCATGTCTGATCCGTCGTCCTCGGTTTCTCCTGAGGAGGCACTCCCTTCGCTTTTCAACGACTTGTCATCAGGGGTGAATATAGAATCGTTCTCCTCTTCTTCATGAATCTCCGCCGAGACATCGGCTTCCTCTCCTTCACCCTTATCGATGTGCTCATACATGTCAGTGTAGGTGCTCTTTCTGTCTTCGTAGTCCATATCGAGGAGCTGGAGATTGTGCTTTATGTTTGCGAGGATTGACTGTTCGTGCTACCGGTTTTTCCAGAATCGCCTGGCTGAACATCGTATGCTGAAGCACGCTTAGACTGGGCTGAAGATGCCTGGAGCAGCGGTAGCTCGTCCTCGTTGCTTGACGGTCTTCACATGATGCTGGCAACCTACTCGGGCTTGGGAGGTTATCATCAGAGTCTGACAAGGCACCGGAATTCGGCGAGTCACCGGTTGCTTCTATGCTCGTCCGACGAGATGTCCGGGCGGTGTGACGCGGGCGTAGAACCATGGGTACAGGCGTGCTTGCGTGAGAGTTGTCATCATTTGAATCTGATGTACTTGCCGTGTCAGAGTTGGACGAGTCAACCGTTGTCTCCATGCTCGTTCGACGACGCTTACGGGTTAAGAGACGCGGTTGTACAGCCGTGGGTGTAGGCGTGCTTGTATGGGGAGTGCCACCATTTGAATTCGAGTTATTTGCAGTGCTCTCTTGAATCGAGTTGACAATGTACTGCCGTCTTTCTTGTTCCTTCTCTTTCTCGTGCCTTCGTTAGAAGACATCAACTCCAGGTGAGGATGCTATATGACCTCTAGGTCTTTCACGCTCACAACCTCCAGCTTGTGGTCGATGTATCTCAACTGCTGTTTCTTGGACCATATGAAAGTCGCCCAAACTGCGGTTCCGTCTTTGGGGGCAATGCTGACGTGAAGGAATCTCGGACGATCTGGGTGGAAGTATGGAACAGCCTCGGTTTGTATATTGGATGGTCCAAAGCTCAGCTGCTTATCGCGATGCATTTAGAGAATATGTAGGTGAGGGAGTGTATGATTAAGGTGAGTGGAGAGCGTGTCGAGACACTCCGAGTAAGTGAGCGTGTGCTGAACACTGTATGTGAGTGCGAGAGTTGTGAGAATGTTCCACACGGAGTTGTGAATAATGCAATGGTAGAGGAAGAATTCAGGCTTGCAGTTGACGGAGGTCGTCCATTTGGTCCTGACAAGGTGTCAGCTAAAGTCCAAGGCACACTGCATAATTGGAAAGAGTTTCACCTATGAGCTTAACCGCTTTCCCACCGACCCATTATACAGCTTGCGAGAACCCTGCACGGCTGAGCCCGGAGTTCTGGTAGAATTTGAATTGTCGTACGACCAGGCCTTTTCTTCATGTAATGATCGCTGAAAGCAAAATCCAAGGACCACGGGATAATGCGAAGGATGACCTTGATTGCAACTCTGATGGATGTATCACAACTCCCGTACTTGATGGAAGATGCTCCTCAACCCGCATCTCCCCTGTGTCTCCTAGCCCTGGATCATGGATACTCAAATTCGAGCAGAGATTGAAGATCTGAATAGTGATTCGGAAAAGGTGTGCCAGGACCAACTGGGTGACGACGTGGAGGAATGTATATATATATATATATGAAATTAAGCTCAAATGAGACAATAACTTGAAGTCATTTGGCTATACAGTACGAGTCTTTTGTGGAGCGTAGTGCAGGGTGCTCTGTGATGCAGAGGGAGCTTGTGCTTTGCAAGGCGTGGTGTAGGAGGCCTGTACTTTGTGAGGCGTGGTGTAGGATGCTCGTGCGTTGTATGACGTGGTGTAGGATGCTTGTACTTTGTAAGACGTGGTGTAGTAGGCATGATATAGGATGCCTGGGCTTCGTGAGGCGTGGTGTAGAATGCTTGTGCTTTGTAAGGCGTGGTTTAGTAGGCGTGGTGTAGGAGGCTTATCCCCTGTGAGGCGTGGTGTAGGGAACTTGTGCTCTGCGAGGCGTAGTGTAGGAGGCCTGTGCTCTGAAAGGCATAGTGTAGGATGCTTGTGCTCTGTGAGTCTTAGTGTAGGAGGCTTGTGCTTTGTGAGGAGTGTTGTAGGAGTCTTAGGCTTTGTAGGAGGTGATGTAGGCTGTCTGTGCCTATTGCTGATGAGTGGAAGGAGAAGAAGAAGACGGGGGAGATGGGTCTTTATGTAGTAGTGGAGGACGGAGGGCACGGCACCGTGTTATAGTCATTCTCCTTGTGAAGCAGTCGAACGATTTCTGCAGAGTGATGAATGTGAATATTAGCTGGACTTCCATACCTAAGGTCACTTCCCAATACGGCAATTGGGAATGTTGATTAGGCTTTCACATTCAATATAGCCTAAAGCAGAATCTTAGACGTCACTCTCACGCCCACGGTCTGGTACGTCATGCAGACTATCAACATCTTTGTTGAAGTTAACACGGCATCCCAAGATAACACGGGAGTCTGCAGCGTGACTCTTACTCTCAATCCAATGTCAGGACACAGCTTGTGAAGATTGTTGGACATTCACACCCCTAACGAGCTTCAGCTGTAATCAGTGACGATATCCACAACCCAGTGCCTTCATCAAAGATGACACAAGAATCTGCGGCTTGCGTCGTAGGGCTCTGTTGTTCACAACCCCACATCTTCGTATGAGAATGGAGCATGAGTCACGCATAAAGAGCCAATACCTGACAAGTTGATCCCAGGAACACTCTGAAAATGGTAGTTCTAGAGGCTTCTAACGCTTTGTTGTATCTTTGTCGCACTTGAGAAACAGGTAATAAAGAAATTTGCTGCTTCAGAGGAACACAACAAGTATTGAACCCGGCTTAAACATTCCCGTTATATGCATGACTTGTGCTCCATTCTCTTACAATATCGCAAGGGGATCCGCAACGCAGCCCGCAGAGAAGTTATTATGCACTGGACAACGCCCTTACTTAAGACAAAACAGGGTCCAAGATAATACCTGGTTCTGCAAGAAAAGTCAAGATTATGGGGAGAATACCATCTTTCTAAAGGGATAGCTCTCAGTTGTGCAGCGTCTCAGGCTTAACTATCCCTATTTGCAAGCCATGTTGTAGCATGAAAAGTCTTGATCTCCGCCAAGGGTTCGGCTACCCACCCGACCTCTGTAAGGGTGCCTGGAGAACGCGCGCTTAGGGGCGACAAAAGAGGGACTTCTAAGCCCAGAATATTTCCTTGTCATTGGCGCCTTCGCCTAAAGGACCGGCTGGATAGCCGGGGTCTGGGCCCCATGTCGCCTAAAGACACAGGCATGTTTAGCCGCTAACGATCCCCAAAGGACGGCTTTCTTCCCACTCAACTTCTCCCGCTTGATGGCCATGCTTGGAGAATGTCACTGTTCTTCCCTTTTCATCGACAGAATGATGTGGAGTTCCTGGCGAGCAATGTACGCCTTGAAGTCGTTCAACTGTCAGGGACCATCTCGTTGATCGCCAGATCTATTAGGTGGTCTTGGTGGGGTGGAAGAGGATGGAAATCTACTGGTGGGAGGTCCCTGTTACTTAAGCTATCTGCTATGACTAATTGGCTCTTTCTTAGCTCAACCAACCACTCCTTCCTTCTGTTGACCCATCCACCCGTCTAGTCCTCGCTCTCGCTGCTGCTGACTATCTCCGATCTCTTCCTCGGCGTCTGAGCTCGTAAGCATGTTCTGTTGCCTCAAAGCCTACTTACTCATGGAAACACAGCAATTGCCTGATGGGTTGCCGACAGAGGCTCTCGATCGCCACGGTTTCCCCTCGGCCACCTTCTAGGCAGCATTTCAACCATCCTTAGCATGTGACCCAGGGTTGCTGTTACTAGGGACAATACATTAAGGGATTGTGGCGAGCGTAATATACACCGCTGGATTCGCTCTTGTTGCTGGTGCAGTCGGTGCAGAAGAGACTGACTTTTGACCACCCTTGAACCCAGGCATTATGTTGAAACGCTGATGCACATTGAAAGGTTGGGCTTTGTATTCGGTGGCAATACACTCTGTCTTGTTTTGGCACCGCTCGTCGCTGACACTCTCTAGAATCGGTTAGATTACTATGCCGTGTTCGGCATCCTCTTTACAGTCTTCAACCTCAACCTTCCCTTTCATTTGTTCATTGTCCAGAAGCGGAAACCCTCCCAGACCAGAATATTACTCCTACAGCTTAGACCTGTATGTGAAAATGAGGATGATACCGAGTTTGAGCTAGATGGTGAAGGCTAGGACATTGTGAGGTTAGTAGGGAAAGGAAGCAGCAATCCAGGAGAGCCAATATAGTCAATTGAGAGTCTTGAACTCGCCAGGTGGAGGACAAGACTGTTGTGCTCGTCCAACAGGTAAGCATACTACACACAAGTCAGGGTTCGATAAGACCATTGCTGATATCCTTGTACAGGTTCGAAACGGTGGTTTCAAACATCGCCGTCCTTCCCTTCAAGCAGTCTTGATCCTCCGCTTGCTGCATCGCCAGTTCCTTCCCTTCAAGCAGTCTTGATCCTCCGCTTGCTGCATCGCCAGTTCCTTCCCTTCGAGCAGCTTTGATCCTCCGCTTGCTACATCGCCAGTCAGACGCAACAACGGCCGGTCCAAGAATATGTAGATGTGTCCGAATCATATTGATCACGAGCATTTCGTGTATTCACGGTCAGGAGTTTTGAGCGGCTCCGGAGCCTTCTTGGTCAAAGGAGCATTCTGTTCCAGCAGCTCCGGAATCCATTACTCTTACTATCATACTTGTGATGCATTACCAGGCACCGACTGATGAGGACAAGAGTCATTCTTCACCTGCCTTTGTCGGATAACACAACAGATGGATCAGCAACCTAGTGAGGATAGCAGTCGCTCTTCTTATGTCTCTGTCAGGACAGCATAAGTAATGCAGCGTAATAAGAACAGCAGTTACTCTTCACATGCCTTTGCATGGACAACATACTAACACCCCATCAGATCCTTCTCTACCTCCTCAAACGTATCGAAACCAAGAACATCGATGTCGACAACCTCGCTTCCCTCTTCGAAGTTAACATATCCCCTTCCCAATCCCCTCCCCTCACCCATTCCCAACCCCTCTCGCCTCCCCCCTCCAACCCTCCTCTCCAGCCTACTAACTCACTAAAACCCACAGGCGCAACACCCAAAGCCATCCGCGAACGAATCGCCAAACTCCACCGCGAATCCAAACTCATCGACGACGGGCCCGATCATCCCATCCTTCCCGCCGACCCCAACAACTCCACCGCCCTCGAAAATGGTAGCAGCGTCGATAAGAGCACCAGCCCGGCAAAAGTTTCGCCCGCGAAAGGACGCGGCCGTCCTAAGAAAGGTGCTAAAACGGGTAAGGTTGGGAAGGATGGGAAAGAGGGGCGAAACGTAAGCGCGGTGGGTACCGTCTCACTGCTACTCTTGTCTCCTTGCAGGTGTTGCGGCTGTTCTGGTTACTGAGTTTGACTGTTGTCCTAAGCCAGGCACCGGACTGTGAAGAGTGATTTCGATCCTCACTGCGTCGCAGATCCCTTCCCCATCCTTTTTCAACTCTACCTCTACCACCTCACCATCCCCCTCCACCTCCACCTCTGCTTCCTCAGTCTTAACTTTCTTCACCCAACTTTCTCCATCCTCCTCGTAATTCGACGCAATAAGTAGGAGAAAGATTGCAGTACAATTTTATACTTGTAACACCTGACTGACTTCCAAAGCAGAAGCATAAACTCGGGATAGATGATGACGGCTTGGAGTCCGTGTCATCGACCCGTTTTGACGCAAACAATACTTAGAAGGAGCGTCCCCTAGACGTGTGTATACCCAATGAGCAGCCACGAACAGTAATGATCGCATCTTCCTAATACTGAGCGGCAAGCTGATAGAACCCTTCTAGGTCAAGACTCGCGGGTTCCAACTACGCTCGGAACTACTAACGAAAGCCAAGACTTAAGCATTGTTTGAGGCACAAATTATACAGCAATAACTTCCATTTGCAGATTTCATGCGCCACGCCAAGTTTGTCTTGTACGGTCAAAGCAAGATTTACAAGTGGGAGGATTGAGTAAGTGGGAGAATTAGTAAGTGGGAGAATTGTCAGATTTCTACACCTGAGAATTATCCCACTTATGTAACACCTCTTAATCCCGCTTAATCCCGCTTGATGGAAAACAGCGCTAGTCGAGATTCCCTAATGGCTGCTTGCTCCAAAACTAAGGTTTCTAACTTGACGTGTGTCGCTAGGACGTGCCAGAGATCTTCTGCAGATGCAAAGAAATTGCACAGACGGAGGCTGGCAAGATTAACCCAGTGAAGATTCGGGAAACTATCCTCGAAGTATGGACGATCAAGTGTGCAGTCGCGGAAATGGATATCAAGACTCGTGAGAGCCTCTGCTCCTGCCACCAATCCAAAGCCACTCGGTGCGCTTTTGTGCGACCGTAACAATCTTCTTTCTTGAGTAGGCAGGGCCACCGTACCCCAACCAGAATCTTTTCAGGCTGATATTCATTGACAATTCTTCGAATCCTTTCAAGGGCTTTTGAAGAATCAGATCATCAAGTTCAGTAAACTTTTTTACTCCCCGCGATGCATCATACGTTCAACTGGCAACTACTCGTCGGCCTTTCGGATCACCAACGATATCCGCGATGAAGGATTTAACCTTTGTTGACCTGGTCTGTCCTGTGTCCCAAAGTTTTCCATCAATGCTATTGTAAAGGTACCGAGCGTATGCACGGTGGACATGGCTAGGAAGGTCGCAAGTTTAACTTCCCACGACAGAGGACATTCGCTGTAATACCAATTTGGGAAGTGGTCCGTGATGCGAATTGTCTCGATGTTTTCAAGTCTCGTTAGCGCCTTTTCTAAGGCAGCACGAAAAGGTGAACCATCCCTATCCTTGATACATTAGTTCTAGCTAACATAGAGATTTCTGTGCCCTTTCTTTGCGATATAAGTTTTCCACTGTCTAAACCCTGGCTTGCGTAATCCTTTCTTGGCAAGGTACATAGCTCGCAAAAGCTTAGGTTCTCTGTGTGCACCTTCGGCATACATGATAACGTCAATCGTAAGTCCGGTCGCCTGCTTGCGATATTCGTCGTCGCTGTAAATGGATAGGGCTGCGAGTAGAGTTTCTGTACGAGCCGCGAGATAGACTTGGCCGAGTGGCAGTACGCTAGCAGGCAAGTAAAGTGCTCTGTATGTTTGTCGCTATACTTTCTGATCATCTAGGTCATATAAACCAATTATCTACATTCCGATTTCAGGGGGGAGAGTCTCGAGCGGCGACTTGGTGGTCATGGCGAGTGAGTTACTATTCACAGTGAAACGCTCTTCTAGCATTTCTTTCTTGATGTTAGATCCTGGCATACTCGACACACTTCTCCAGTCTATCGAAGATATCAAACGCAGCTTTTGCCATGATGGGGAAAAGAAACCCTCGAACACGCCGGAACAGCCCCGTGCGAAAATCTACATCATGAACTTCTCGTCCCTTTAAAGCCTTGCAAAGAAGTGATTGTATACATTCCTCCAAACTTGCCTCCTCTATCTGCTGTATCTGCGGGTCTCGTAGCGCATCATTAACCGCCTGGTCTATGGGGACTCGTCTCCCCTGAGAGTCGACGTTGGCCTTCTCAAGAACCTTGCAGAAGAAGGAACGCTGCTCATTGATGGCGAATGCTTGGTCCGAGATCTTTCGGTAAACAGCCCAGAAAGTCGTTTTGAACGTGGGGTCCCCAATTCCGTCCCGGAGAGACTCCTCGCCTTCCGCAGACAGATACTGGTCAAGATCCAGTTTATCGAACACAATCTCCAAATCACGAAGAGGTCATCTAATTGCATGCAATTCCATACCGGTATCGTAGAGGACTTGGCGGCGTATGATGTCCAGAACCTCTGTGAGTTTGGCTGGATTCCTGGGATTTGCCGTATGTATTATGTCCTTTAACCGGGGTGGAGGTTCTACTTCGTCCATCCCAAAAACTGAGCCCAATGTCGAACTGCTGTCAATGATGACTTCGTGTGTGTCTTTCAGCAGTTTTTTACCCAGTGCTCCAAGTTCCCTCATCTCAGCGTTCCTTTCATTCACGGCCTCCCTTAGCTTTACAGCATTTTCGAGCATTGAACTAGGAACCTCTGAGCACATCAAAGGAGTAGGAATCTAGATTACATACACCGCGTTCATAGTTTTGACATGGTAGAGACGGAGATTTGAGGTGAGGTGCATGACACCCCTGCTATGGAGGTTATGTTTTCAACTGAGCAGAAGCGTTCATTGGGGATTTCCGAGTTGAGAAGTCGTCCTCCCTCATTCATTCACCGCTGTTAGCGTCAAAGCCCTCTAACATATCATAATGTTATGCTTTACTCGTGATCATCCATCGACGCCCACACATGCAAGCTAGACTCTCTCGTATTATTTACTCGACCTTTTGTTTGACGGAACGAAAGCACTGATATCTTACAACAAAGTCCCAGACTGGGTTCTCTTCACTCACCAATTTTCCTACAACATCCAACACAGCTGGGGGCGGACCCTTGGCCCGCTAAATACCATTCACCTCAGACTCCATGATGAAATTTGACAGAAGCGAGCGCAGACTATTGTCCTACAATGGAATCTTTGGAAATCCCTGCGATGAAAGCGTCGGACAAAAGAATTGATGACAGCCGTAACTGAAGTCTTCGGTTGCGCTTTCGGGGCAGTATTACTTGACGAAAAATCAATTCCCTACTCCAATCAAGGGAGGAAAGCTGTTCATATTGTTCAGATGTACGAATGTAACAACAAGAACTTTGCAAAATTTCTGCGCACCACGGAATTGTTACTGCTTAATGTCTTGCAAGATTCAAGCAAAAGTTGATTATCAAAGAGAGAATTATTGAATAAAATGATCAAAGAGTTCTGCACCCGAAAAAGAACTCGCTTAACGAACAATTCCCACTTGTCAAGATTGCTCTTATCAATTACCGTGCGCTCTCTTCCCCATCTTCCTCCACAATGTGAGACCGATCCAGACGGACCACACCAACCCCGCGATAACGCCGTAGATGATCTCGCCATTGGTTGTATCGGCACTAAGGCGCAAGCCGAGACCACCATTGATGATACCAAGGGTAATCATTACACGACCAAGCCATACATGTACGAGAGACCAAGAGGTTGGGCCAGAAGAGGCCCCGTACGCACGATGATGTAGTAGGCCGATCAGCGGTTGAAAGACGAGGAGTGACATAACAATGATGCCAGTGATAGGATGATACAGGTTTAGCTGTCGAGTCATTAGCATGACCACGAGTTCTACCCCAAGAAGGTCAACAGAGATGGAGACACACCTGGAATGTCGGCACGATTGCGATGTAAACGCCTAATCCTAGTCCAGTGAATGCCAATATGTATCCAAAACCTTGGACCGCAGCGTGCACCCAAACCAGTCCCTTGACAGATGCAAAACGGATCAATAAAGCGCCAAGAGGAAAAACGATGACAAATGTAAATGCCATGATAATTCCATGGGCTATGATGGCGCGATTGGCAATCGCTACGTCTCCATCGCTGGCTTCGTCGCTGGCCTCCTCGCTTGCACCGGTTGTGGCAGCGGCGGCAGTCATCACAGCATCTGACATGCTCGCGGGAATGGTTGTAGTGGTATCTACGGGCCCATAGTATGCAGCTGCCCTTGCCACTCGATCATACGACCCGGTCTGTTCGAGGACCTGTACGCCGTGACACGCATTGTTGTCGTTCGGGTAACAGTGTTCTACGGCCTTCGCAAACCCAACGCTGGCTGTGAGGCTTCAGTCAGCAAAGAACAAATGGTCTTCGGAGTCGTCATACCCAAGCACAGAATGGCACCGAAAGCTGGAAATTTCATCTTCGCGGTCAAGACATGAACATTTTGTCAAAGGGCTGATTTTCGCATCGAGGTATGATAGTAGCCTGCCTTTTGAACCTTTTCCTTCATCGACTTCGAGGAGGTACTCAAAAGAATGTTTGAACTAGAATCATGGCGCTAACCATGCCAAGCACCATGGTAGGGGGCTAGCTGCAGGCCACCGACCACAAATCTGTCAGACCGTGGAGGCGCAGTCAACCTGACGCGTGTCTCCCTTAAAAGGAACCCAAACAATTATTCAAATCGTACGATCACGAAAGGACAGACTCGAACTAATCACTTCAACCATACTTATTGTAAGTAGGCAAATATCCTGCCGTTTCCCCTCAACATTTCGTAGAACCTGCATAAGCGTATGGCGTGCCTGCATCACCTCGATCATTTCATTCCTCGATTTCCATTTCAAGGTGCACGTATTGAAGAATTCCTAAAGATAGGTTAGAACGGTAGTTGTTCAAGGTGCTTAGTCTATGGCTTACTAAGATTTAAATTGTAACACAACTGCGCAGGTACTACGGAAGATATCAGATCAGATAATCCTCACGTAAAAGGCAGCTAGATAACCGAGTAAGACATAGTAGAAGCATCCAGGTCGGTTGTTTCCCTAATACGTGCCTCGTTGTGCACACAACCATGACCGGGCGTTAAGATGCTCGTAATCTTGACCGCGTCATCTGGAACCATCCAATCGAGGGCCAAGTTCCCAAATAGACCATGCAGATAGACGTAAGCTTTCAGTGGCTTTGCTGGCAACATGAGGAGGTCCGAGCACCAATGTCCAAACGGCACGCTCTCTGGGTGGGTCCCATAGAGTCTCAAAGAGTTCTAGAGTTTGGATCAGATTGAGAAGAGACTGCTGCTTTGTGAATCTTAACCGTGCCAAGTCAAGTCAATCAAAGTGCCCTGGCTAGCTTGCTTTCCGAATTTGCTGCTCTTGGATTGACCCCAGCATACAAAGAATACCGTTGGTCACAGGATCCACTTAGTACACCCCGACTGATATCTTTAGATCACATAATTCATAATCGATGGCGCTTATCACCACTTTTCGTAACTTCGTTGCATTATTTGTAAGGGTTGAATAAGTAGTGGGCCACATCTAGTTGCAGAGACAGCGATGTTCTCCGCTGCCACCTGGTGATGCATCCCTGCCATCGAGAATAGGACAGTAGCCAATTTGCTAGGTTCCTGTTCGTCAAGCCGTCTTGTGTATTACATAGGGTTCAGAGTGTGCCTTGATGTAAACGAGAGGGCTCCTGTACCCGCGACCCCACATCAGCCGCAGTGAAGTCCATTGAACTGTGAAATTCGCGCCCTTATTGAGACGGGGCCGTGATACAATTAAAAGGTTGGCGCCAACCGAGTGTTGATACGATAAGCCTAATCTGCCAAAAGAAGGTCGTTCCAACGTAACGCGCTATAGGGGAGCCATATGCTAGGTCCACTGTGATGCTCGAATTTGGGATCCCAGTATTCTCAGTGCTTGTGCTGTGCAACCCAAAATTCGTCGGCCGCAAGCTCATAAATATGCCTGACTCTTTGGAAAGTCGGCGAGGATGAAGATACTGGGGTCCGCGGTAGCTCTTTGGAGGGATCATCGCCAATCAACTCCTGCCGTCTCGTTGCCCAATGAGGAACTATAGGCCTAGGTTTGCCTTCCATGAAAAGTTCCGTGGAGCCCAGTTCGAAGACGTCTTTGCAGTCTCGGCTCAACCCCTCACGGTCTGAAGATACGATGGCCTGAAGTGTATGCTGTGTAGGAATTTTGCTATTACAAGGGCTATTTTGAGGACTGTCCGTCATTGGAACGGGCGGTTCAGAGGATGTTGAATTGTCCCGGCTGCTCGACCATGAGCGATTACGGAATCGGTGGAAGAGGATTATCCCAAGCACGGAAAGCACGACAATCGCAACGGAAAGGGCAACCGCTATCCCAATTACAATAGGCCGACTGATATGATGCGAAGGCTGGCTACCGGATATTGTGTTCGTTGCCCCATTCTGGGTAGAATGGTCGATTGTAATAATGTTAGCATTAGTCTTGGCCGGAAAGAGGCCCTGGGATATCGAAAAGTTAGACTGTTCATAGTCGATAAGCAAATAGGCCTCTTGAAATAAAGCCCTTCCCAGGGTGTACTGGCTAGGATTTGAGGCACGTCGAAGAGGGAAATAATTTGTTCCGTTCGGAAAGATGGGGCTTGAGGCCTGAAGATCAAATGCCGCGTAAGGAAGACTAATATTCACACTAGTCTGGCTCAATGTCCGGTTACCAAGCTCGAATGTGACGTTAGGCTTTTGAGAGAGCAATTGCTGGTGTATGGTGTCGTTAACTAGGTAGTATTGGTTCGTGTCATTCCAGACCAAACCAAAGGCCTCTTCGAATACTTGACAGACTGACAGTGGTAGCCAGGTGAATGGTAAGGTGGTATCAACGAGTGCCGCAATATCATTCGATAAGAGCGTGATGTTATTGTTAAGCGTTCCCGTAGCAGTGATTGACAGGATTCCGACCATGGGATTGTTTGAATTAGCGCCAGTCAGGGGGAAAGACAGCTCATTTGGAAGGAAGCGAGAAGCATCATAGCCGCCAAGCGTAAGACTACCCAAGACAGGGGGGTTCTCTGGTTAAAAATTAGATGTTGTTGTTATTCTGGCGAAAAATTCACTTACTATATATAGCACCTGCTGTGTATCCAAAGGAGAGGCTTGGGATCAAATTCTGGTCCTTTAGCTGTTCCATGAGCGTTGCAGGCGATACATAAGCCTGAGATGTGTTTATGTCTGTTGTAAACTGTGGCTTCAAGCCGAGAATTCCAAGATAGAATGTTTCGGTTGGAACACCAGCGATAATGCTTGAAGACAGATTCAATCCTGCAGAAGCGTCCGAGCCCAACCCTATGAAGTCCACTCCGAAGTATGCACTGCTCGTTACATTAAGGTATGATTCTTCTGAAATTACAGTGCCGGGTTTCTCCTGCCAGGTTTTTGATTGATTCCATTGGAAACCAGAGGCCACGAAAGGGTCGAAAGCATCGGGGCCGCCACCAGTCAGAGTACCAGAAGGGGCGTCGTAGTCAGGGCCACTGCATGGACAGCCTATATAGTTTCCAGTACAGATGCTGCTCACTCCATTGCAGTCTTTACAACTAGGTTGAGAAATGCTACAACATTGCCTACCAGCACACGGGCCACTTGTACATGTACCATTGGTGTTGGCGCAACTGGTACACGTGGGAGATTTGTTTGCTGTGCATGTTAATCCCGCGTCGAGAGTAGATGAGCCCGCTGGGTTGGGTGATCCCGAATAAGGGCTCTGCCAAAAAGCACCATTCATGGGCATCACGCCTCTTGCGTTGCCGCACCAAGCTGGTCCATTCGAACATTGATCTGACTGTGGCAGCCATGTTTCCAGGCCAATGGTAGAGGGTAAGACTCGGAAGTATTGATATGGACTCCCTACACGGATCATGAAGGTTGACCAAGCTCCATCATTCCCATCCCAGTTGCCGCTTGGCGTGAACGAAAAAGCCCTTGATGTGTTTGTTATGGTCGAACGAGATTCAAAGTAAGAAAATCTTGAGGACATTTCATCCAGCTATTTACCTTTCTGTGAATGCCGAATGACCAAGGACTCGTTGGATGGAATTGCAGGCCAGGACGCAAAAGACAGAAGGACATTTTGCAAAGAGAAGGGAAGTAGGTAGCAAGGGATCTCGGACCCCAAAGTCGCCTTACCAGTGGACATGGGAGTTGTGGAAAGAGGTGCAGCAAACAGGAGACATGCAGCGCTCTGATTGGAGCGGGAGAAAGACGGTTTGATGTTTCTGTATGTCAGGGGTGGAACAGGCCACACGGCAATATCAGCAAATCTCCGCCCGTCGTCTTAACGTGGAGGTCGATGCTTCTGCTAACCTTTTCAAGCCATATTTGAAACATGATCCAGGCCTAAAAGGACGTGAGTAAAGGGCAAGACGCCGCGCTTTGGGCAGGAACCATCTAATCAGGACCAACAGCCAGCTTTGCGGTAGGTGCCATCTGGCCCTATATGGAGCTCCCGCTAAGGAACTGAGCAGGGTGTTCGCCGCCAGCACTGGCGGTGTTGGAGCCTCCAAGCCGTCATAATAGACTGGAAGTCTCTCAGAGCCTGGCGAACTGCCAGTGCCGAAGGACGAAGTAGCTCTAGCGCTACAATGCAAGCAGCGGCAACCATGACAGGCGCCCACAGGTTGCTCGCTGAAGGGTGAAAGTACCCGATAAGGCGTCTTAAGACATGGGGCGATGTTTTGCTCGCGCTTTGAAGCTAGATACTGGTATACCTTGGGTAAGGAGGTATCGGAAATTTATACGATCGCGCTAGGGCGGACCGATAACCCCTTGAGGTATTTAATACCAGACTGATAGTGCCCTAAAGTTGATCGCCTAGGCGATAGAATTTAGCCCCTATATCGTTCCCTAGGGGACCAGCTTTAGGGCTCTCTAGGCATCAGCCCTACGGTGCACGGTTGAGAATTGATTTTTCACGCCCAAGGCACCTTTCCCAAATTTCCATACCTAACTAGCTCCACGAAGCAAAAGTTTTCTCATGCATTCCCCGTATGCTCATCTATGCACTTGTACAGGCTACAAGTGCTACACCCATGCGCATTTCTCCATCCCTAAGATCGCTGCGAGATGAAGTTCTTTGACCGTGGCTTGCGCTCATTGCAGGCCACTATGCAGGTCACGCCATGGAATATCTCTCACAACAGGGAATATTGGCGTCCGATTTAGCCCAGTATGAATACGAGGGGGCAGCTGCCCTCTGTCATATGTGACAGGCTACCGACCAATGCCTGTCAATGGTCATTCAAAGCCGCTGGCCTTGATGTGGAGCGGGCAGCATTCATGAACGGGTTGTCATTTGAAGAGCCTTTCCAGACCACTGCAGGCGTCCATGAATGCATCTGAGAGGCTGCCAGACTGGAATTGGCAGCGCAAAGGTATGACTCTGCACTCATGGCAAATTCCGGACTGATGGATAAGTGCAGGCTTGTTCTGTCTCTACTCCCTCCTCAGATCCTACATTACTCTCCATCATGCAACGCTCAAATCAACACTATACACAATCTACACCGGGTACCCGCTAGGAGCGTCGGCGAAGGTTTGTCAAACAATTACACTTGCATGGTTGTGATCGGCCAACGCACGGCGGTGAAAAGGATACCACAAACAAGTTGCCTAGGAGGCCTGGCTAAATAGTATATGCGACTACCAATCTTGCCCTTCTACGCAATGCTGGGGTCAAGAATTGACAAGAGCTAGGGGTACATTGGCTCATGACAATGCCGAACAATGCCGAGCCACAACTGCTGATCGTCCCATCCCAGGATGAAGTACTATGTTCACCTAGCATCGACTTGCTTGAGCTTTACATCGCTTTGCGTGACTCTTCACGGCAGTACTACGCGCCGAGACTGCTTGGTTGTCTTGATCTTGGGTTTTCATAGTCATATATTTGATAACAGATTGATAATGACAGCCTGCTAGCGTTGCCGTGGCCCGCTGTCCAACCAATGTGTTTCTTTACAGCAGAAGAGGCTAGTGTGTTTGTATGTAACTGCGTCATACATTTTGATGGCTTTCAATCATGATCTGATAGCATTCAACTATGATGGCCAGACTACTATATGTCGACGTAACTGACCTTGGCCAGGCAAGCTGTTCTGCTGACATAAGATTCGCGCTAAAAGTCCTCTAGGATTCGCGCATACGCCGGAGCCAACACGGTCGTACCTTATTGTACCTCCGCACAAGGTACCTAAATCAAGTACCTCATCATATTTTCTTACTTTACGACTTCGCTTTTCTCGTCATCTTCTTCTCCCTCCTCACCACCAAGGCTCTGGTTTGCTGTAGTGAAGTTGTCGCAGCCGTGAGAGTCAATTTTCCTCCGTTGGATCCGACTCTCTCTGTGAAGTTCCCCCGCAGATCCGGACGCGACAAGCCACAATGGAAGTAACAGAACGTCTCTGGGGAAGGAAAACAGAGGCAACGTGGGCAACAGTTGCAGGATCGTCATTTATTGTTTCAATCTGCCCCATATGGATCATTGCAAATTGGATAACGCTCGAGAACTTTGGTGGCTCCTTGTACGCCTTTTTCACGGCAGTCAGCTCAGATGGTTTGATTGCATTCACCCAACAATATGCGCCGCGACCAAGCCTGAGAGCTTCAATCGGCTACGCATGTTGGCTTATGTTTCAGGCAACGCTGTATAGCTTGCTACCGGGACCAATCTCTACGGGCCAGCTTACACCGGCTGGAAATTTACTCAAATACAAAACAAATGGTCTGCTGGCATGGGTGGTGACTCATCTTCTAACTGTTCTCGCTGCAACATTTGGCTTGTTAGATTTAGCTCTTATAGCAAATCATTGGGAAGGTTTGCTCGTTGCAGTGAACGCATATGGCTTTGTGCTCGCTGCATTATGTCTGATCAAGGCACACATTGCGCCTTCCCATCCCAATGATCGTAAATTTAGTGGTTGGGTCCCTAGCTCTACCATTCCAAGTCAATGGTTGACTTGAAGTAGGATCTCTAATTTTCGACTACTTCGTCGGTATCGAGCTGAACCCACGCTTTGGGGAATTATGGGATTTCAAATTATTCCACAATGGACGACCAGGTATAATTGCTTGGACATTAATGTAGGATTCCCGCTTCACCTCTGGCGCCCTCGTCCAGCAGCCGTACCTCCAAACCAAGCCATCGTTGACTCAGTGCTCGCAGCGACTTGTCCTACACCGCCTATCAATATCAAAATCATGGGTACATTTCCAACTCTATACTAATAGTCGACCTATTCCATACGATCTACGTCGTAGACTTCTTCATCAACGAAGACTGGTAAGCTCTCATACTCAGACTGCCACTACCTCAATATTGATAAACGCAGGTACCTTCGCACAATCGACATGAGCCATGACCATTTTGGATTCTATCTCGGCTGGGGATCCGTTGCCCTTCTTCCCACACTCTACACCATCCAGGTCCAGTACCTAGCACGCTTCCCCGTGGATCTAACCTTGCCTCAAGTCGTTGCCATCCTATCACTCGGCCTAGGTGGCTATGCGCTTTTCCGATCTGCCAACCATCAGAAAGATGTAGTCCGCTCTACCAACGGACAATGCAATATCTGGGGCAATCGCGCGCGCTATATCCGATGCTCATACAAGACGGAAGACGGGCGAACTCATGAGAGTCTACTTCTCACCTCCGGTATACTCCATTTGCCCCCTAGCGCTAACTTGCCAAAGTACAGGACTGATTATAGATACAGGCTGGTGGGGATTTTCACGCCATACAAATTACCTTGGAGACTTGATGCAAGCTTTCTCAATGTGTGCGGTCTGTGGATTCGATAATCTGATGCCATGGTACTATTTCTTATTCATAGCTGCCATCCTCTTCCACCGCGTCTTGCGAGATGAAGGCCGATGTTTGAAGAAGTACGGCAAGAATTGGGAACTGTATTGCAGCAAAGTTTCCTGGAGACTGATCCCTGGTATTTTCTAAGCTTGGCTACTTGGGTTGCGGGGACCGGGTCCGTTCGGTTTGGGAATATATGACTGAATCATGAAGCATGGTGGGCAACGTGTTTGGTGAGCAGCAGATGCATAGCCAGCGATAGACCGAAACATCATATACAGTAATGGTAACGCAAAGATATCTAATGACTAACTCCACGCTATGCCTTCGTTTCCCATGCTTTCATCAACAGACATAGACACAGTAATTTCGAGTCATGCCATATTTTTCACACCAAGAACAGCCGTTGACTGCACTTCCTTCGTCTCGACTGTAATATTCACACTATTCCCATCCTTAGGATGAACTGATTCCACAACACCATGGTCCTGCGGCCATCGCTCTTTCCCAGCCTTCCAATGACCCCGGAAGCACAGTCCAGGATGCAGCAGAGTCAGGCTTCCCGTTGCAATGATCATCATCGCGCCTTCAAGGACCTAACATTCACCCCATGAGCATACGTACACACGAAGTCTGGGAGGGTAACTTACCATGAATGTAATCTCATTATTCGCCAGAGGACCTGAAAATCCCTGGCTAAGCTCCGCAATGCGAAAGCACGAGCGTGTAAAAGTACATAATGTAGCAAGAGCGAGACCTGCCCAGCGATAAGTAAGCAAACTGGTATCATACAGGGCCTACTTGCAGAGAGCTAATATAAACTTACCGAAAAGGAAAGCCTTCCACACCCTCGTCTTTCTCAGGTCACCGGTTTCCTTAGCCAAGTCATGGCTTTGACTCCGGACTTTGAACGCAAAATCCAATCCCAGACAAATGAACACAAAAAGCGAAGTAACCTGAGTAGCAAGTCCTGCAATAATAACGTTGATCCCCGTCTGTATCTGGTCCTGATGAAGGCTCGTAGAGGATATAGCGCCCCCCACGCCCTGAAGAATCAGATTCGTAAGATCACAGCAGATGAAGATGATCAGGATACTCCGCGGCTTGAGGCACAAGTTAGTCCTTCAATCCTGATCTGTGAAGTAAGAAGAGACATCCCACTCACACTCAACCTCGAAAGCTGCCTCCCATAGACAACAACTATTCTCCCCATACAAAGATAAATACTCGCAGCCAGGAACGCAGGTCCCAGAATGAGACAGATATTGTCCATCAAAAACGGCGTCCTCTCATCCGGATGTTTCCGCATGAAAATCCTCGCCGTATACCCCGCCACCTCAAGGAAAACTCCACAGAGCATTGCACACATATAATCCCACGTTCGAAATTTGCTTCCCAATGCAACTTGGACGAGCAAGTAAAATCCGAAAATGCAGATGTAGAGGATGTTAGCGCCGAGATCGGGTATGTATGCGAAATGGGTGAAGGTTTGGCCTGTGAGCATGGAGGGTGGGGTGAGATGGGCCATTCTAGGTAGGTAGAGGGCGTGCGCATGCAGATGATGAATTCGCTATGTTGCAAAGGGAAGAGGCGTTCAAGATATCATAAACAGCATTCCCGGCGATTGGCGTACATGACAGTATGCAGGTGTCTGGAATGCACTGCCGAGATGTTCAAAGAGAGCTGGGATCCAGCAGTTTGGAGCCCTAATGAACGTTGAAACCAATGGAGGCATGCCATGCTCTATGTGTAGTAGCATAGGGACGATGAAGGCGCTTCTGGACCACAGATCTTAGGACAAGAAGCCCATGCTCAATTGCTAAGAGCCTTGGCTAAAGCTTTCAGCCTGGATGACTATGAGTCTTGTATTCCCGTGCATACTTCATCAGGACGACAAATGTCCATTGGCAAGCAACTAGGGTTGGTGTGACAGATGGATTGCTGTGATTGGAGTACGGCTCCAGCCGATACTATCACAGCGCGAGCTAACCCGATATCAGCCCGTCTAATTGAAGCCCCAACAAGGGCCTTGGCCGACCAACTCCTTTTGTACGATTATAGCCGACTCGGCTCATACTAAAACAACGCGAGCCTCAACCAGCCATCAAGCGTTGCGCGAAGCCTTACCCTGGCTTTTCAGCTAGTTAAGAGCAAGCCACAATTCGTGTTCATACTCGCTATCACCGAAGCCTGAGTCAAATAGATAGTCCAGTGCACTACCGCTTTTCCCATCGAACCATAGCGGGATCCAGAGGCCTTGTGAACAGTGATGTGTAGTTCGTCCCTGGGAGTCTGGTCTCCCCATCCATTAAACTCAGCTTGAACTTGTGGACCATCAATGCCGTGATCGTTCCGAGTTGCAGGTATGCGAACTGCTCTCCAATGCAGCGGTGTCTCCCAGCTCCGAATGGTAGATATGGCGAGCTTGCTCCTTTTGTAACCATGCCATAACCATAATCGACCTTTTCGTCACCTTCTTTGACGGCTGTCCGCTCCCATCTATGCGGATCCCAATAAGAGGGGTTTTCAAAGTGCTTCGCAGATTGAGCTGTGACACCAGGCGCTGACAGCAACACATGGCTCGTTGGAATCTTATACACTCTCTCTTTCAGTCCGTCCGCTCCACCAGTCCGAATACTCAAGGGCGACTTGACAGCTCGCATGATGCTATGAATTGGCGCATGTAGTCTCAGAGTCTCTTTTACGACCAAAGAGTTGAGGGTCAGGAGACCAATATCTTCATATGTGAGTGGTCTCATCATGCCCTTCTCGCAACGGCCGAGCACTCGGATTTGCTCTTGATACAGTCCCTCCGCAATGTCCGGGCGAGAAGCAAGCCGCAATATGATCCATGAAGCTATAGAAGACGAAGAATGCTGGCCAGCCATAAGTAAAGCGATCATCATATGGGCAATTTCCTGATCTGGGATCGGATTCCCGGTTTTATATCTAGACGACATCAGATGCCAAATCATGTCGTTCTCAATTGCCTGGCCTTTCCCAAGCTTTCTTCGGGCTTCAATAATCTGAATATACGTCCGTGCTAGAGTTCGTTGGGCAAGATCTCTCCTCTTATTCACTGGCAACGGTAGCCAGGGCATCATGAAGTTAATAGGCGTGAATCCCATATCAAGGTCATGGTATAGGCCAGCAAAATTCGAATTGAACTTTTGACGGACCTCCTTTCCTTGTAACGTGCGTGAGGCCATGTATATCGTAAGCTCGGCCATAACGCGAGTCGTAGAGAATGATCCTTCAAAGCCTTGAAAGGATTCTGAATGTGCAACATAATCATGAAACTCGGCTTCGAAGAGCGGAACGTATGACTGTAAAGCTTCCGTGGTGACTCCAAACTTGAGGAACTGAAAGTTGAGGCTCAGTACATAGCTGTGAACTAGTAGAGTAAAGGGATCTACGACCTTTTTCTGCTCCATCAATAAGGCGTTTGGGCAGTCATAAACAACACCAGACCCAAACACCGGCGTTGTCAAGTTCACATAAATCTCCTCAGCATTGACATCTTGCAGTCTTCCATTGAGGATGAAGTCATTGCCTTGAGTACCAAGACAGACAGTCATTCTCTTGCCAAGAAGCACGAACGAGAAGACATCGCCGTACTAGAGAAGATGTTAGCTACGATTTGTAAATCTGGACGGATGACGTTCACCTTTTCTCTACACCGAAAGAAGAATGCGTAGGGATCTTGCCCGTACGTGATGGCCGAACCCACGAACGGCAGCCAGTAAGGAATTACCGGGGGTTCATCTTGCTTTCTGAACAGATACTGACTCAGTCTATGAAGACAAAGTATGAACAAGACTAGAGCAGCAAATCTGAACAAAGTTGCTGCCAGTGCCATAATATGAACGGGAGTTTCTTAAAAGAAATTATACAGGAGCAACAAAAGATGTATGACCTACAGAAGTCAGACTTTCTGTCTCTGCCAGTCTAGCGTGCATTCATGTTTTAAAATGCCACGAGAGGGTCCAGAAACTAGATGTTTGACCGACATTATGCGCAAATCCGCGTGGAATCACAAGCCAAGAGTATATCGTGCGGCGATAAGATCGCGATAGTCCGTACATGCAGACATCCCACGTCGTGATAGGTCTTTCGGACGAGACCAGTGGGACGAGGATTCAGAGGGATAGACTTTTCATCTTGCAGACTGTGGAATGGCTAAGACTTGGCCGGTGTGATTCCAAACATCTGCTTGGCTTGGGGTCCGCCTGCTCTTGATTCGACTCCGGTGCAAGCCAAGACTGCAACGACCCAGCCAGCAGACAGTTTGCGGGGTCCCTTATCGTATACTTGACATAGCGACAGTGCGCACGATGGTGCGGTGGAATCTGGGGACCAGGTATTTTGCAACACTGTGGTCGTTGTTGACATACTTCATACCATTCAATAGCTTGGCATAATTGTGTTATGGACGTATCATCGTCGCGGACTGGCAGTCAGCGTTCTGACTTATCATAGGACAGACGATGCTTTGTTAGGGAAGGAAATTAGGGGGCTTGAGCTGTCATAGGGATGACCAGCACGACCCTAGCGGACGCTTAGCTGCACCCCCATCAGCCCTGGATTACCCCTGCATTACCACCACTGCAAGCCAAGGCGCAACGAAATTGCCGTTTTGTTGCAGGGATAAAGTCGCCTGTATCTGAACCAGCGAAACATTGTGGCGGACTTGCCTCCAACAAATTCGTTATACAGGGGGGACAACCCTACCATTCCCGGGAATTTCCATGGGTGTAGCCTGGCGAAATCGGCGATCAGAATGTTGCAGGCTTTCAATGGGCCCTAGAAATAGGTCATTAACGGTCGCCCAACACACTTCTGCCTTCGCTTCGGCGTGAGCTGGTGGTGGGGCTGGAGGTGTAAAGATTTGCCACACCTTGTCCTGAGTCCTTCCACATTCCGCAGGATTCGTTGAAACTCCCTCCGTGAAACCACCAATATGGCTATTGATGTCCCCTGAAGACTGGTACTGATAAATAGGCAAGTAAGTCTCCACTTCATGCTCGAATCGCGCTCCTTATTGGATATACTTCTCCACCTCCATCCTCGGCTGTGGAGAGGTGTGTAGCTTTCCCTGATAATGAAAGAGCAAGGAGAGCGAGGATCATGATAACCATGTGACAACTTTCATGCCAATTTGTAGAGTGGCAGCTTCAACATTTCGCGGATTCAAAGGGCGGACAAGCCACGGGGCGCAGCTGGGCACGATATATGGGCGGAAGTGCCCATCCAGGTGATGATAAGTTCCACGCCGATGCCAACTGCAGCGAATACATTGGCAAAGTCTGTTGTTCACCGTCCGCTGGTTGTTCAAGTACGGAAAGAACAACCCGGTATAGTATCGGGTGATGACAGCGATCCATGCATATGAGACTGAGCCAGAAGAGGAGCCATTGAAGCATCAATCTGAGGAAGACCCCGCAGTGAAGCCTGGAGAGCTCATCAACAAGGAGGAAGAAGCAGGTAGCTCCGGAGAAACCGATCTGAATGATAGATGTGCCACAAGTGATGTGGCGGCTGTGGATCTCAATACCTGGGCTTGGCCTTCCTCGCCGCTGACAAATTGTGTGGAAGAACCTGTAATATTGTATTCACAATCAGCTGATGACCTAGAGGGGAATGATGGGTTCAAATTCAGCTGACGACCTAAAGTTCAAGTCATCCGGCGTCATCAAACAACAAGAAAGCGAGCGAGACTGTTGCAAGTTCGAGCATCTAGCTGGCCATGGCTGTCAGCAGGTCAGCAGCTACTCTGGCTTCGAAATCACAATTGAGGAGTGAAGGGTTGCACGACAATGTTGTGTCTGGTTGGCAAGATCAAGCATGGAAGGCCTGACATAGACAGTGATGATATCGAGCTGGGTAGCAGCTACTTCCTATTCGGTCTAACCACCGACGTTCCTTCCCGTCCTTGCTGTAAAACGAACTTTATACCTATTCGCCACCATGCCACAGACTTGTACCCAGACACGATCATTGGGAGCACTACCTATCTGGTGAGACGGATAGGCAGTTGGGTCTTATCATGTAAATCTTGCTAGGCTAACACGTCTTCGTTTGCAGGACCATGACTACGGCACGCCGACACCTGCCCACCCTGACTCTTATCCGTGCGCCAGACCTTCATCTTGGCTATGCTGACATCAGCGGTCTAGAAGATTGGCACTACCTTGAGCACCAGTACGAGTCTACTCAAATCTTTCCTCTTCACCCTGCTGAAGAACCAGATCTGGGGCCAGACGGGAACAATTCTCATCCTGGTGATGCTTGGCTTCTTGCAAGTACGACATTTATTCCAGGACTGTCCTCGTTCCTGTCGTCAAGTATGGCTTCCAGCTACCCAACCAAAGTTGCCCTGAAGCAAGATTGATTCCTTCGCGGAATTGCTCATAATCTTAAGTACGCCACAAGACCATACGGGGAGCGGTCATTCAAAACGCGTGCAAGATCGAGATCACCATCGCCTGTCATAGTTCCCACACAATTGACAAATTGGTGCAAGGATTGTTATAAGATTAAGAACCGTCCAGGCTTACCGAAGGTTTAAGAATTGGGCAGAGAACGTTGAAGACTCTTGAGAGGCATCGAGGGGGAGGCACGAAGTGAAATTGAACAAGCTCTAAGAACCATCTTTCTTCAAAGCCGCTGCTCCCTTAGACAGGATCAGGGTACGAGGCGTCAATCGTCACAGAACATCAAACGGCCAAGGAATATTGGTAACCTGCCGACCATTCATGCCTAAACAGAGCTGGAAATATGGTTTGATAGGGACCTGCTAGCCTATCGGCCAGAAGAATGCCCTTTGGCTTCCTTTCCCTCCATGCCCAGTTGTCATATCAACCTTTGCCGCAGTACTTCTTGCTGCTCAACCTCGAAATTATAAAGAGTGCGTCTAAGCGAAAAAGTGGTCCTTTCGAGCAGCCGCTCACTTGATTTGCCAGTTCATTGTATCCTTTCATCTGAAGAAGTGCTAGTCCACGTTCGACATGATGGCTTGAGAGGGTTAATGCAAGAGAAGAAGACCCTGAGGTGCTGGAAATGCCCGACGTCCTCACATACTCGGCAGGGAAGTCGATTGTATGACATTTGTCAACTTAGGCCGTCATACATTCGTTAAAGACCATCTTGATGACCTTAGCTGTTTCTGTGCCTACGCCGCAATCATCGGTGTATTTGTCCCAGCAAACAGGCATCATGATCGACAAAGATATGTACCTTTTTGGAGGCCCCCACGGCCGCGGCAAGGCTCGGCCCCCGCCGGTGTTACATAGGTTTTCAGGGTTCATTGCAGGTACCTGCCTTGTTCTTACGTCAAAAAGTCAATCACGATGCTATCTGCTGTCAAAATCCCGACGCGGGCGAACTTGCCAAGCCCCGTTGTGGTGGTGCGGTAGCTGCATGAAACACTTCCCCAGCTTCCTAGGACAGATTAAGGACTGCTCTATACAGGACGCTATTCATCTCAACCATACCGGCGCAACGAGCATTGCCGAGTAGAACGAAATGGCCCCTCGTTTGAATCACCGTTATCTAGACACGCGAGAAGTGCCCAGATACAAAAAGCGTTCATGTTCCATCCCTCTCCATAAGCCTACAGCATTCCTATCCCTTTTCAAGCCCTGATCCGCGTTCCTCTCAGCCCTCAACATCGTTCCGATCATGAAGTTATCTGCAGCACTCTGTCTCGTCAGCATCAGGCTCGCAGCTGCCACCGTTCAAGGCTTCGACGTCTCAGATTATCAGCCATCAGTGAACTTTGCAGCTGCCTACAGCAGTGGCGCTCGCTTTGTCATCATAAAGGTACGGAAACATCTTCTGCGTGACTCTTTTGCATCGATTCAAATTAAAAATTTTGTCTCTTAATGGTCGATCGTCTGGGAATGAATAATAGAGGAAAATGCCTGCTAGGAATGATGCTAATCTCGCAACTATAGGCCACTGAGGGTACCGGGTACATTTCCCCTGACTTCTCAGAGCAGTACACTGGGGCAACAAATGCTGGTTTCATCCGCGGCGGGTACCACTTTGCTCATCCCGATGAGAGCACCGGCGCCACTCAAGCGACCTACTTCCTTGCCCACGGCGGAGGTTGGTCTGATGATGGGATAACGCTCCCCGGCATGCTGGACATTGAGTACAATCCAAATGGTGCTACGTGCTATGGCCTGAGCGCTTCCGCAATGGTGTCATGGGTACAAAGCTTTGTCAATCAGTACCATACCAAGACTGGACGCTATCCCATGATTTACACCACGAATGGCTGGTGGAGTGAATGCACTGGTGACAGCACCGCTTTCAGTAGTACATGTCCTCTTGTCCTAGCAAGCTATAACAGCGTGATTGGCACAATTCCTGGTGGCTGGCCGTACCAGACTATCTGGCAAAACTCAGACTCGTATACGTATGGCGGCGATTCAGATATCTTCAATGGAGCTCTCACCAATCTGAAGAAGCTGGCGACAGGATAGGGCGGAAGCTTGCTAGCTGGTGACGAAGGCGCTGGTCGCATCAGACATATTGGATTGCGCACGTTATGTTTTATTCCGAACAGAATGGTGGATATATGGCGGAATGGCGCTGTTCGAGAGACAGGGTGCTTTTAACAAGACCTTGGGATGACACGTTTCGTAGTTATTGTCGAAATGGCAGAACCTGAGATCTCTTGGTCTGCAAGTCAGTGTTCACACTGTCACGTCTTCACATGATAATGCATCCACCTTGCGACAGACCTCCGGCCTCAGTTGTAGTCTTCGCGGCAGTCCTTGCAATGTCTTCCATGACTTCATTCAATAGCTCACCCGTAGAAGCGGAGCATTCGGCATAGCGATCACACCGCAAGTCCTGAGCAACCTTGAGACCCTAGAAGCCATAATAATGTCAGCCGAATTTATCAGAAACAGACTCTTTAGCCTCTCCACAAAATGGTAGACAGACGGTTCTACTCACCTCTTGCGGAAGTATCATGCCTTCCTCCTCTTTCCTCAGATCTCTCTTCAAGCCCAACATCATGACTGGTATGTCCTCTCTTTCCCGCATGTAGCAATCTACCATCTTCTTGAACCATACATGCTGAAGATTGATCAAGCTTTCTCTGTTGCCGATGCTGTAGCACAGTATAATGAAATCCGGCCGAAGGAGAGTGTAATTCTCTGGGCAAGCTGTATCGTAGAATTCAAATCGGTAGGGTCTGTTGTACATGCGAATATCGTAGACGAATGGTTGGTCTAAGTCACGAAGGGGTGGAAATGCAGAAGTCTTGTCTTGCATCGAATTGGCACCATGGCTGAGCTTTCTAAGATACAATTAGAGCTATAAATGACAGAGTGGAAGAGAGGAACAAACGAGAGAAACGCCGACTTGCCGCAATCAGAGTCACCTAGCAGAAGAATGCTGACTGTAGGTGGTTCATCCATCAACTGGATTCCGTCGCTGTGATAGTACTGGTGAACGAGGAGTGGGATTGTGACGCACCGGGTCAGAAAGGCGGCCAATGTTCTTCAGGACTGGGTTCCTCGAGATTCTACTAGCTCTCCCCCAACCTTTAGGCTTCCAAGCGTGGCTTGGAGAAGCTCCACTCCGTCTTAGGGCAGCCCTTCCCGGTACGCTTCCCGAGCCTCGATTTCGATTTTCTCTTGCCCATCGTCACACATGGAGCTTCCCTCATCCTCGACCTTGTGATGAAGCTGGCGTGGATTGGAAGAGCAAACAGCTGCAACTATATTCGGAGATTACACCATCCTTATGCTTTTCACGCGAAGCTCTCTTATTGGCAGTGGACCGAAGTTAGAGGCTTTTCCAGAATGGAGACTCAACCAGATTACTCCAAATGGAGCACAGACGAGCTGGTCGAACGCGTGATCAATTTGGAGAGACAGCTCCAAAGCCAGAAATCAAAGTAAGCATGTGCCAAAGCTGTTCCATACTGAGAGCTAATGCTGATTGCGTAGGTAGATACAATGCTCTTTCTCCGGCAGGCGGACAACCGTCACCAAATTGGAAAGAATCGCCAGGTCAGAAGCCCAAAAAGTCTCGTCCAAACGGTGCATTTGACCCTTCCAAGTACACCACACGTCTCATTGCTCTGAAGTTCGCATATCTCGGCCAAAACTACAACGGCCTCGAATACCATGCCAACAACAAGACACCACTGCCTACGGTTGAGGAAGAGCTATGGAAGGCATTGAATAAAGCAAAGCTCGTACTCCCAACCGCGAATCCATCGCTAGAGCCTGGGGAGCCAAATTGGGAAGGATGCGAGTACTCGAAATGTGGAAGGACGGATAAAGGTGTCAGTGCCTTTGGGCAGGTTATTGGAATAAGGGTCAGGAGCAATCGCCCTCCCATACGAGCGACCGCTTCGACGTTGAAAGAAGACGCAGCAGTCAATAGAGGTACCGAGAGCCTTCCTCAGGCGGAAGCGTTGGAGGTGGCTACAGAGACTTCAAGAACAGAAGACAACGTTGCTGACAAGACGTCTACACCTCCATCTACGAGCAGTTCTTTGGGCGAGGACTCGGCATTTCACCCGATCAATGACGAGATTCCCTACTGTCAAATCCTCAACCGCCTGCTACCACCAGACATCCGCGGTCTCGCTTGGTGTCCGAACCTACCTCCAGATTTCTCCGCCCGCTTCTCCTGCAAGGAACGCAGATACAAGTACTTCTTTACACAACCTGCCTTCACGCCCACAATTGGGAAGCATGCGGTGACCTCTACCTCACGAGAAGGGGGCAGAAGAGAAGGCTGGCTCGACATTGAAGCAATGCGACAAGCAGCCCACAAATTTGTCGGTCTCCACGACTTCCGCAATTTCTGCAAGGTCGATGACAGCAAACAAATAGAAAACTTCAACCGGCGGATATACCACGCAGATATCGAAGAGTTGGACCCCTCGCAGAATCCAGTCGGCTATGTGGGCAAAGTTGGCTTTCACCAATATGCAAGTCCTGACGCAGCAGACGGAGGGCACTCTCTCGATGATTCAGTTAAGCCCCAAGTTTCCACACCGACCATCTACACTTTCACACTGCACGGCTCGGCATTCCTGTGGCATCAAGTGCGCCATATGGTCGCGATACTCTTCCTCGTTGGCCAAGGTCTCGAGGTGCCTTCCCTAGTCGATGAGCTCCTCGACGTCCACAACAATCCATGTAAACCGCATTATGAGATGGCAGATGATGCACCATTAGTGCTATGGGATAGCATCTTTCCCCAAGAAGAAAGCGGGAGCAGGGATGATGCATTGCAGTGGGTCTACGTGGGCGACTACGTTGGCAATGAAGAGGGCATTGTGAGAGCCGGAGGTAGCAAGGGAGGCGGCAAATACGGCATGGGTGGTGTTGTAGATGATATGTGGAGTGTTTGGAGACAAAGAAAGATGGATGAGATTTTGGCTGGGACGCTTCTGGATGTTGTAGTCGGACAAGGACGCATCAATCAGGAGGATATACTCGAAGGCAGAACCAGGAACATAAACGGAACAGGGAGTCAGAAGGTCTTTCAAGGAGGTGATGGGTATAAGCTTCGAGGCAAATATATCCCTGTGATGAAGAGGCCGAAGATGGAGACAGTAGAGGCTCTTAATGCAAAGTATGTGAAGAAGAAAGGGCTTGACAAGAGCGAAGTATTGGACACTCAGGGACTGAATGATAACGCTTGATGCTAAAGATCCTGGCAACAAAGCACATGTCAAGATACCACGCGTACTGGTTCAATACAGCCAAGATCTCATTATTACGATGATGTACATAGACAACCACTTCGCATCCGCAATGTGCAATATGACGCCAACAGCGGCAAAGAGGATAATGTTGATGCTCGATCAGGGCGAAGCTCACATATTTAGGTCTCCACAGAACTTCTTCCAATGTCCAAGCCACTCTGAGCCATGTAGAGGAGAGTGCAACGTCCTTTGATAGTCTACAGTAGCCATAGTGACTCCCTCGCCTCCCATGAGAATTGGATGCAGTTTTAGAATTCTGCAGCGGCTGCTCCCTAGTCTCCAAGTCATCCCAGGCTGATGAGTTATTCCAGCAGCACTACGTCGCTGCACTGATCTACCATCCTTAACAGCGGTCCAGAATTGAAGCATTGTCTAAGCATATAGCTTCGAAGACAACCTTTAAGAGCGGCGAGCACAACAGCCGAATATGGAACACTTTGCGTATCATGGCTCCGCTCTTTACTAGGATACATCCTGTCAAGATCCAGCACGAAAGTTTGTATGGAGCCAAAAGCCGAAGGAATCTTGATTGTAGCTGCTCTTAAGTCTACCTGGACCACGCTCAGTGGTGTGTCTTGTAGATGGCGCAGAGATTGGAAGAGGAGCTCTTGGAATTCTTCATTCGTAAGCATCAGGATGCCGACCATCCGATCGATAATCAATTTGTCGTCTCGTTGACCTAATTGGCCAAGTACTTGATCAAGCTTATACAATAAGGCTGTACTCGTCCGGGCAACGGTATCTCTTTCGGCTTTGCGAATTGTGGGTTCCAATACTTCTTGTAACATAGTTCGTTCCGCATTACCCAGGCCTACGCTATGGATTCCTTTGCTAATGCGTCCTGCAACTCCAAGAAACCGGGAAGCAGAGTTGGTAAGTAGCCGCATGCCAATTGCATGCCTAGAAGATCCAAGTAAATAGCTTTCTGGGTGCCACAATATCTGTAGCAGGGAGTGTGCCATCTCTTGTGCATCTGCTCGTACAATGAATACCTGTTCCGGGTGTGACTCCTCCGAGGAAAGTCGAATCCAAGGAGACTCGGCTGCTACATAAGTACGAAGGCCGCATCGAAATCGTCGGCTAAGACAAGCTTGTAAGCGTCAAGGCCTGTATGGTATCTTTCCCGGTCCCTATGATAATAACCTCTAGATTGTTTTTCGCGGGCAGGCGTACGTGTATAGTGTAAGCGACAGTTAGCCATTGCGCCCTGATCATCCGAGTCCGAGCTTTCATCATCGGCAGCCATCTCGCTTTCAAAGAGACTGCAGTATCCACCACCTTGTAGCCGTATACAACCAACGGACAGGAGGAAGATCTCCCTGATATGGAGAACATCAGGCTCTAGCTTACGGAGATCCTTTGATGGGGCGAGCTGAAACTTGAGCACGGGAACGCCCTCATCACCCGCAGTAACACGGCCTTCAATCTTGCCTGTCACTCCAAATAAAGGCCCGAAGGGTTCGGGCGTCACAGTTTCGATATCATCAGAGTCGAGGTCGGACTCTAGGAAGTCAGGTCTTCGGAGTCGCCTGTGATGTTGCCCTCTAGGGGAAATCACAACGGTACGTAGGTGTGACCGCAGCCTACCCATGTCTCTTCTTTTACAATATCGACCTTTCAGTCCCAAGAACAGGATCCAAGATTTATGAACCGGTAAGTGGGTTTTTCTGTTCCGAATTTCGATCCTATCCCCTGTTCCATATCTCACTCCATAGGCCTGCAATAACATTCCAAATTGGACCCAGTTTGTTGTCGATATCGGCTCCTTGACTACATCAAGGCTAAGCGATATTATTTCCTCGAATGATGCTGGAGCAATATTCAGTATAGGAGCACGCATACGCTGAAATAGCCAGATTCCCGGGCCGGCGTGGATGCCTCGAGATCTGAAAATATTATCGTCATCGTCAATTGTAGATATAGCAAGATGTCGTTCTGTTCTCGAGGCGCGCCATATGAGAACGGGTCCAATAATTCCGAACAATGCGAGGATTGCAACAAAAGCAGCCACCCATGTGCCAATGACACTAGCGATGTCCAGTGCAGCCATATGGGGATTGATGGAAATATGATTAGACAAAGACAAGTTGGGGTTCAACAGACTCGACATAAACTCCATATGCACAGTAAGCAGCGCCACGTCAGCATCCATCTTGCCTGCAGTGCTGGTCAGGCCAGCCTTAAGGTGCCAGAGTGGGATTGAACCAGACCTGCCAACCCCTGCCAATGAATTCGAAGCAACTACCCGAACATATTTCGTATGCAGTAAAGTGCACGGTTATCCGCCTTTTCTAGGCAAGAATATACTTTAATCATACTCGAGTCGTACCCAAATATACAGGCGAAGGATTATGATTTGCCAGCCTTGGGGCTTCCGTTATCGATCGGGATCGATCTGTCCCGTAGTGAGCGGGGCAGCTTTACCCCAGCCTTAGCTTTTTTGCTTTGATTGCTGCTTCGACCTGCCTTTGCTCTCGGGCTCTTTTTGAGAATATTTTTGTGGGCCGGGGCGAGGCTGGGAACATTCAAGAGCCACTGGACTACATAGCTACAAATCCTCCACTAGCACGTATAATGGAACGGATGTATAATTAGCCGGCTGTCAAGTCCAAAACCTCAACGCTACTATACACCCCTTTGATAGATTCTTGTTCGGCTTCCCAGGGCTCCAAATGCTTCCAGGCACCTTCCAAACTCTCTCTTAAGGCCACTAGCTTTTTAGTCGGCTTTGATTCGTTCGTGTATATTCGCAATGTGGAGTCATACATAAGGCCTACGCTAGAGTCTCCAATGTGTTCAGGCGCTCCTGGTGACAGCAAGACGGAGGGTGAAGGCAGCGAAGATGTGTCGGACGATGGTGAATCTGGTACTGGTGGTGGCTTGGAAGATATAAAGTCCAGCTTACGATTGACCCTTTGTGAAGTCAATGGCTCCCCTCCTTCGGATAGAATCTTGTCACCAGATCTCTCGGTACGGAGTGTTTTTGGTGTGAGCAATTGCCCAGACACATATAAGGTATTGGCGAGCTGCAACGGACTCCGCTTCTTCCGTGATGAAGGAGTATTTGGATCTCGATTAGTAGGTGTAGAAAGGTCTATCATGGGTTCTTCATTTTGAAGGAGACTCTGCTTCTCTTCTCCGTCCAAAATAGGCGTGGTCGGCCGCGTGTGCCTCTTCCGTGAAGCAGTTGCCAAAGGCGATGCATAAAATTGCTGCATATTTTCACCATCGACCTTCCTTTCCGGTGATTGGTTTATATTCTCGGAGTCATCAGACGGGTAAATACCCAAAGCGGAGTATCTGGTAGAGGGTTTGAAACCGAATGTATCAGACGGTCTCTTGGATAATGTCCAAGGATTTATATTAATGTCTACAGGAGATGATGAAGGCAGCTGTGGCAGAACACAAGTTCCCTTTTCCTTCAGTGGTGATTTCATTGTCGAAATTGGAACATTTTTCTTCTTAAGCGTTTTCTTTTCGGGCGTGTCCTTGACTTTCTTGCCGACTAGTTTTCGATTCTCGGACAAGGCTGTCGTTATCGAAGACTCAGAAGCCGTGGTAGGGACAGGAACACGCAATACAGGTGGCTCTTGTTCGTCGACTTCCACAGCGTTTGGCTTGCTACTAGCTATAGCGTGCCGAAGGCTCGGTTTGCTGATCCTGACGAACTGGTCCATTGTTCCAGACTTGCGAACAGTTTTGGATAATGCCTTCTTTTCCCGCACTTTTCGGGTTGCAAATTTCTTTGGATTTCTCATATCTTCTTCCCAAGTCTCAACAAGCATTGGCACTCCAAGCTTTACATATGTCTCCAGGGCCCATATCTTCTCGATAGCGGTTGGCTCATAAGTAGAAGGACCCTTCTTCTTTGTGGGACTCTGTGATCGGCCCCTGTCCTCACCACCAGACACCGGCTGTTCGTCCCCTGAGACATCGTTTATGTAGCCTTGGAAATCACCGTCCTCTTCCGTACTGAGGTCCAGTCCAACTATGTCTGCTGGAATATACGCAATCCTGATTTCTGGTGTCCCGTCCGTGTTCCAATGAGCCCGCCGGTTGCTGACCGCCTTGACCAGGCCTTTCTCAACCAATTCCTTCGCTTCCAGACTCTCGTCATTGTACATTGCTGCAGTGCTTCTTTGAACAAGTCGATGTACCAACAAGGCTGGCGCAAGACCTCGAATGAACTTCTTAGCACCGGAAAGGTACTGCCAATCAAAGGCTTCTGAAACGAAGATGCGTAGCCCAGAAACGTTTACCTCTGAGTCCCATTTAATCTCGTCTCGTAGCTTCGCTACCTTGTCTGCCGAAGAGACGACCGGATTGGTGTAATAGCTGAGGACAGTCATGTTGGGAAAGCTCTCTGGGATCTTCAAGGCTTTATGTCTTTGCCGGAAAAGTTTGCCCTCATTTGTTCTCAGCTCTCGTTCTAGTCTTTCCCTCCACTGCTTCAGTCCATCAGAATCTCTCCGCGAAAGCTTGCAAAGATCATGGCCAAAGCCGGCTTTGGCAGCTTCACAGGCAGTCTTGATTCCACATCCTGGAATACCGGCTGGTATGTAGTCTCCTCCGCTCATTAGAGCAACCAAAATCATCCCTTCATTATCTAAACGTGTCTTCGTCTTCGTGGTCGCTGCGTGATAAACATTAACGTGTGTCGGACTTTTATTCCCTCGTACACCTTCAGCTGTCCAATTCCGTAGGTTCAAAGCACACCCAAACATCAAAGTATCAACGTCTTCGCTGAGCACAGCATCGACGACGCCTTCCTTCTGCAGGAGCGCACATTCTGCCTCGGCCTCTCCCGGAGCTGTGTGATACGGAAAGCCAAAACATTTAAGAAGCTCTTTGCTAAGGAAGTTGGGCAAACATGCACCATTCGAGGTTGTCTTGTTACCACGTTTGAATGGCGGTTTCTGGGGCCCATCGAAGACGAAGAGAGGTTGTATAGACAGAGCGAGAAGCTTGAGCAAGCGGTAGTAAAGTGTTCTAAGAGCCGGATTTTTGCCTCCTTCCCCAGCTTGTATTTGGAATTGCCATATTGATATATCTATTGCAATACGGAGAGGTCTTCCGGTTCTTTCAATACGTTCAACTGCGAGCTTCGACAATGCTGTTCGTTCGCCTGGACCAATTTCTTTGTAAATACTGCACTTTGATTAGCTGTGAGCACAATCCAAGCGGAAATTATTTACCCTGGAATACCCATTGAAAACGCTATACATGCTGGAGAATGTATGTAACAAGCAATAAAGCCGTTGTAAGCAATGCTAACAGATGTTGACTGCTCAATCGCTGTCGAGACCCTCAACTATCTGCGGACTGCGGAATCATTTCCGCCTAAATTTGCGGAGCAACCCTTTCAGCGACAACTGTTCGACAGTCGTCAACTGCGGATGAAGACCTACGATGCGCTGAATTTGGAGAGGACGTTACATGGAGGGGCGTTAGAGCTCCAATGGCTACAGCAGCTGGATACTTCGACCGCAAGCCGTCGTCATCAGTGAGGCCAGGCCTCGCCCATCTTCAAGCAGACCCAACTTCTCCTCACACGCCTCAACAACGAACGGTCTCCTCCGCATTCTCCTCACCGTCTATAAGCTATCGAGCGGAGGAAGAAGGCCTGATATTTGAATTAGGGACGCGTCATCTGAGTGCCGGTTTCACAGGCGAAAGCTATCCTCGCTGCAAATTAGGCTTTGGTCCTGAAGAGTCGAGGCGAGTAGGAGACTACAGGATATGGCTTCCGCAGTACGATGAGCGGCCTCGGAGGAAACAGCCTGTGGAGGCTTGGGGCAACAATTATGAGCTATGGAAAATGGACATGCGAGGCAGTGACCTAGGGATTGTAGAAGACAAGATCGAGCGTGCAGTGAGAGAAGCTTTTAACAAGTATTTACTTCTGGATCCGAAATCAAGACGATTAACTGTGATCTTGCCATCTATAATGCCACATCAGCTCCTGTCTACTGTACTTAATACTCTGTTCAACAATTTTCAACCTCCAAGCATAACTTTACTGTGTCCTCCAATTTTGAGCACTGTGGCCGCAGGATGCCGTTCTGGCCTGGTCGTCGATATTGGTTGGAGGGAGACTATCATCACCAGTGTCTATGACTATCGAGAGGTTCATCAGTTCAGAACGACGCGAGCAATGCGGATGCTCACCTTGGAGATGGCCAAGCTGCTGGAAAGGTATGACAAAGGCACAAGGAACGAAGAATCGATGGAGGATGCAAGCCCAACTTCTCTGAATGTCAATCTGGACCAGGCGGAGGAGGTTACCATAAGAATGGCGTGGTGTAATAGCAGGATCAATGCGAATGGTACTTCAACACCCGAGAACCCCTCTGATAAAGGTGGGCTAGAGTCCATCAACGAGAAGCAGCCGAACGAGAGTACATCCGCCACAGATAGCACACAAGATCCCTTAATCTCCCTCCCGTCGCCATCCTCCCCCCGTCACGGCATATTGGTTCCATTCTCGCAACTTGCCCAACCAGCTGAGGCTGCCTTGTTAGCCTCATCCAAACGAAGACACGACCTCGATGACCATGAACAACCCCTTCACACCCTAATCCACAAAAGCCTTCTACCTCTACCGCCGGACGTACGTTCAGTTTGCATGTCACGAATCATCTTCACAGGCGGCGGCTCCAATATCCCTGGTCTCAAGGCCCGACTACTTTCCGAGCTATCGGCCATGGTCCAAGAGCGTGGCTGGGATATTGTAGAAGGCAAAGCTGCAGACGAGCGGAGAAAGAGACTGAAAGAGATCAGCAACAACCGCCGACAGGCCACTTCGACAGCAGGCGAAACCCTGAAAGAACCGCCAGAAGGGAAACTAGCTTCGAGTACGCCGCAAGATACCAACTTCATTGATGAGAAGCTTCAACGTGAGCATGAGAAGGAGTCGAAGCCAACTGCCTCGGGCATTATCCGCAGCGTGGAGACCTTGGGAGCATGGGCTGGTGGGAGTCTGCTAGCTAATCTACGTATTAAAGGAGTAGTGGAGATTGAGAGAGACTCCTTCCTGCAGCATGGATTGGCTGGGGCTAGGAAAGAGGCCGAGACGAATATAGCGCAGCAGAAGAGTTACGGTGGAGGTATGGTCAGAGGAGTGATGGCAGACAAGAGTGGGTGGACACTCGGAGCGTGGGCTTGATATCAATGATTCACCAGCATCGCAGTGCACTCATGCAAGATGGTCATAAGTTCCAATAACTAATTATACAATGCATATCAGCAGAATGCTTTGAAAAAACCCCAAAGTCCCAAACCGCTCAAAACGGGAATCGTCACGTTATCGTCCCATCCGAAAATATCCACGACTTCGCTTGCGCTCGCTACAAGTCCGCTCCAAAGGCTCACTATGCCTAAAGCGACCCATCCTCCAACCGTGCCCTGCTCCTTGGTCAATCCAAGTGGTTCCCTCGCAACGTCCGGTAGGCTCAGTTGGCCCCTGAACAAAAATCCATCATCGAAACCAGCTTTAGGCACAGCCCATCCCCAGAACATACTGGCCGTTACCGCTCCCACCACAAGAGCTGCGGCACTGCCGGCGAGGCTCTTACCCCTGCGTATCCGCGGCGTATACCGTCCGTATAGCCTCCCAATTGTACTAGCAGCTGTATCACACCAACTCAGCAGCAATATGCTCACTGTAGCCACATCTTTCGGGAAGAACCTCAACACAGTCCAGGCACCAAGCAAATACCAAATAACACCATTGTATCCATCGACCTCACTCTCTCGCATTAGCGCTCCCAAGACCCGAATGTAGAACCTATTAAAGCCGGGGAAAGTGTGACGGGCATAATCGACGCTCGCGATTGGTATTAATGCGCCTAAGAGCCAGGGATGTATTGATGCGGGTTGGGTCCCGCGGGCATAGAGATGGAGCGTGAAGAAGCCGATGGAGACATGAAGGACTTTGCGGGGTATTTCGTGTCGATGGATGAAAGAGCGCCAGTGTCTGTGTATTGGAATCAGGCCGAGGGGGGATGGGGAGCGCGAGAAGTCGCGCCAGTAGGAAGAGCTTGGAGAGGCGGCGGAGGAGGGAGAGAGGTGACCGTTTGAGACCGGTGCTGAGGGATCTGGAGGTTTTTTGCCAGTTGAAGAAGTTTTTGAGGTGGAGGCTTTTTGTAGCCTTGCGTATGTATTGGGGCTCCGACTGCGAGCGCGTGACCGTTTCTCCAGACTTGAATCCGAAGTTTCCGGTTCGGAGTCTTCGGATATGGGTTTGGGAGAGGTATGTCGTTTGGCGGCCGAGCGAGTTATCGGGGCGAAATAGCTATCGTTCTGAGTCTCTGACGGCGTAGGCGAGGGAGATATGACTCGAGGAGTGCTGGGCGTTTGGTATTGTTGCGACATAGCTAGAAAGAATTCAAAGGAGTGGAATGTTGGCAGAGCCGAGTATAGGGTCAGGTGAAGCGAACAAAATCGTAATAAAGGGTATATCAGGCTTGAAGTAGAGTGGGGTGTGGGGTGTGTATGCTTGCTGTTCGCTATCGTGACGATGATTAGGGCTTTATTGCCCGAGCAGGTCCGGATCGATAGCAACGCCTTTCATGGCTAGAGCAAGGCTACGGTGAACTCGCAGCCTCTGATCGTACTGTGGACTTGCAAGTTACCGTAGATAACTGAACGGTATTGTCTTCGTGGTCGTTCAGGTCAGGATGATGACAAGAAAGGGCCAAGTTATTTTTCTTCTCGAGACGAGGCCGGATCTAACGGTCGCCAAGACTAGATGATCCGCCTTCGAATTAGGCAACTGTGCCGAGCCCTACGAAATTCTTTCTCCTCCCCGCCTTGACTCCTAGCAGTCAACGCCGTGCTCTCCACTCATATGAGTCTTTTCTGCCGCTATGGCTCCAGAGGCCCGAACTTCTATATCGAAGCCCCCGTCCTCGTCGCCACGAGCTTGGGAAGCGCTCACTCCATCGCTAGCAGAATGGATCTTAGATGCCATCTCCGGCATGGGCTTCAAAAAGATGACTCCTGTACAAGCTAGCACTATACCTCTATTCATGGGCTACAAAGATGTCGTAGTCGAAGCCGTTACAGGGTCTGGGAAGACCTTGGCTTTTCTGATCCCAATCATTGAAAAGATACTACAGCTGGGAGAGCGGGCAAAGAAACACCATGTCAATGCAATTGTTATATCACCGACAAGGGAGCTTGCGTTGCAGATACACGGCGTTCTGAACAGCTTGCTAGCCTTTCATGGTCCATCTGCTGCAGCTATACGACCACCCGACGACGACTTGGACCCTATGGATGCAGAGCAGCCCGTTCCAACTTATCCCTCCTCAACCCCAGTTATAGTACCGCAACTCCTAGTTGGAGGAGATACAAGCCCAGCTCAGGATCTCAGCTACTTCTTGCAGCACTCGCCCAACCTCTTGATAGCCACTCCTGGGCGACTGCTGGAGATTCTGTCGTCTCCGCATGTGCATTGCCCACAATCATCGTTCGAGGTACTTGTCCTTGACGAAGCAGACCGACTACTTGATCTTGGATTCAAAGATGACCTTCAAAAGATATTGGGCAGGCTGCCGAAACAAAGGCGAACCGGACTCTTCAGTGCAAGCGTTAGTGAGGCTGTGGATCAGATTGTGAGGGTTGGGCTACGCAATCCAGTAAAGATCCAAGTCAAAGTCAGGGGCGCAAACGGCGAAGTTGATCGGCGAACACCTTCGAGCCTGCAGATGAGCTGTCTAGTAACTCCAGCATCCCACAAGCTACCGGCCCTCTCTAAGCTCCTCTCCTCGCTCGAGCCGATACCAAACAAGACCATCGTCTATCTTTCAACGTGTGCTGCCGTGGACTACTTTCAACATGTACTTCCTTCCATTCTCCCCGTACAAAACGGATTAGCATTTACTCTCGTGCCACTCCACGGCAAGCACCCTCCCAAGGTCAGATCGAAGAACTTCACCCTTTTCTCCAATGCAAGCAATCCTTCAATCCTTCTCACGACTGATGTGGCAGCCAGAGGTCTTGATATTCCACAGGTCGACCTAGTCGCACAAATCGACCCACCAAGCGATCCGAAAGTCTTTCTTCATCGTTGTGGTCGGGCAGGTCGAGCGGGTCGAAGAGGCTTGAGTGTGATATTCTTGCAGCCTGGAAGAGAAGAGGATTACATACCATTTCTTGACATCCGGAATACCCCTGTCACTCCTTTGTTAGTACCTAGTGTCGTCATCACGGAGCAAGATATCCAGTCTACAACCAAGGCCATAAGGCAAACAGTCTTGGCTGATCGCGCTTATCACGACAAAGCACAACGCGGGTTCGTCAGTTGGGTCCAGGCTTACAGCAAGCATCAAGCGAGCAGCATCTTCCGTGTGGCTGACCTTGATTGGGAAGACCTCGGCAACGGGTGGGGCTTGCTTAAGCTTCCTAAGATGCCCGAAATGAAGAATTGGGACGGTAACAAATCATTAGGAATTGACGTCGATTGGAAAGCCTATGCATATAGAGACAAAAAGAGAGAAGCGTTGAGAATCCAGGGTATGAGGCCTCAGCAGGACGACACCCAACCTCCAGATGCCAATTCTTCGCCCGACAAGAAGCCCATTAAGAGAGCCTGGAGTCAGAAGCACGACCAGCGGGAGGAGAGGGAGGAACGTAGGAATAAGCGGCACAGGAAGCGTGAGCGGGAGAAGTGGGAACAGATGACAGCTGAGGAGAGAGATAAGCAGCGTGAGCTGGAACGGATGATTGAGCAAGTCAAGGCGAGGAAGGCCGAAGAAGATGGACAGGGCATGTTTGAAGGGTTTGATGACTAGAATCTTTCAGCGTACAGTATAGAGTGTAGAAATGATAGCCCAAAGCCAGGAGGTGTGGCTTGCTGGCCTTATGGCGGCTCTCATTTTATCGAGAAGTGCCACGAAAAGCCCAGAGCTGGTTCGTCCATTCACAGCGATATCACCGCACGTGTGCTCCCTTTTACCCCAAGCTGGATCCGAAATTGGATGACATTGGACCCAGGATATGCAGAAGAAGGTCCCGGCTGTTGATCCGTGGGCCGTGGCCCGTCTGGCTGCCTAAATATGACATTTTAATCCATCCCCCGGGCCGCAGCTCCTCCCGAGAAGGGCCCCAATCAGGAAGGCTCTTTCCCCCTCCCGCATTGAAAGTACTGTGCATGTCAATTATGACAGATTCGATAAGAACTCAGCATCTCGCAGATGATTTGGTAGGACTATCTCAAGACATAACCATGAGCTAATGACATTGTTAATAGGTCATCAATGAGAGAGAGCAAGGATGGAAATGGCAAAATCTTATCGGCGATGGGGGTTAATAGACACCCTGTGACCCTACAAGACCACTACCTATGCAAGGACTACACCCTACGCTTACCGGTCCGGCGGGCTGGATATTAGCCTCGCAGACCAGTTGTCAGCATGGCTCGCGTAAACACGTTCTACACAAACACGTTCAGCCACGCAGTCAAGGGGCTCCTCGGGCGGATAGCCGCCATGAGGGTTCCCTTAGCATCACCTTAGATACCTTAAGCACGGCCATAGCCTCCATAGCGGCCGCACGCAACAACTTCAGGAGCGCCTCTAACCTGTCCAACAAGTCCAGCTAATCCATTTGATTAGCGCTTCAGCTACCTTACCCCCACTTTATCATGCCGTTCATCGTCCATAAAGCGAGCCTCTTCGCTCCCAAATCATTGGATCCATACACGTCACAGAGAAGGGAGGGGAAGCTACCGAGCAGGGGTTTTGGTTACACAACGAACTTAACGAAAGTGCCATTGCCACTTCTCTCTCTCGCATTGAAGCCCACGCTTTTACATACAAGTCACGACATTCCTCTTTGTTATCACCGATCATGAACAAAACGATGACGCCCGAAATTCTTGCAGTGCTCTTCGTATTCTACGTATCTGGCCTTTACATCTACCGCATGTTCTTTGACCACTTGTCACACATTCCTGGCCCAAAATTAGCTGCGGCGAGTCTATGGTACGAATTCTATTATGATGTTGTCAAGAAAGGACAGTACACCTTTGAGATTGGCAGGATGCATGAGAAATACGGTACGCAATGTCTGATTCAAAGAAATGGAAAGTCTTGCTCACTGTTTCACTCCAGGGCCAATTGTCAGAATTAGCCCTTACGAGATTCACATCAATGATCCAGAGTAATTTCAACCAAAACCTCCCAATATCGCTCATCTGCATTCAGCCTCCATTGATTGTACCACAGGTTCATTGACGAAGTATATCCCGGGTCGTCGCCTCGGTCAATGAAATATCACTGGAGTCAGAAGATGTTTGGCATTAAGAGCGCATTCCTTGTGACAGAAAGCCATGAGCTTCACCGTCTCCGTCGGAACGCCCTAGCCCATTACTTCTCCAAGCAATCACTACGTGAACTAGAGCCTGGTGTTCAATCGCAAGTTGACAAGCTCGTCTCACGCTTGCAGGGTTTGAAAGGGACAGGAACTGCGGTTAATTTATTAGATGTTTATGCATGCTTGACAGGCGACATTATCGGACAGTATGCCTTTGCAAGACCATATGGTTTTCTAGACGATCCCGACTTCTCGCCCTACTGGCACCATATCATGATGGACGTATCACAGAATGGTCACATCCTCAAACAGTTCGGCTGGATGTTACCCCTCATGCAATCAATGCCAGATTGGATGGTCAAAAAGACAAATCCCCAAATGATGACCCTGATCAATTTTCAAAGGGTATTTCTCGCTTTCCCCCTCAATTCACGACTCCATGCACTAAAATTAGGTCCAGGGTTTCCGAAAACAAATCATCGAAGTAAAAGAATCCATCGCCCGCGGCGAGAAACCCACCGGCCAAACTACAATATTCTACGACGTCCTCACCAACCCCAACGTCCGCCCTGAAGAGAAAACCACAGACCACCTCCAAGACGAAGCTCAAACCGTCATCGGCGCCGGCACCGTAACGACCGGCCACATCCTCGCAATCCTAACCTTCCACCTCATCTCCAACCCCGCCATCCTCCAAAAACTCCAATCCGAGCTCCACCCACTAATGACCGAAACCTCCAACCGCCCCAAATGGTCCCAACTAGAAGCCCTCCCCTACCTCAGCGCCGTCATCCAAGAAGGCCTCCGCATCGGCTACGGCGTCTCCCACCGCCTCCAACGCCTCTTCCCCGACAAAATCCTCCAATACAAAAAATACTCCATCCCCACCATGACCCCCGTAAGCATGACCGCCGTCTTCATCCACGACAACCCTTCCCTCTTCCCCAACCCGCGAACCTTCAATCCCGATCGCTTCCTCACGAACCCGGGATTGAAGAAATATATCATGTCGTTTAGTAAGGGGAGTAGGCAGTGCGCGGGGCTGAATTTGGCGTATGCGGAGTTTTATCTTGCGCTGGCGGCGGTGTTTATGCCGGGGAGGTTTGAGTGGGAGTTGTACGAGACGGATGTTAGTGATGTGGAGTTGAAGCATGATTTTATGAATACGTGTCCGAAGATGGATAGCAAGGGGATTAGGGCGGTTGTTAATTGAATTTGTTAGGTTTATTTGTTGGGAGGCTTTTTCGTGGGTTCGTGAGTTTGGTTGGCTTTCTTATTAATCAGGCCTTCGACAGTGGATTTCGATGATAAGCTGTTTTGAGGGTAAGAGAGCGGATATTTGGATTCGTTGTTTGAAAGTTTGAGGCATTTGCCCATATCAAATGACTTTACGGAATGAATTGAAGTTGCTAAGGCTGAGCTCGAAGTACGATAACCAATACGCTGTCTACATCACCTCTCAATGCAGTTTCAAATCCAATTAAATCGCTAGGAACGCTGCAAACCATTCAGCGGCTCACACTTCCTAAGAGAGTCACCCCTCTTACCTATCACATCAATTCCCTCTAATCCCTCCTTGCTTCTCTCCCAACGTCCTCTCGCCCAGCGATATAAACAAGCCTAGTCAAGTTGATGGCATCCATCTCCATCCACTCATTAATCCACTCAGCTCGATCAGCCAGTTTCTGTAGCTGGGATACAAGATTGGTTCATAGACCTTCAAGTTCAAGTTTGTCGAACGGGAGGGAATCGGTGTGAGGGATTTCTTGGTTTTCTTTCTCTTTCTCTGTCTGTTTTTGTTTTGCTGCTGACTTGTCTGTAGTGGGAGATACCTGTTTTTCTTTTCCTTTCTGCTTCTGTTTTGCTGCAGGCCGGTCTTTGATGGAAGATGAGGAGGCATTTCTTCTGCTTTGGGGAAGGTGCTTGGAGCGACGGGAGGATGGCGGTGTGGAGAGGATGTTTGGGTTGGGCTGCTTCAGGGTGGCGTAGAGGTTGAGGGCGTGTTTGCGGTTGAGATTGGGTCCGAGGGTGTTGTTGGTCGCAGGAAGAATGAATGGTAAGTTAGCAGGATGCTCTTTCAGTCGCGATATGAATATGCAGGAGTAGGAGGCTTGGGACGCTGTCTTCACTCCTCCTCTTGTATCTTAAGGTTCAGCAATGCTGCGATTGGTAACGCTTCGAAGATATTCCATGCTTTTCTCTTTGATGTTACTCTTAGCCATAGAGAACGACTTCCCAAAAGCCATTGTGGTATAGCCCTATTTTATAAGCTGTAGCAATGAGTAAGTATGTTCTTTGTGTAAAGATTTGCTAGGTGGCAACGGTGTGTCGACATGCCAAGTTCACATCAGTCGTTCCTTCCTCAGGGGTTCTATGCTTGTCACCACTTGCTGTTTGAAATGCATTTTCACAGTATTTGCAAGGGACAGAATAGAACTGGAATAACGAAACTTTTCGCTCCTGGGTATCTATGCAAAGAAAAAAAGCACCCATCTCTTTTGTAATTCCAGAGACCTCACTCAAGCTCCGAGCAACCCGTGAGGGAAGCCAGGTGGATGAGTTCAGTCCCGTCCTCACTCAAGCTCCGGGTAACCCGTGAGGGAAACCAAGTGGATGAGTTCACTCAAGCTCCGAGTGACCCGTGAGGGAAACCAGGTGGATGAGCTCGACTCAAGCTCCGAGTAACCCCGTGAGGGGAAACCAGGTGGATGAATCTCAGACAAGGAAATGCAGATCTAGTCGTCCCTCAAGCTCCGAGTAACCCGTGAGGGCTACCAGGTGGATGAGTTCAGACAGGAAATGCGGGAGACGGGGCCAAGGTAAAATAAAACAAAACAAAGAAACAAAAAAACAAAAACGCTGCTCATGCCGGCGCCGCCCCAGGGACCCTCCCTGCCCTCCACGCTCAAAAAAACGCCGCCGCCTCCTCCGGATCCGCGCCCTCCAGCTCCTCCTCCAAAGCCTGTCCGGCAGCTTCCGTATCCTCCTCGCTCCAACTCGTCTCCATATATGCGGCCACCTTTGGTGAAACGCCTTGCATGAACTCATCGTAGGAGTTGACGTGTGTGGTGAGGAAGTTCTGAACGAAAGCTTCGTCTTCGGTGGGTGCCACTGCAGCTATCTCTGCGGGTGTCTCTGCTGGTCCGGCTTGTTCCTCACGAGGTTGCTCTGCGGGTTCCTCTGCGGGACTGGTTTGTTCTTCACCGAGGTCGGAGGCTACAGTTGATGTCGAAAGTCGGCTGGCGTTTCGAAGGCTACTTCCAGTCTTTGGCTGATGCTGCAATGCCTTTGAACGAGCTTTCTCAATCAGGTGAGATGGTGTAGGCACTGTGGTGAAGTCTGGAGTCGGACGCTGTTCGGGGACCGTCGACTTGGATGCTAATGGTGACACTGGAGCCGCAACATCGTGCTCTGGTTCAAGGTCCAAGGCACTGTCATCGTCGCTGGATGTTGGAGATGGCACTTTGAACGTCATCGTTGGGCCGTTTGGAGCGTAATTGGGTCCTTTCTCTGCGAATAGTGATTCTGCAAAGACGTTGCGGTCCAAGCTGCCGTTGAGATCAGTGTGCGATGAGGATGCATGGCCTGTCTGGGATCCTTGAGTCGGTGTCACTGGGGCCCCTTCCTCGGGTGAATTGTGTTGAGCTTCACTCTGGCTTGTCGATGATGCTTCACCAGCGGTACCGGACGGACTTCCTATGAGCTCGCGTCCATGTGAGGAAATACGGGCCTTCTTAGTCGGAGGCTGTCGTACAGGTGTTTCGTCTTCTTCGTCGCTATCCGAAACGTAGAAGTAATCGAGGTCCATGCCAAAGCCGCCACCCGCTGGGTTTGGAATGACTTCAGGGGAAGGCATACGCTTGCGCTTGCAGGGAAAGATCTCGTCCACACGCTGCGCTATCTTCTTTCTCTCGCGATTAAGACGCTCATCACGCTTATCAAGATCTCCCTCCTGTTGCTTCAGATCTTCCACCTGTTGCTTAAAAGCAGCTGTCAATTTCTCGGACTCCTCCAGCGCCTTTGCTTTGTATGCAGCTTCATTGGCTTTGTATTGAGCCTCTATCTTCGCTCTAAGTTCCTGTTCCAATTCTTCTTTGGCTCGTTGAACCTCTTCTGGCGTAGCGGCCTGATAATATTGAATAGTATCAACAGCAGGAGAATCGCGTGCAAGATCACTATGGACAAATTCTGAATTCGGATCGTTCAGGTCTTGCCAGTGCTGAGACGCGATGAGTGACAAGTAGGGGTTCCGTACGGGAGGATTTGGTTCGTTCACGACCTGAGGCATGACCTGAGGCACGACCTGAGGCTCAGACTGCGGCGGTGGTTGTGAAGGAGTGCTAGCGGGAGCTTCGCGACGAGATGAGAATGAAATGAGCTTCGAAACTGAGGCCGGAATGATGCTTGATAGACCCCAACCTCGAGCGCGTGGTGTTTCCGGCACTGCTTCAGTCTGAGTCTGTAGCTGTTGTTCTGGAACTAATTCTTCTTCCATTGGTACAACTTCGTACGGCTTTTCTGATTCATTGTAGGGGTCTTCAGAAATCTCTATCGACTGGAGCGCTGTATCAGCCGTCTCATTTGGGAGGATAGCTTCATCATTAGTGCTGGCAAGGTCATGCTGTTGTGGAGGCATGTTCTCAGTGAAAGAATTACCATCGGTCTGCTCCTGAGTGTTTGTGAGACCTTGTTCTTCCTCAGGTCCGTCATCAACTTCGACCTCCACCTCCTTGTATCGGCCTAACCTAAAGTTTCCGTTCTCATCATAAGGGGCAAGAACGAGCTTAGTGCAGATACGCTTGCGTCGGGGCTCGTTTGCTCTTGAAGCTCGACACTCTTGAAGGACATTCTGGGTTTCCACAATCTGGGCCTGTCGTAGGCGTTCACGATCCGCGGCGGAAGCGGTTGGATTTTGGGTTCGGAGCCTGTCTCGTTCTGCCTGATCTTTTTGAATCTGTGCTTCCAAGATTGACTCGATGGTCTGTTCTTTCTCGCGCTTGCGTTTCTTCGCACCTGAGACTACTGTCAATACCCGAACTCGATCATTGTCGTGATCTCTTAGAAGGTGTTGGAACAAAGGAGATGACTCGAGCTGATGTAGTAAATCTGTTTCTGCTACCTTGGGGTGCTGAGATATGAAAGCGAGCATTGCGGGAACTACATCCGCAGATAAATTGAGGGACAGGACGCGCTCATGTTCCTGCAGATGGGGATTGTTCCATCCGAGTTGAACGAGTACCTGTGAGTGATCGGGAAAAGGAACCGGTGGTAGACCATAGGGGGGGAAATTAGACGTTTGACTCTCACCAGTCCTGTATGTACTACTCTGAGTCTGTATTTCGCTAGCCCTGTATCTTCTGGTCTGAGGTCGAGTGATACTAGTCTCCGAAAGCTCTTCAGAGGGCGGGGCCGCGGCAACTTCAGCGGGGGCGACTGCGACAACTTTAGTGGGGGCAACTGCGACATCTTCAGCGAAGGGGGCTGTGGCATCTTGTGTGGGCTGGGCTGGGTGTTCCGAATTTACAGAGTCTTCATCAGGTGGTGACTGTGAAGGACGCTTAGTTCTTGGACGTCTTCGTTTGCCCCGCTGGCTCCGCAACCACTCTTCAGAGGGCGGTGGTGGCGTGGGAATTCGTCTAGGTTGAACTGGGGGTTGTCCGGCTTGTCTAGGGCCATCGGCAGGTGTCCACAGTGAACGTCTTCCTCTAGGCTGCTCACTCGGTAAAAGCTCTTCAGAACGCGGGGCCGGTGGTAACTCTGGAGGCTGAGTTCTTGCACGTCTTGGTCTCCGCTGCTCGTTCGACAATGATTGTGGAGGCGATGGAGGAATACCCTCTTCTGCGAGCTTGGCTTTTGCAGCTCGAGTGCGTGGCATAATGCTCAGTTCTATTCTTGTCGTCAACACTGATTGGTCACTCCTCGGACAACACTGTAGCAGTGAAGTCGTCGGAAGTATCTAGACTGTATCTAAAACGGTATCAAAGGAGTCTGTGAATGAATGCGGAACGTTGTCGTCGTATAACAAGGGTGGTGTTGAAGATAGAAAATGTGATAGTGAGGTGTTGATGATATTCCGAGTCTATAGGGCTGATGTTTTGACTAGCGCGCCTGCCAAAGGAGGGTTGCACAAACAAAGGACCATTAACCTCGTGACAACGCATGGGCGAATTGTTTAAAATATGAGAATACTGTTGCAAGGCGATTCTACCTAGAACATTTGTAGTTTCGCTACGATGTATTGAAGGATATACATGCATATTCTAATCACATACATATGCCACACACGACCATTGCTCACCCCACACTGTTCAAGATCTGGCGGGCAATCTGTTGTAAATCCAGCTACGTGCAACTGTGCCCCGAATCGCAAACAGCTTCCGGAAGCGGCGAGGTTTCGTGGAAAATGTATGAATGAGTTCGCGCGCTCAAGGCCGCTGACGGTCTCATGCAGCAATCGAAGTCTAGGCCTTAGATCAAGGTAGATTCTCAGCCAATGACCGAAATATGATTGATCTGCATTGCTGTGTAGAAGGTAGATACCAGCCAGAAATTCATTCAACAGCTATTTCACCCTTCCAGCATGCAGGTGTAATTCCAAGAGTCTTAATCATGTTCTGCCATCGCTCTGAGCCTCTTTCCTTCTTTTCCATATACTTCAGTAGCTTCTGACGCCGATGCAAGAGTAATCGTAGATTCCGCTTGTTGATCTTGTCATTTCGGTTCTCGCCTTCATAACGATCTGCCAGTACCCGTATTTTTGCAGTAAGAATACCAATCTGCACTTCGGAAGAACCCGTATCGGGTCCTGCTCTTGGTGTTGTTTCAGCGACTCTGCTTTCGCCTTTCACAACAGCGGCGGCTTTGGGCTTCAGTGTCAGGTCAGTTCGGTGCCTTCCGAAAGTATCGACGATACGCTCGATGTTCTTTTTCGTACGGTGCATGCTGCTACTGTTTGCGAGACTGACAATACGCTGTACCGCCTCTGCAGCGACAGCATCCCGCGTTTCCCACTTCTGATGACCCTTGGATTCGCGAGCGGAATCCGAGCTCTCCATGCCAGTGGGAGCCATCGGCTCTGTGAGCCAGCGAGAGTATTCCATAGCCTTGTCTAGCTCTTCATGCCGCAGTCCATGATCTAGAAACCGCTCCTTTGAAGCATGAGCAGGAGAAGGAGGCGGCTTCTCCGGATTTGTTTTCAATGCTTCAAGAGACACGGCATCTGCGTCCAAGGCGACTGTTTGAGGCACAACGGTATCAAAGGACTCGACGAAGGGTGTGGGAATGCCCCGGATGGGATCCCCAAGTTCCTTAGCGCGCTGCTCTTTGAGAACAGCTTGCCGACTTAAACTGGCATCCTTGCGAGCTTTGGCTTGGCGAAGTGCATAAGTATCTCTGTGGTCCTGTTTCTTGACCTTCTTGAGGGTTGTCGACAAGGAGCCGGTGGTGGAGAATGAGTATTGTGAAGAAGCGTGTGCGGAGCTTAGAGCAGGGGCGAGAAAGCTTGGAGGAGCATGATTCCACAACGACTCTGCCTGCGGTCAGTGTGCGTACCAGAAATTGAATGCAATTCGACAGAAAAGATTACATACCAGATGCAGCCAGCGCCGGTCGAAACGATAGCCTTGAGGCCATTATAGGAGAATGCAAGACGTTTTTACACGCGGAGAAATCGGACTCTCGAGAGAATAAAATACCCAAGGCTACTATGCTAGCGTATCCGCGAAATTTACACTAGCTCGGCACACAAACATTCTTGCGAGTAATTCCTTGACGAAGGTAGCACTTAAAGACCAGCAACTTTCTATCCTCTCTTCTCGATCTGCCGTTTGCAGATATCGCGCCTGTCAAGATGGCGCCCTCTAACCTTCCCTCCATATTCAATGCTACCTCCCAGGATATTGAAATGCTGCTCGCAGCACAATGCCATTTGGGGTCCAAGAATTTGCAAGTTCACATGGAGCCTTACCTCTGGAAGACTCGTCCAGATGGGATCAACGTGATCAACATTGGCAAGACCTGGTATTACTCTTCTACCAGAATACGTGTCCTGAATACCGCTAATCAAATCGTGGTTTTAGGGAGAAAGTCGTCCTCGCAGCTCGCATCATCGCCGCAGTTGACAACCCCGCCGATATCGCCGTCATCTCTGCCCGCCCATACGGTCAACGTGCTGTCCTCAAGTTTGCCGCTCATACCGGTGCTGTTGCCATTGCTGGACGTTTCACCCCTGGAAACTTCACCAACTACATCACCCGCTCATTCAAAGAACCTCGCCTTATCGTCGTTACCGATCCTCGTACCGATGCTCAAGCTATCAAAGAAGCTTCCTACGTCAATATCCCTGTCATTGCTCTCTGCGATACGGACTCCCCTACAGAATACGTCGATGTGGCTATTCCAACAAACAACAAAGGCCGTCACCAAATCGGTCTGATCTGGTGGATGCTGGCTCGAGAAGTACTTCGTCTACGCGGCACTCTGGCAGACAGAGAAACTGAATGGGACGTCATGGTTGATCTGTACTTCTACCGGGACCCTGAAGCCGAAGAAAACAAAGACGCTTCAGGCGTTGAGGAGGACAAGCTTCCTGGTGTAAATGATGTAGGACCGGCAGCTATCGATCAAGGCTTCGGAGGCAATGGCGAATGGGAAATCTCCGGTGCTCCGGGTGCTGCAGCGTTCAGTGCTGCTAGCAACACTGCAGGCGCGCAGCCAGGGTCTACATGGGATGCTGAGGGCACGGACTGGGCGGCTGGCTCTGCTCCCGTACAAACAGGCAATGAGGGATGGAATGCCGAGACCAAGAAGGAGGGTGAAGCTCAGTGGTAGGGAGTAATCGGGGCGGATTGCTGGAGACAAAATTGATGGCACTCATGAGGGAAAGATACCCGATACTTGCTATTGGGGGAATGCCCTGTGCTGTTGAGAGGGATGTACTTAATAGTTGCCCATCTCCACGTGAGCTCTGGAATTGACTACCCATTGCCGCACAAAAATTGTGTCTGCATTGTCTCACTATGAACTTTCCTGAGGTGTGAACCATAGCTAAAAGTCTATCAAGTGATCAATACATGGTAAATCCACCTGAGTTTACTTGTCAGTTCCCGAGTGCTGAAAGCGAAACACAAATGTTTACCGTCAATCTTGATATCTGTGCCAGTAATGAACTTTCCAGCCTCACTACAAAGTAAGATGACCGCTCCTGTCAAGTCTTCCGGATCCCCAATACCCATCGGGCTTCTCTCTAACCATGACTTCCTCAGTTCGGCCTGCGACGGCCCAGCAGTAAGCCGAGTATTCATAATACCAGGCGAGATACTGTTGACACGGATGTTGTGGCCGACCCACTCACCAGCCATGGATCGCGCAAGATGGTGTACGCCAGCTTTTGAAACTGCATAGGCAGGATGTGGCTGTGGTTGATTGACGATATAGCCGGACATTGAGGCTGTAAATACGATTGTACCCGAGCCAGATCGAGCGATTATCTCTCTACGTGACGTTAGTTTCAATCGAATACCAAAGGCTAGTGAGGGTAGATACCTTGCGAACGCCCGAGCTACTAAAAACGATCCATGAATATTGACATCGAAGATTCGCCGCCAGGAATCAATAGGATACTCCACGGAGAGCTTACACTCGGTAATACCGGCGAAGCAGAGCAGTATATCAATGCCATCGAAGCTTTGAACAGTACTTGCCACTGCCTTATCGACAGCACCCTCGTTTATGACGTCCACGGATTGGAACAAGATTTTCCACTCGTTATTCTTGTCTAGGCCGCGTAAATGATCCAGAGCCCTTGCACCACATCCTTCATCAACGTCAAAGATAGCCAGACAAGACACACCGTGCTCAAGAAGAGCTCTGGCACACACGAGTCCGAGGCCTTGTGCACCACCCGTTACTGCGAATGCTTTAGCCGTACAGTATATTGATGAGAAGTTGTCACCTTACCGATTGCTTTCTTTCCGGCTAATGAGAAGCGTGCTATGGCTCGCTCTGCAGGAGATTTCTCAGGCTGCCTCACTTCAGGAATAGGTCCAGACGGCGGCGGATCATCTGCAATTCGAAATGGAGTCATGAACTTGATATCACCTTTCGGTGGTCCCGTATGGTCTGTCATGGTGCCTGTTGATGGCTCCGTATCACTAGGTTGTCGAATGTTTTGAGGATGTAACCGTCTGAGACATTGCGGGCCACGTTGAAGCCGAGAATGCTAATGCTTGTTTAGGAAGGTTTATCGAGGTGTAGATCTCTCTCCAGTGTTTCAGACGGTGTCAAAAAAACTGGTGTCAGAGCTAAAACACCTTGATGGTAGGTAAGCTCTCGGTGCTTCGTTGGAGGCCGAGATACAGGCTTCTAGTTCTTAAGAGCATCAAAAATTTGGAAAAGCATATGCTCGAGTTTCTATCTTTATTAGATTCTTTAGTGTTTAAAGAAGGCCAAAACTATCTGTTCTCGAGCTTGCAACTCTTCGAGAACAAGCCGCATGGCGGCTTAACGAGGTTTGAACTTGATTCTCACCGCTTAGTAACCATATTAAGCACCTTATTCGTTGCGCTCCATATGAATGATCATTCATTATGATTCCACGCAGTGAAATCCGCGCCAGGGAATGTCACAACGAGAATGGAACAACCATACCCTATCTTATATGTATTCAGGAAAAGCTCTCGACGAAATCCGTAGTAGCATCCCCCAGATGATCTGCGAAATACTGTTTCTCTTCATCTCGCGTTTTCCGATATATTATGAAATGTCCAACCGCGAACGCTGATTTGACTAGGAACTCGGCTAGTGAGGTGCCCCACGAGCTTGACTATGCCACAATTAAGGAATAGCTTTGATACAATGAGTTTGCAACTCACCTGCAGATTGCAAAGCGAACTAAAGCCCACGACATCGTTGAATTCCGCCTGGATCGCAGCGGCCTCTTCAGAACAGCTCCATCCCCACAGATCATTATCGCTGCCGTGCACATCTTTCTCATATCGGTATAGAATTGTGATGATTGCCCAAGCTCCGAGGTGAATCGCGTATTTCGAAACTGTAAGCTTCCAACTGCGTTTCGCCTGTTTCAAGAACCAGCAGTATGAAATAAGGGTTATAATCGACACTATGAGAGTGATACCAGCGCCAATGAGTAACAAGAATGTGGGCCACAATTTTGGATGCTTTGGCCAGGCGGTCCTACCGCCTCTCGTCTCATTTCTGGTGTCATAATACTTGATAGACAGAAAGGCCATGGCTCCAAACATTATAGCGGACAAGAGAGTTGAGATTGATTGCACAACAACTTTACTAACCCGTAAGTACCTCTTCAATTTCAGGTATTTGCGATGTTTTAGCCGCTCATTTGGTGTGGCATGAGAATTTGTAGAGTTTGGCTTGCTCAGAAGCTGAGTGTTCGGCTTCACTGGTGGTGAGAGAGGGCGAGGAGGTAAAGCATTGTAGGTACTGTTGGTAGAAGTCTGAAGCTGCGGCTTCGAAGGCGCGGGGTTGTAGTTTTCGCCGGAATACATCCCTGGTGGTGGTGGTTGTTGACTTGATGCCGGATATGCATTGAGATGATAGTAGGACTCCGCAGCCATATTTCTTATAAGAGCTGACTTTCTGGAAGACTCTTTACCCCTGTCTAAAGTTCTTTCGATGTCTTCTCTATTAAAGCAGACCAGCTTTGACAAGCTGACCTATGGAATTTGAAATTCGTAGGTGCGTTCTCAATTATTGACAAAGACAGCTTGGAAAAGACGGACAGTACTGTTATCAGCACCGGAAAGCGGCCACTGATGACTTAGAGGCAAAAGTTGCGTGATCCTTTCTATTAAGATTTCAAAATTGGAAACGCGTTCAGCGAGCAAAGAGCGGCGCACACACCACAGCTTATACATCACAATATGAGCTTAACGACCCTAAATAGCATCTTTAGCACACGGGTTACTTAAGTGCTGACTGGTAAACCTGGAGGCGTTGTGCAAGCGAGATCTGACAAAGCCTGCATGCTGATGCAAAAGCCAGGGACAGGGCCAGTACTGAGACGGCCATGCCGGTGAGCTGGATAGCGCTTGTAGCTTCCCACCTGGGGATGATCCTCCGGCATGATACCTTCCAAGCGCTAGTTAGAGTTGTACTCCATCTGGCACACTGTACACTGTATTGTGCAAGGTAAATAGATGCCTCTGCAGCTTACTCGGCGGTCATTGGCTTTTTGGGAAAAGTAAGATACCTTAGCACTAGTGCTAGCGCTGTTCCGTTTCAACGGGTACTCATCTTCTAATCAGCCATCCTGCGTTCACAAAACATGCTAGACTGTGGCTTTGCTTAAAATATAATTTGGACTATGAGGACTATTCATACAGCTTATAAACAACCGCTGACTAACGAATCTCTGGGCTAGAAACCTCTGGCCTATCATGCACCAGCAGAGGCAATTACGTCACGCAGCTACTATCTTACGATTCCCTGCGGCGGAGCGCCTGCCTGTAGAATCCCCGGCATCTGCGGTCGAGCCTGCATATTCTGTACCGGCGGTGTCTGGTTTCTAGGTGGACCTGCTGGTCCTTGAGCCACGTTCGGCCGTTGTTGCATATTGAGCGGTGGCCCTTGGGATACGTTGTGGCGTTGTTGCATGTTCGGCCCACCTCCAGGTGGTGCAACTTGTCCTTGTGGTCTATACCCATTACTTCCAGGAGGCATGTTCTGTCCTTGCTGATTGCTTGGCCCTGGGCCAGCTCCAGGCGGCAAACTTTGCCCTTGCTGCGACAATCCCGGCCCTCCTTGGGGTGTATTATGAGCTTGTTGATACGAGCCTTGTCCTAAGGGCGTGCCTTGTGTTTGTTGATTTGGGAGAAATCCAGGTTGTTGCATTGGTTGCCCGTTCTGCTGGTTTGGGAGAGGTCCAGGTTGTTGCATCGGTTGGCCATTCTGTTGGTTTGGCAGAGGTCCAGGTTGTTGCATCGGCTGCCCGTTCTGCCCACTGGATGCCATGTTGGTAGTCATATTCTGGCCCATAGGCATCTGCTGGAGCTGTGCACCCGGTTGTTGCTGCCCCATGGGAACACCTGGGTTTACGGAATTCCCATTCGGCCCTGCGGGACTGCTCTGCGGAAAAGCACCGGGAGGCGTTGATTGTGACACTCCAGGATATGGCATGTTCTGTTGGGGCGGCGAGCTCTGGCTCAATGAAAGGTTCTGCATTTGAGGCAACTGCGGGGCTTGAACAGACATGTTCGCTCCCATTTTACCGTCGATCCCAGCATTGCCAGTATGTTCTTGTCTTCGTTGTGCGTCCCAGCCTCCAGAAGACGTACTCATCAAGTTACTACCATACGGATCAGGCTTGGCGTCGGTGGGATTAAAATGCCCTTCCTGAATGTCAAGCACAATATCGGCCCAAAGCTCGAATTGTGAATGCCATCCAGAGATAACGGACTGGTGGGCTGCTTCCGTAAAGCCCTCAAATTCCCAAGCGTGTTCGACTCGGAGGCTCCATATACTCCGTGACTGCGCTTCAAGCTCATAGGCGGTTGAAGCCATTTCTTGGAAATTGTGTTCTGATTGTTGATCAGCATTGTGAATCAAGGGACAGAACGGCAAAAGCCTTACGTGAATGAGCGACAGAGAAAACGTTCTTGGCGCGTTCAAAGTCCAGTACCATTCGATGATACTGCCTCTGAGCAGATTGTGGAGATGTTACGCGCCTTGCCCCTGCTGGGGGAGGTCCACTTAGCATAGAATTGATGCTCTGGGCATTGTTGTGGGCCATAGCATCTTGCATCGGTGTTGATTGCTGCGAGTATGGATTCCGGCCTCCAACTTGCCATTGAGGAGGATCTGGTCGCGGTACAGACTCCAAGAGGGAACTGTTTGCGGGGCTAGGAATGGGCTGATTCAGATTTGATGCAATATATGCCTGACCAAAAGGCCCTTGAGAGTTCTGTGCCTGCTGAGCATAAGAATCTTGTGGGTGTCCATTTTGCTGTATCCAATTTGCATTATTGGGGTCCACTTGCTGGCTAGTGATGGAGTTTTGCTGCGAACTGCCGAAACTCGAATCTCCTTGCTGATGTGCTTGAGGTATATTCTCTGCAATGTATGTCATAACAGACGACTTTGGATCCAATACGAACTTTCGAAAGCCGCGAGTTTGGTCTGCCATCTTGTGTGTGGGCAAATGGTAACGATTTTCTTCAGCGAAAAGATTAGGCACGTACGAGGGTCAAAAGATCGAGGTTTATTCGATTTCATGGAGTCTAGACTACTATGAAGGTACATGCCTCATGTACGAAAATATGTTGGCTGACTGTTCAACACTATTGACTTTGCTGACTGACGGCTTTTGGCTCCTTGGTATATTTATTAGGGCTTACCTGTATGACATGAATAAGCAAGCCTTACAAAAGAACCCTGCCAGTAAATGTTCAGCTGCCAAGCTACAATGCAGTATTGTCTAGCTAGGGTCTGCCTTAGCATTGAAGCGGATGGCGCTGCCATAATAGCTGATACGAGAGGCCTAGACTCGCGTGGCTGCTTATACGTGTAGTCGATTACTCGCGATGCTGGCTTCCATTCATTCTCTATCAACAGATACCCATGCTGTGTACACAAAAGGAATGCTTCAATTCTACAGTCATTTTATTATGACAGGGTTGACGGAACCCAAGACAAGTGACGGCTGCTTGCTTTGGACACAGCTCATTACAAAATACAACAAGCAAGAAATAGCTCATTTGATTCATCGTCAGAACAAAACCCATTGACTTCACTCATCCTCCATTCCTTATCACACCCTCTAGTTCTTCCTCCCGCCAAAGCTCGCGCTTTCACTAAAGTTTTCGGAGACACCAAAGCTGTGCTGGCCCTGGCCGCTATGTGGCCTGTCCTGATGATGATGCTTCTTGAACTTATCCTCTGCCAAGCTCCCAGCGATAGCACCGCCAATCGCGCCAAGGAAACCGTGACCGATTTTATGGCCACCGAAGGCGCCGGCAGCACCACCAGCAAGGGCTCCACCGATGCCGCGATCGCCGTCAGCGGTTTGTTCACCGCCCTGGGCGTATTGCTGTTGATTCTCGCCGTATCTTCAGACATGTCAGTAACATAATCGCAGATATCTAGGACTTTCGCTTACTGTTGTTGCTGCTGGCCCTCTTGTCCGTACTGGTTCGGCTGTTGTCCGTATGGTGCGGCTTGCTGGCCATAGGCTTGTTGATTGTTCTGTTCATAACCGTAACCTTGGCCTTGGGGCTGGCCCTGGTAGCCGCCGTACTGGGATTGCTGGTTGTAGGAATCAGACATCGTGACTTGTATTAATTGATAATTTGAGATATAGTAGGGAGTCCTTGGGCTTAGTGTTGTGGATGCGGTCCATCTCGAGCTGGGAAGCTGATGCTTCTTATGCACTTCGCTTCGCTGACTTTGCCTCTGCCAACTAAAGCTAGTCATGCGAGGTTGATAGGAGCTTACTGAGCCATAAGCCCTAAGGCTGCAGGGCCTTGGCGAGCTCGCTTCCAAAGCTCTAAGCCACCAGTATTAGCAAGCGCAGCCACCATTTTACCGACGAAATCACGTCAATAGTATGTCTCGCGCCACATGGGGCAAGTCTTTATTGGGAATCGTTGGTTTCGCCTCAACCAGCGCCATTGGACAACGGGCCTTTCCCATAATCTGCACCCACCTCACGGATATCGCTTACCTTTGGACGATCGGAGGAGAGCGATCAATTGCTATATATATCACAGGAAGCTGTGTAACTATCATCATGTAGTACTCACTATTCTGACGGAAGACTTATCCAACAGTCCTGATCAATGTTTGGTTCTATTCAGCTCTAATGGTGGCGAAAGCGAAAGCGGTAGCGATAGCGAGATTGTTATGCCCCCGACACGTTGGCTGTCTGGGGTGTTTCATGAGTTTCTTAACCCCAAGCGTCTCAAAGTGGGAAGCTTCCAGTATCTTATTGATGAACCACATTTGCCTCTGTCTCTAGATCCTGGGTTTCTGTATACGCACCCTTTGAGCCTGGTGCCCATCTCCTGATCTGACAAGATGTGATATGCCTCCCGTTACGTCGCAATGCTACGCCGCGCAGCAAGCTTCACCGGCCCTCTCATTGATTCGATATCAACCAGATCTGTTGCTACAAAAAAGGGATTGCTTGCTGCATATATTGCGAAAAGACGCAAGTTCGGAGCGCAGCCATTGAGTCTCCGACAAGGTCAATAAGGTAGGCGAAGAATGAGCGCAGACATGACAAGTCAACCAAGGCAAGCTATACAGCGAGAGCGATTTCGCTCGGTGTTCGAATTGGCCGAGGTCTCCCTGGTCCATAATCCTTGTATTTATTTATATGGGAGTTGGGTTATCGAGCTCATTGAGAATCCGTACCATCATTCCTTGCCAATGAAACTACCGCGCTTCTCGAGCCGAAGTGGATCCTGGAGGCATGCGTTCATTTTGTCCACCAATCTGCCTCAAAGGTGGTTTGATTGTGACTGGCCACTCCAGGGATCTGAACGCGTCCCAATATGATGATACGGGTGCCTGGCTTCTATCAATATACTCCGTGGTAGGGCAGCTTGACCGTCTCTCACTTTCGACCGGACCGCCGATAATGCGCGTACATACGTCAGCTTTGGTAAGAAGATCCCTGTGTTCTGATCATCAATCCGACATTTGCTATGTAGACGCTAAGGTATACGCATCCAAAGAGATTTGAAGCAGACGAGCCCAGAATCGGTTAGACCCTCGTGAAACCCTCATGATGGCCGCAGCACAGAGGTGTTTTGGTCCTGCCAAAACCTCTTCACGCAGATTCCATATCATGGAAATGTCGATGCTGGCGACCTGAAATGTTGGGCCCAGGGTCCGATCTAACACTGCAAAAAAGACTCCAATCTCCAGAGAGGACACTTTAAGAGGAAACTGTTCACTGCAATCACATGATTTTCGCCTCAAAGAGAGAAGAGAATGAAAAGGGCATCTCCGAAAAGGGCAAGAGGCGCTTTTTGGAGGATTGGGTTTCCTGTTTTAGCGTCATCACCGTCAGGCTGGGAAGAGCTCAGTGAGAAGGGACACAACACTCGAGGTCTTCGGCAGAAGGATAAGACCGTGGCGAGAAAAGCAGCAGATATGGTGGATTTCTAGATAAAGATCTGACATTCTGAATCCGTTGAATAAATGACGAGCCATCTCCATCTCTTAACATTAACCCACCCTTAGGAAGTCCTGCTAATTTTCTATTGTAATTTGGCTTGATAAGTGACACTGGACTGTCAGCATTGTCACGGTTGCATCTCCTCTACCTCATTCAAGCGCAGAAGTAAATAGGAGGTTGGGTCCAGTCTCTCAAGGCCATATTTTCAGCCGGGCTTTCGTATCGCGCACCAGTCAGAAGATGACTTGTGAGTAACTGATATATACGGCCGTAGCTGTGCTGTTCAAGACTGAGACCGCCGGAGTTTTCGGGGCCGAAAGCTGTGAAGGAGGAAGATTGGGCGTACCTGGCTGACATTTACATCTTTATCTCCTCCACGGAAGCGCGGCTCGGCGTTAACATTTGTCCGTAATGCCGAGCCGCGACTCCTTGACGTAATTTATCCATACAACAAAGCAAAAACCACACTAATTGGGCGATAGCGAGCCAATACAGGAGTACCTATGTCGTTTGCGGAGTCGTGTGGGCGAGGGTGTGAATCACCTCTTGCCCATTATTCTTTTGTGGCACCAATATATAAGTTCCTCGGCACGTCATTCACTACCCAGCATGACACCATTATTATTGGACCCTATCCTGCAGCGTACATTCCGCTCTTCTGCTACCGACAGAACAGTACGCACCGATGCAGTCTTACAACAGCTCTGAAGGTACCCTGCCTCCCATGGCATCCAAACGAAATTCCGAGGAAGCAATGCCAGAGGAGACTAGCAGCACTTTGGAACAGGACATTGAAAAAGGGGATCCGGTAGTACCAGAGAATAATGAGGTCGACCAAGGTGTAGAAGATAAGCGGCAGACGAAAGAGGAGGATTATGTTGTTGGATGGGATGGACCAGATGATCCACATAACCCTCAGAATTGGAGCAGGCCAAAGAAGTTCGCTACTACCCTCTTCTACGCTGGTATGACGTTCTGTATCACATTCGCCAGCAGCGTGTTCAGCACTGCAACCGAAGTCACCTCAGCCAAGTTCCACGTCTCAACTGAGGTCATGACTTTGGGAACAGGGCTGTTCGTCTTGGTATGATTCCCTAGACTTACAACCTCAGGCTGTGCTTACTCTCCTGATAGGGCTTTGCTGTCGGACCTATAATCTGGGGACCTCTGTCCGAGCTTTATGGTAGAAAGCCACCCCTCTTCTTCGGCTTTACTTGCTTCGCTATCTTCCAGATACCTGTCGCCGTAGCTCAGAATGTCGAAACAATTATGATATGCCGGTTCCTTGGAGGGATGTTTGGGTCGGCACCTCTGGCCATTATAGGCGGAGCTCTCGCGGATTTCTGGGGTCCCGTCGATAGAGGCTTCGCTCTGGGTCTCTTCGCAGGTGCTACCTTTATTGGTCCTGTTGCTGGACCTATCGTGGGTGGCTTCATCACGATGAGCTACCTTGGTTGGAGGTGGACTGCATGGATCACCTTGATTATGGCCGCTTTCTTTGAGACACTTGCCTTCTTTATTTGCGACGAATCCTATACGCCGGTACTTCTTTCGCGAAAAGCATCGAAGATACGCTACGAGACCAAGAATTGGGCGCTACACGCTCCACACGACGAACGCCAAGTCGACATGCACGAAATCCTCAACAAATATCTATACCGGCCGTTCCTCATGCTGGCTCTCGAACCCATCTTAACCTTGATCACCATATATATGGCGTTGATATACGGTATGATATATCTCTTCTTCGAAGCTTACCCCATAACATTCCAGGAACAACGAGGATGGAATTTGGGAGTCGGCGCGCTTCCTTTCCTTGGCATCACCATCGGAGTCGTTCTCGGTGTTTCTATCGTTATATGGAGCACGAAAGGACGTTACAGACGTAAGATGGAGGCGAACGGGGGAAGACCAGTTCCTGAAGAGAGACTGTAAGCTACACTCAGGCCATGGCATCCATAAATCAATGCTAACGGTGCACAGGGTACCTATGATTATTGGCGCTTTCTTGTTGCCGATTGGGCTCTTCTGGTTTGCGTGGACAAGTAACCCAAACATCACATGGGTGCCTCAAGTCATTGCTGGGATTCCCATTGGTGCTGGAATTCTGATGATTTTCTTGCAGTACGTCCCGCCATTGACACCAGTACCCGCTTCTTCGCACTGACAGGATATTCTAGGGGCTTGAGCTACATCATTGATGTCTATCTGATGTATGCGAATAGTGCGATCGCAGCCAACAGTCTTCTCCGATCGATGGCTGGGGGGGGGTTTCCCATGTTCGCCGCACAGATGTACGACAACTTGGGCGTGCCGTGGGCCACCAGTCTTCTTGGCTTTCTGACCGTTGCTTTCTTACCAGTCCCAATTTTGTTTTTCATTTATGGAAAGAGGATAAGACAACTGAGCAGATTTGCTCCAACATGACTATGACCTTGGTAAAGCACATCGAGACCTTGCATGGCGCGATTTAGCATATAGCATAACCGGCTTTTACTCGACTCTATAGAATAATGTAGAATAATGTATCAATATCTAATATTGTATGACGCAATTACTTTTACGACGAGGTTGGCGATCAACTACCACCCCACACTAGTATCTCGTTGTTACCTACGCACGCTGTAATTTTACGCAAATCAGTGCATTCACAGCACCTTGATATGCTCGGGAGTTTCCGTGCAGTAAAATCCGTGCACCATTGATGAGGAATTACACGGAGGCGGGAGGATTGCCCCTAAAATGAGTTAGCCAACCTTGGAGGCCTTACTTTCCATTAGTACGAAGTAGGGCTACGTTGGGGACAGCTTGCAGCCTGAGGCTTGCTTTGAACAGCCAGCCACCAACTTACAGAATTGGACAAGCCTGCTCGACTACTGCATTAGGGAATGCTCATAGCGCATGAAGCATATAGTCTGTCAATATAATATTAGAAACAAGATCTAAGCTCCTGATCATTTTGAGGCTCGAAATATCTTGAGTACTTGTGTATGGCGAACATAGCTTGATTGAAAGGATTATGTACGGAGAATGACAAGATAAGTCTTGAATCCGTGGCATACTACGCAGAGCGCCGTCTACAATACCATGCCAAGATTGCCCTTACTGCATTGGTTGTTAGGCCACTTTAGGGGTGCCTCTGGGGGCTTACCCCCTATTAGCGGCCGAGCTCTAGGGGCTCGGGGTTGGCTCATGGGTTTAAAATCATAGCGCTGTGTGGCATCCTTTACTAGCGCAGGTCAAGACTTATCTTGTCATTCTCCGTACGTTTGAAGGAAGGGACGAGAGTGTCACGTGACTTTCAATGATCTCATCCCGCTACTCCGTATAACGTCTCTATCATCGCTTCGATTTCACTTGTTGAAATATTTCATTTGTTTGAAAGGTACCGTTTGCATTTGTAGGAGAAACTGTATGCTTTGGATATATATCTAGGTGTACATCGTGGCGGTTGGGGTCCGGAGTCAGGCGAGGGTCATTAAGCCACACGTCCAATGAGTTTTAATTCAGAGGTAGAAATACGAATGACTGCAAGTCAATTCATAATTGAACCTAGGCTTATCATGGACTTTGAATCAGGAGTCTAAGACACCTCCAATTGTATCTTTCATCTCTGGTGGCATTGCTGGTGCAGTTGAAGCGGCATCAACAGTAAGCCATCGCCATTCCGGCGCCAAGAAGATCATAAATCTAATATAAACATAGTACCCATTCGAATTCGCCAAAACCCGCGTCCAGCTCCGTCAAGAAAAGGGCGTCCCAACACCCCGCAATCCCTTCCTAGTCGTTGGCCAAGTCTTCCAAAACGAAGGAGCCCGGGCCTTATATAAAGGCTGCTCTTCCCTAGTCATTGGCTCAGTGGCCAAAGATGGAGTCCGCTTCCTGTCCTTCGACATTATCAAAAACGCCTTCGCTGATCCGGAAACCGGTGCCCTGACTCCTTCACGCAACATGCTAGCAGGGATGACCTCAGGTATCGTCGCAAGTATATTTGCTGTTACTCCAACTGAGCGTATCAAAACCGCATTGATTGATGATGCTAGACATGAGAAGCGGTTCAAATCGCCCGTGCATGCTGTGAGGCTTATATATCAAGAGGGAGGCATCCTTGGGATTTACCGTGGCTTCGCTGGTAATACGTTGAAACAAGCATCTGCTACTGCATTCCGGATGGGCACTTATAACATTCTCAAGGAATTCGAAAGGGCCAGAAATATTGAGCAGACCACGTCTGTGAACTTTGCCAATGGAGCTGTTGCCGGGGTAGTAACTACATATGCTACAATGCCATTCGATACAATTAAGACTAGGTCGCAGAGCGCAAAGGGAGCCAGTACCGTTGAAGCGTTCCAGAGTATCATCGCTGATGGTGGCATCAAAGGGTTCTGGAGAGGGACTACCATGAGGTTGGGGAGGACTGTGTTTAGCGGAGGAATTCTGTTCACAGTGTATGAGAAGGTGGCTGCGGTCTTGAACCCAGTTTTTAAGAATTGATTAATGGAAATATTTGTATACAGTATCACTGTAACATATATCCACGGTTGGCTCTCGGAGTGTGTGGTGTCTTGTTAACACTCACAGATGAAGAACAGTAGCAATGATTTTTAAAAAATGGAAAGCCAGCGAACGGAGTTGCAATGGACAACACCAGCTCTTACTGTTAACTGAACACCTTGCTCTTGCCCTCTAGGTATAAAGCTTAGAAGCTGTTACCCATTCAGGCAAATGGATGATACAAAACGGCAGACCAGTAACAGACCCCTAACGCCGAAGGACCCAGCTATCCCAGGAGGACCGTGTTTGTAGAGTATATACCAGCAAGGATAAGAAAGGGGTGATGCTTGCGATAAGCTCATACTGACCTCAAATGCGTTCGTTATGGTGGTGAAGACTCAGGACATCACCTGAAGGCAAACCAAAGCTAGCGGCCTGCCTTTCTTCTAACATAACACCCTGACCACCAAATATAAACACGGAATAGTTCTGAGCCCGACCTCCGAAACCCCGATATGTATCCAAACAGATGTAGATTTTTACACTGTCCTTAGCACAGCATTGAATAAGGATGAACCCACCAAAGCTCCGACCACCGCCTCTTCAAACGCGAAACTGCAATTTGCAGATATTTGACGTGCCTCGCGGGGCTCATCTAATACCTACGCTATCCGATTCAGCAGCAGCAGCTATAAGGTCTTCGGCTCCTTGTCGTGAACGTGTCGATCAATACCAAGAAATGGTGGATGCTCAAAACCCATACAAGGCTCAAGAAGAGCGTGAGCGGTCGTTCATGGGTCAACTGCCCTACGTCCAAGCTACCTCACGTCAGCTGCAAAGCCATCTGGAAATCCTCGATGACGAAACATGGCCGCTCCCACACCTGCCAGAAGAGCCAGAAGACTTCAACGATATCCTAGTGAAACGAAACGCCGAGAGAATGCAGTTGGCTCTAGACACATGTAAAGACTATGCCGTCATCATGTCACGAGAGTCCAGTAAAGAACAATTCCTGGATGAGGCTATGATGAGACGCATGAATCTGAAGCCAGTAGCAGCGAGAGCAAGTTATGAGAAGGCCAATACAGCGGCATCTGAGCCTAATACACACCCTGCTGCAGCCGCATATCAGAGCTCCCATGCAGGATCCCCTGGTAGCGCAAACGCCCGACTGGTGGTCGCCGTGAGTGGCTTGAATAGTCCGCTGCCGGGCTATAACAAGGATGGCAACAGCGCCGAGACAGCATTAGGCAGCGACTATCAATCAATGAGCGACGAAGAAGACCATAGTGATGCCGAGGATTGTGAGGGTGACGGAGAAATCCCTCCAAATGACGACCTCATGGGTGGACTTGATACGGCTGAAGGTAACAGACGTAAAGAGTTCCATTGCCACAGCTGCCAGGAGCAGCTCGATGTACCAAACCCGCAGGACATGCCAGGAACGTTAACTGAAGCACTCTGCAACTGGCACCAATTTCTGCCAACACCCATATTCGCACTTACACTCGACGATGTCACCACATCTATCGCCAACCCCCATCAAAAGACGTGTGTATTGCTTCACCATTTTGAGGTGGGACTTGACGGAGTAGAAGCAATCATTAAAGGATATGTGCAGATTCCGGAGACAATCGAGAGAAAGCATCAACGCGAGGAGCGTCTACAGAAGCTACGGATGTATGGTAAAGGCTTGTGGAGATTCTATGGGGTAAGATTCAAGCAGACCTCGAAAGAAAAGAAGCTTAGGAAGCCGGCAAAGTGGCTTTGCTTTGGTGCCCCCAGGGAAGCTTGCAATAAGCTCAGGGTCCCAGTAGGCCATGATAGCGATGTAGTGATGCTTGGAGGCGGTCTGGCTCGCACAGGATCCAAGACAGATCGATACGAATCGCGGATGACTCGGAGATACCTCCTTATGTGTAGGGGCGGGATTGCACCTATTGACGCTTGGAAGGGGGCTGAGGACTGGAAGGGAGGGCTGCTTCAGAGGATCCGGGCTGCAATGGCCAACAATGGATTACGTCTTGGTTGGCTCGATCACAACCAGGGTGCTAAGGAACTGAAGGACAAGGTCCTGCTTGTCAAAGAGGCAAGTGCCTCAAACTGCTGCCTTCGAAATCTCAAAGATTACTAATGTTGTCTTAAAAGCGCAAAGAGCCCAGTCCAGAGCTAACCGGGGAAGAGGAGTACGAAGCTTTGACGAGGCTTGCAAAGGTTCAGAAGCCAGACTTCGGCAAGAATATTGCGAGTATGATCCTCGAAGAGACCAAGAGACAGAAACCACAGCCCGGAGAAGGAGTCGGAGGCAAAGGAAAGAAGCGGGAGCGGGATCAGGAGGAGACTGATTTTCTTCACACCTCATACGTACGACGAGATCCTGTCCCATGTTCTCGACTCAGAACGATCACAGGAGCATGGGATCAGCGGGATCATTGAATAAACTGCTGGGTGATGACGCTACCGGCTATTAGTAGTGTAGCATGGCATGTGGAGAGATTTTCTTGCGGACAAAGCAGGATATTATGATATCGTGTTGTCCTTGCCAGCATGACGAGTCAAATTCGTGAATAAGAGTAGACCGAAAATGGGACCTCATTCAAAACGACCATTTTCTCCATGAGCAGTAAAATATAGATCGTTCCTTAAGGTACTCAGGGTGGAGAGTGGAAGTCAGCCCTACAAAGATATCAGCCTAACTAAATAAGGTAAGGCTGGATAATCTCTAGTGCTTTCCATCCTAAGCGAGGTCCAGCCCGTTCGTCATTCGCCGAGCGCCTACTCTACTCTGTACAACACTGATAACTTGCTCCGCATTCCTCCACAACTCCTTTGCACATGTGCTTTGACTGATTTCATCATTGTGTGCAAGCTCAAAATATCGGACTCTTAATCTTCTCACTTCTTCTGCGAGCTGGTCGGGCGACCCATTCCCACCGCCAATCAATGGCCTATTCGCCGTCGCCTCAAACTGTGGTAGCTGGCAGTTCTACCCAACTCAATCGTATCTCTGCATCACCTACCACTCAGTTTCCTCTTTCGAAACGAGACAAAAAGCGACTGAACATGGCGGACCGCCTCACTGAGATTAGCAACAACTTTACTGCCAACCGCGACACCTTTTACCGCCAACAATTACAAGCCTACCAAGCCGATATAAACTACATACAACAGGCGAACCCCTACAGTAACAAGCCTCTAGAAGATCCTACAGACGACCCTTCAGAGGAGGCAGCTGGTAGTGCAGCGGCGAGCACTCAAGGGAGTCTACGCACCACACAGCAGACCCATCAGAATAGCATTGGCAGGACTGAACTCCCCTTTAAGACGGGGAGGCACACCGCTCAGTTTGTACAAAATATCAATGACGCTATGGAGAAAAGGGATGTTGATTTGACCGCGCTCGTGGTATGTTCTCTACTTCTTAGCCATTTCACGTCTCCGTACACTAGCGTTGTCGTCACTTGTACACACGAAACATACTAACCCAAGTGCTCACAGTACCGGCACAATTTTCGCATTGATGAGTTACAGAAAGACAATGAATATCAGGTTGCTGTCGCTCACGAAGAGCACCAGCGACTGCTTGAGGTTGTGCGCCAGCGTCTTATCCAAGGCGTGAATCAGAAGAAGGCGTTTCTACTAAAAGAGAAGGAAAAGCTTGACACTGCAGATTCGAACACACTCCTCTTCCGTCCAGATCATTTCACGATCAACAACGCCGCCAGTCCGGGTGGACCGCAAAGCAACCGCAAGACTCGGCATACTCGTCACAGGTTAGACGCAGAAGATATGGACACCACCAGTGGTAACAAAAGAAAGCGCAAAGGCCCCGCGGATGGTGAAAATGGGTCCCCTACACCTGCGGGACGTGATGTCGAAGCCATGAACGTCCTGAAAGAGGCCAATGTTAAGTTGGAAGCTCACCGCCACCATGCGCCTTTATATTCCATCGACCGGCTGTTCTCCGAGAAAGAGCTCAATGGTAACCTTCAACAGGCTTCGTATTTTGTAATTGAGAACATGAAGCGCCGCAAACTCAACGCCGATGCTCAAAATAACCTCCTCTCTCTCGTTCCCACCAACGCCGATGGTACGGATAACGAAGATGAGGGCGGTGCGGAAGCCAACTTTGGCAATGATGTCGCAATGGATGACGCTCTACTTACTGCTCCGGAAATGGGTCGCTCCATCACGAACACCTCTTATCACGCCACTCGCTCCACCCGTGTTCAGAACCTTAGCAATGGCATTTCGGCTGGGGATTCCCTGGGAGAGCTTGCAGGCCGCCATTCGGGCGTGGCATTGATTGGCGTATACCAGAAAGAGAAGAAACGAGAGGATGAATACAATCGTGCCCCAGGATTAAGTGACCAAGAGGCTGAAACAGAGTTGGCTCTAATGAAGGCCTTAATGGCCGAGGAAGACGAAGGCAAGACCGTGAACACCAAACTCTTGGAAGATGTTGTGGAGTACGTGCCAGATTATGTTGGTCCAGGAGGCACGCACTCCAGCCATCCGAATGGGTATGCAGTTGAGGTCGTGGGGGTATGATTTACGAAGATCACTTAGGCGCATACTTACGGAGCCGGGATGTCGCCAATCAGCATTCTCGCCTCATACGAGAGCTTCGAGAAATGTTTTGATGACTGGAGCAACATAAAAGGCGGCTGTTATTTGAGCGAGGCGTTCATATGGATATGATACCCACCACGTGTTGTTTTTGTCTACTATATTCGTCTATGGTGCTCGCCAATCTGGAGGTCAATCATAAATATGAACTCCGACGCTGTATATCCTGAAATCGTCTCATCATATAGAATCATCAAAAGAACACTGTATGTCTGAATTCAATCACCCTTTGGGCTCATATAGACATTCCCTCGCGCTCCTCCATACCTCTTCGACTATTGCTCGCCCAGGAAGCAAATTCTGTGTTCAACAACCACCAAGTCAGCCGTTGCACCTCTATGGCAGTCCGCGCAGATATTCGGCCCAGGGTAGAAGGACCTAGATCGAGAGAAGCTAATTACACACTCACCGGAAAAACGACGACCACCTCTCCTTCTCCTTCCACCACGACAGCCAGATAGTACCTTACTTCAAAGCCTCTGAAAGCTTCATGAATGAAAATATCTCGAATCTGAGAGGTGGGAATGAAGCGCGTGTTACTTGGGAGGAGGTAGGAGTTTGACAGCGTGCTGGTTTGGATACCAAGAGAGCGGAGAGTTAACAGCGACTCCTCTGTGGAATAGAACAGGTCAGTAAGGACATAGAAAGCTTCACATAGCAAATGAAGAATAACAACACGGTTGTGGAAAGTCTTACCAGTATGGAAGCGTCGAAAGACGAAGTAAAAGCTCGCAAATGAAAGAGGTCCAATATGTGACCATGGAGCTTTCTCTATTTCGTGTGACAGGGAATGCGGTAGGAATTTGTAATGTTCGAACGACTTGGCCAGGAGGACAGCCAAAGTCGTAAGCCCAAAGACTATACGTAGGCCGAGTAGAAAATGGTGGAGAAATTGTGAGGCAAGGGTTTCGCGGCGGGAAGCAGTAGAAACAGTGAATGATACCGTGGTGGGGGAAGGACGCAAGGTAGTCAGGTGGGGCCGCGTGGTAAGCATTGGAACTATTACATCTTGGTCCTATTATTCTGAAGCTATTGCCGCCTGTCTCTCCTCTTCATGTTGATGCCAAGCTCAGGAACAGGCCAAGCGGGCGGATCTAATTCCGCGGTGCCAGGCTATGCGTCACGCAAGGCCCTCCTGGCCCGTCTCATCGTCCCACTCTGTACTGGTGCACATCGCGAATCTACCTCGATACTAGAAATGCCAGATACAAGGTATAGATCGCGGTCCCCTTCACCGTACTCGAAGCGGGCGGAACGTGGCTCACGCCGGGACGAGAACCTACGAAGTCTTTCGCCCCGCCGAGGATATGACAGCCCGTCTTCCCCACGAGCGAGACATCATGAACGAAGCCGGTCACCGAGAAGAAGAGACCACGAACGATCACGGAAATCAGGAGGTGGTTTCAGATGGAAAGAGAAGCCTCGCAACGATGATGAGGACAGAAGGGAGGATCGGAGACTCGAGCGAGGCTATCGAGAGCACGAACCGCCAAAGCCGCGATCACCTGCAAGAGATAGTGGCAGGAGGGATGATATAGAATCCAAATTCGGACCTATTCGAAGCGGCGGACTAAAAGCTGCCGAAGACAAGCCTGAAGAGAATCCGGAAAAGGAAAAGAAAAAGAAGAAAGCCGCACCCACAATTCAACCCACAGGAGAGCCAATGATCATCGTCAATGTGAATGATAGATTAGGCACCAAGGCTGCAATACCTTGCCTGGCTTCTGACCCAATAAGTATGTCCCACGTGTAGTGATGGCATTTGGCTCTCTTATTTCGAAGCTAACATTGGACAGAATTATTCAAAGCCCAAGTCGCAGCACGCATCGGTCGACAGCCGCACGAGATTATGCTCAAGAGACAGGGAGAAAGACCTTTCAAAGACCAACTTACTTTAGAGGATTATGGTATTAGTAATGGCGTACAACTGGATCTGTGAGTAAAAGCACTGGAGTCCTATTTTATACTTGCTGAATTCTGCTTAGGGAGATTGATACTGGTGACTGACCTACGAATATGTGATTCTGAGGTCATGGAGTTAGGAGTGGTGTATTGAAACACTGCTGGCTCCATGAAATGCCTTATGACGGATGGCATTCACACTTGGCTATTGCGAGGGAAGGGGCTTATTCCAGACGCTCATGCAATCATACTATGAAACTGCCCCTCAACTCGTATTGGTCCAATAGGCGAGGACTGCAAGTGATACTACGTTTGCGCGAGGGATTTCTGCTCTCCCACCCACCTCCTATGGTCTACGGTACTGTTCCTACTAGCCAGCGCCTCAAGATGCGCAGGATCTTGCTGCCGCACAACTCGACATCGCGGATAGTTAACCTTCAAACCGACTGGGATCTTCATTCCACGAATGGAAATGTCTTGGCCATGTGGTTCGAGACCACAACCTGTACACATGAGACAGTTCCTTGAATTACCGTCTGGCAAATGGGTTCTGAAGCCGATCAAAAGTGGGGATGCAACTAGATAGACTTGGGAACCATTGCTTTGGACTGTTTGATCCGTGCGCTGCTTTCTTCGCACAACTTATGAAGATCTTGTGGTTTCGCATGAGACCTTCTTGCGATCTTGATTCATCGGCGAGCTATCGATCCTATAGAGCATGCCATGTCCACAACAGACTCACAACTCCTATACTCGTGTTCCGCAATTCTCTCTCGATTACCTACACGGTCATGCAACTGCTAAAATATGCCTTTCTCTCATTGCTCACTATCTCGACCCCCGCAACCGCCATTCCAACGGCCCTTTCCCCTCATGCGTCACTTCCCTCATCAACTCACTCACTACCCGTGTGTCAACCCTGGAAATGCGCTGACGCCACACCGTCAAGTCATCTTTTCTGTCAAAACAAGGGTTGTGAATTTTGCCTTGAAGTGGGGAGCGGGCCTAATCAATACTTTGTGTGCGACGGTTTTCCCACTAACATGGCAGCGGCTGCTTCAAATGGTGGAAATATATCCACCACTGATGTATGGGAGATTGATTATTGAGTATGTCAATCAACGAATAAGGGTGAAGGAGATCTTCTATTGCCGATGCCAGTGGTCGGCATGGCTGGCGGTTCCTGGATCACTTTTGATAGCGCAGAACAGCATAGAGTCTCTGGTGTTGTTGTATATTAACGGCCTTCGTCCACCTATTAATTAGCCAACCTCCTGATCATTAGGATACGTGTACACTCGGCGATATCAGAGAGTTTGCTTTTCCATGTCTCCAGGCTACAGACTGACAGCAAAAGGAAGATATTACGGAGATATGGATGACTAAAATGACCCAAGTCTAGAGAAATACCAGTCAAATAAAGGGTACCGACTTTAGCACAAAAGTTGTTACCAACGTTGGCCGCATAAGGACTGCAAATGCAAGTCAGACCCATCGTTAGAGTGAACGGTGGGACGAAGGTGGTGTGAGGTCTCCAAATGTCCGTCGATGAAGAATCCAGCTCGGGATACGACATGAGAGATGTCTTATCGAATGATACCTCAATCCTACAGCGCCAACTTACCAAACTTTTGATAGCAGCCACGGACTTCTCTTCCGCTCCCAGCCGTAAATGCATATGACGAATTCTCGCGGTATGTCGTTATTCATTGTGTGGGAGGGATTTTTAGAGATAGCGAATTTGTGTCCCTAATCTGGACCCTTGATCCAGCGGTTCGACAAACTTCAGAAACACCATAGCAGCCTCAAATGACCACCCTGGGGGCGAGCTATCGCCGCGGACCGGGTGCTTAAGGTGTGCTGCACTGCAGGGTCAGGCTGTGGATTATTAACCCTCCAATGGCCTTGACACGTGGGAAGGTGGCCGATTGTCCCGTTATACCATCCCCTGCAGTTTGTAGTCTGCACTATGCAAAGCCGCCTATGAAACAAAGGATCGTGTTATCGATCACAATTGTGTCCTGATTGGAACACCGTATCGATAGGTGGGGACATGATTGGCTGCTGGCACTAGTGCGGCTCAGTGGGGCCAGAATAATGGGGTTCGCCAAGGCGCGTGAGACCGCCAGAAATTTTTGTGACGTGCTTTTAAACCTTTAAGTAGAACTATTTTGGCTCGGCTGCTTGACTGTAGTGTTATATGTGTGAAACAAGCATCGCTATGCCAAAGACTTTGTGTTTACTGTCTCTCCATAGAGGCAGACCATTCCTCGAAAACATAATGAATTTCTAACTGCCACTCCAACACCACAAGGCTCGACGATCGAAGCGCCAAATCTTACACCGCACATCCTGGGGCTCTAAACCCCCACTATCATCTCACGCTCTTCGCTCCTTGGCTTAGCTCGGCGACCTCCATAGCATTGCAATACCTCTCTCTTTCCAATTGGTCAATCATGGTCCGCAACATCGTCGTCTTGGGCGGCAGCTCCCATCCTTCTTTGAACGCTGGCATCTGTGACAAGTTGGGCATCCCTCCAGGCAATGTTCGTCCCCCAAACGCCTTCCTGCATCCTCAGCTAACAGCCATGGGCAGGTGCTCCTGTCCAAGTTCTCGGTCGGGGAGACTCGTGTCGAGATCAAGGAGTCTGTCCGGTAATGCTGGACCTCTGCAATTAGTTGGTGGATGCTGAGAAGGTCTTTAGTGGAAAGGATGTATATATTATACAGCCAGCAGGGGAAAATGTCAACGACAACTTGATGGAGCTCCTTATTGCTATCAGCGCTTGTAAAACAGCATCAGCACGAAAGGCAAGTCCGCTGCTAAACATCGAGCTGCCGGCGTTTGCGCTAACGTCTGAAAGGTCACTGCTGTTCTACCGGTACGGATCCACTCTCCAGCTATCTCTACAATGAGGTGTAATTGACTTGGAATCTGCATAGCTGTTCCCGTACTCTCGGCAGAACGACATCCCCTACACCCCTAATAAAACCGGGCCACTTCTTTCAAAATCTACGAATTGCTACAGCAAACCAGACTTTCCTTTCGCGTTTGAAAGCAAGCCTCAGACCCCACACCCCGATAATTCTCCTACGGCGGGATTGTTCAACGGTGTTGATGGCTTACCCAAAGATCTTGGCAAGATTCAATTAGATGAGTCGAGCCCAACTTGGAATGGTACACACAATAGTCGCTACGCGAATTATGGAACCAAGACACCAAAACGAAGCAACACACTTGACTCTACGAAATCATCAGACATGTCTACGCGCTTAGGCAATCTATCCACTACATCGTTGGTGAATGGTACTACACACGTGGAGGATGCGGGTGCAGTTTTTGCTGCATCGAAAGAGACGGTGCCCTCGAATAACAGCTCATTTACTCCTAGACCGGGGTACAAACAGTGGGTTGCACAGGCGGGGAAGCTTGTCGCAGACCTTATTACATGTGCTGGTGCAGACCATGTGATTACAATGGAACTGCATGACCCTCGTTCGTCGTCCCCTTTGTCATATATTTTCAGATTTCTTGCTGACATCGCGAAAGAGTATCAGGGCTTTTTCGATATTCCGTATGATCCTTTAATTAGTGCCCCGTGGTTTTTTCTAACCCCCTAACAGTGTCGACAATCTTTACGGTCGAGCTACTTTGAAAGGCTTCATACAAACTTCTATCCCCAACTACGGACAAGCCGTGATTGTCAGCCCAGATGCTGGAGGTGCCAAAAGAGCTTCGGCCATTGCAGACTCGCTAGGAATGCCTTTTGCCTTGATCCACAAGGTACGGAATTTGGATTTTTCTGCGTGGACTGGATCTGATCTTTACGCGCAGGAACGTCGACCAACCAAAATCACAGACCGGCAACATTCCACAATGATGCTCGTCGGAGATGTGGCCAGTCGCACTTGTATTGTAGTCGATGACCTGGCAGACACGTCCAACACCATTACCAGAGCTGCTAAGTTACTGAAAAAGGAGGGAGCCGAAAAGGTCTATGCTTTGATCACCCATGGTATCCTGAGTGGAGACGCTATTGACAAGATCAATGCCAGCCAACTGGACAAAGTCATCGTAACGAACAGTGTACCCCAGGAAGAGCACCAAAAGCGTTGTCCCAAGCTGGTGGTGCTCGATGTTGGACACCTCTTCGCCGAGGTACGAGGCCTGTTCACGTGTGAGAACGATGCTAACAGTTGCAACAGGCCATCCGGAGAGTCCATCACGGAGAAAGCCTAAGTGTCCTATTCCAATATGACTGAACACTGCCAGCCCTCGTCTTCTGCTATCTTAATTGGTAATATCAATCCCACGAAAAAAAAGTTATCTGAATTTATGTATGGGGTTTTGGTTTTTGTACGGTTTGCGCAGTCATGCTTGACCAAGTGCTGGAGAGAGCACATATGACTAGATGGGTATCTATCAATGTTGGCTAACTCAAACATACGAATGGTATGAATTCGATCCAAGAGTAGCGATACCTCCTCATTGGTTCATATGGCGAGGAGGGAATTATTTTTCTGTTCTATAAAGGTACCATGGTAAGCTAAAGGTGAAGAATTGGGCTCTCAACGTTCATCGAAAGCTCTCACATGTATCTACTGCTGTGATTCTTCCGACATACCATTCAATCACACAGCTTAGCAGAAGATTTTCGTGTTGGTCGTTTTAAGATTTTGGTCAAGCGAAATTCTGCCACTTCGACTAACGGCCAAAATCGGGAGATTCTATCATATTTGACTGAGGCAACCCAACGATGAGTTATGAGAGGAACTAATAAAAATGCTACATCATTCAGGGAATCAAAGTCTGCAACGCTTCAAACGCCACCCTTGCGTGCATGACAGTTTCCCAGACTTGCTCAACATTACAGATACTGACATACAATTCTCCACTAGCCAAATGTTTGGTAACCTGCTCCGCACTCAAGACACTTGCGCGCTGTTCACCTAAGATCTTCATGTTGGTGGTATGCAACTCCAGCCAGGAACCGTCTGAGCAGGGGATCCAGTACCACCATGTTGAATCCGGCTTCCCTATATTAGTGCCACCTTTTAACGGCAGCGGCGGCTCAAAGCCCGCTTCAGAGTCGTTTGGATTCCGATGGGGCGGTGGGTCGGACATAACCCGTGCAGCTGGGATTGCGATATCAGCTCCGTCGACCCTGAGGATCACGACGCAGGCATCGTAAAGGTCCAGCGGCTCATATTTTCGGCCGATGATGAACGAAGCGCTGGAAAGGAGCGTATCGCCTACCACGGCAGAGATGAAGACATTGGTATAGTCACTACTACCTTCTCTCTCCTGCTCAATTGTGAGGGGGAAGTTGAGATGAGTATTGTAGTTGTCTCTGATGGCACGCTCGTCTTGGTGGTAGCAGTACATGCGCCGTGGATGCATGTGCATCTGGTACAGAGACAGTGCGTGCACGAGACGTCTCACTCGCACTCTCAGGTACGGGTTCAGGGCCTTCCAGTCCTTTTTGAGTATAGTCGAATTGAATACTTGATCCGTGCCTTCAGCGAAATGATAGAAAACCGATCTCAGCACCAGCCACAGGAATTGGAAACCCGTCCATTCGATGAAGACGCGCGAGTCTTGCGAACCGAGCGTCATATATACTCCAATTACTGATGCAGTCGACACCACGCTTCCAAGCGCCCAAGCGATCTGCCAGAGCTTGCTATGTCGCACGTTTAGCGGTGCTCCCAGGAGAATTTTACGTTGGCTACCAGCCTTGACTGGAGTAGGGAGTTGACCGGCCATGAGATCGAACTCCCGTTCCTTGACCGTTTCGGAGTATTTGCGTGAGAGCCCCATAACTTGGAGAGCGATAGCGGCGCAGAGATAGAAAGCCCAACAGCAACCACTGATCAAGCACAGCTGGAGAGCTTGATGCCTCCAAAGAATGGTAACCTCAACTAGCTTGAGGGCGGAAGCAAAGATGCCAGTCCAATCTTTCCAAAAATTCCGCAACGAGCGCGTTTGCTGGTAAACGTCGTGAACATGTAAGTGCACATGTAGCGACTCATTCGGCTCTTACTCCGGGACCATCTCGAGGATACTAAGTGTGGACTGGTCGAAAGCATAGATATCTTGGCAAGATTTCTCCACGGTCTCGGACCGTGTGGCATCCCTGTTATTCCCCCCCTACAACCGTCAGCATCCATCCATCTCCCTCTCAGCTTAGGCAACACTGTCAAATGGATAGCCCAAGGTCAACCTACAACAGCAATCCTGCACCCTATACCACAAACACCCTTAAACCGATGCCTACTCCTCAACTCTCTATTATTCAGCGTCAAAGCCACGCCCAGCGTTGCATCCGTTTCTTTACTCCTAACCCCGAGCGTTTCGCGCAGCCCAGCAGGTGTTGCGGCTGCAATGCAAGCCTTGACGACCGATAACGCACCGAACATACTCATCGTACTCCATACCAAACCTGCCGCACCTCTGTTCCCAAGGATAAGTGACTCTGCAGTTGTGGAGCCGATTAGGGAGGTCAGGGCGGCGATCTCGATGAGGCCATTGCCAAATCCAGCGAGGGGTGACGGTTGGGGGTACTGGAGGATTGGGATGACATGATTGCAGTTCATTATGTGGGAAGGGTGCGCGTGAACGGGTTTTTTAACGGGTCGGTGGTGCTGCGCTCCCAATTGAGCCCAACTGACGCTGCTACCTTGAGATCTGGCGCGGTACTCATTCAGACAGCCTTCAAATGCTTTGCTATGAGCGGGCATGGTAGTGATAGGTTTGAAGGCTCACCATGTCATTCGAGGCTGAGCTCTGGTTAGTGTAGAATATGTAGGTCGAGATCAAGACTGGATGCCTACGGACAAGGCAAGCTCCTAAATGCATAGAGTTGTGAGCATGACTGCCGGCACACTCCACTCGCCATCTCGTGACCATTGAGTGGCCTGCACGCTGAGATGGATGGGCTGTTGCAGATCTGCAGGAGCTGTTGAGCCAAGACCATGATTAGAGTAACACATGCTTGTGGCACAAGTTATCATGGCAGACCCGGTAGTGAAAGCCGTACCTCCCTAGAGCGGAATAACGGCATAGCGGAATAGCGGAATTATCAGTTGTTCATCAATACAGCGCAATGACGTGCTGAAGTTAAACCATTTCGCCATTAACAATTACAAAGGGATCATTATTAATCGTTGAATCATTCGTTCCCTACCTTATGTGTATATAAATGTGCTGGCCACTACTTCCTACTGACCCATTCCATAGTCTCTACTACAACTCACATCAAGCATTCTACTAGCAATATATCCCACTAAATTATATCCACCAACATCTCTTACATTGCAATGACCACTCAAACTCAGACCATCGCAGCACCACCCCAATTGGAGGTATCCCACGACTCTTCCTACATCCCTCGAGGTGCAGTCACCACAGAGCTGAACTTCTACGCACCACCAGCGGACGGTGCTACGCCCTTCTATTATGTGGAGGAGCCGCCAGAAGGCCAACCTCGGCAGAATTTTAGCACAACAGCAATACCGGTAACGATTCAAGATATTCGCGGGCAAGAATCAAACTTCGAACTTGACACTAGTGCCTTCGCTACACTCACCACTGGCCCCTCCGCCGAAAAGGAATTTAAAGATGATGAGTCCATCAAGAAGCACTATTATCCTGAAGTGGAGGAATTGCTCCTGAAAAACGTACCCGGCGCAAAGCGCATCCTCATATTTGACCACACCATTCGCCGTGCCACTGGAAACAGGAACCCAGTAACGCGGGTACACATAGATCAGACGAAAGCATCAGCAACAGCGCGTGTGCATCAACATCTACCAGATGAAGCCGAGGTACTGGTGAAAGACCGATACCGCCTGATTAACGTTTGGCGACCACTGAACGGGCCCGTGCAACATACGCCGCTGGCATTTGCAGACTCGCAAACATTCAAGGATGATGCTCTCATCAGCGTTGAGCACAGGTATCCCGACCGCACTGGGGCGACGGCAGCGGTGAAGCATGAGAATGAGCAATGGTATTACTGGTCGGGGATGGACAATGATGAAAGGCTACTGTTGGAGTGCTTCGATAGCGAAAAGGGAGGAAGAGTCCCACATACTGCGTTCATCGATCCCAGAACACCTAAGGGAGCGAGGGAGAGGGAAAGCATTGAAGTTCGCGCGCTGGTCTTCGGATAGATGGCCTGCAATATGAAGTCATGATATGGGAGATGGGTAACGGTTGGGATGCATTGGATAGGCTTCAGCATTTGTTGCATTTCTGCGGTGGTTGGTAAGATATTGCTTGTATATTCGATGAGACTAGTGTCATATTAGCATGTATGTTCACCCAGAATGAATTGTGCACTATTCAACCATTATCGACGGCGAACTGCCACTTTCCAAGTAAAGATGTATTGATAACGGCAGAAGCATCCGGACCCAACTCGCTAAGGATATTTGGGGTCCGCTCACTCATATGCTGCCCCAGCGCAGTTGTTCTTGCCACGATGGAATGATAGGCATGCGGTTGCCGACATGCAGCCTTTGGAAGATGGAAGTGTTGACGATTGGCCAGTAGGGATAGAAGGGAAGCAGGTCCGAGTCTCGACCCGGTTCTGTTGGATGAGACGCGTACACCCAATTCAAGCATGTTTACCCTATCGCACTTTCCTATTTGCCCGCACGGGCCCTAAACTGAATGGAGGCAAGAGGGAATAGTGGAGATAACGTTGAGTCGTTGATACTCGAGCTTGCCGATGGAGCTGCAGATCTCCATCCCCTCCAGCTTTGAAACTTCCCCCTCAGGCCTCCCTTCCCCATCATTTGCTGCGTCTTTCTTTTTCCCATAAATCTTTTAATCCTTCGTTAGAGATACTTGCGTCCATCTTCGGGTGGCATTACACTCGCTCTAATTGTTGCCAATTCGTCTTATCTACACGCGACAACACTCCCGGCTTCAGTCACATCTTCCCGCTATCAGGAGCTGTGCAACAAAGCATATAACCGCTCCCCTCGTTCGTTGACCTGAACCCCCAATTGGTACCTCTTGATATCCACATCGCAAAGCACTACCGTCACTCGTTCTCAATCTATCAACGTTTGGCCTATCGCCGCCATGTTCAAGGAAATACTCTCGCTCGCTATACTGGCTGCTACACAAATTGCCACAGCAGCAGACCTGCCAACCATATCCTCCGTTGGCTCCAAGTTTTTCTTCTCCAATGGCACACAATACTACATCAAAGGTAGATTGCCCAATCTGTCAATAGAAGAGTCACTCACTGATTGGAATACAGGCGTTGCCTATCAACTCACAGACCAAGATCCCCTCGTGAACGAAACTCAATGCACCCTCGACGCGAACCTGATGGCAGATCTAGGGGCGAATACTATACGAGTCTACCATGTTGATCCTGAGCAGGATCATGACGGGTGCATGTCCGCTTTTGCCAATGTTGGGATATATCTATTCGTTGATCTCGATACCTTTGACACACAATTCAATCAGGCAAGTAGATGACTGTTTATATATCGAGGATCATTGCTAAAACTGGTAGTAATCTAGTCTCTGCCATACTGGAATCAGACCCAACTTTCCGCTTTTGAGGCCGTCCTCGACACGTTCCATGACTACAGCAATCTGGCTGGTGTTTTCGTTGCAAATGAGGCTTTGACCTTGCGTTAGTACAAAGTTCCTTGGCATGACAGGGTGAATACTAACACGGGACATAGTCAATGGCTCAGATACTGCTCCGTTCGTCAAGGCTGCCATACGAGACGTGAAATCCTACCGCCAATCAAAGGGCTACCGTGATATTCCCGTTGGCTACTCTGCTGGTATGTCTAGATGTCTACCCTGCTCCCATACATTGGTACTTCTACATGCATCAATATCCAGTTGAAGGCCGCTGTCTGCTGTTCCCCGATATTGATTGCTCTCTGCCTATGCTAACATCTATCAACAGCCGATATCCCTTCTCTGCGCCCCATGCTACAGGACTACCTTGCCTGCGGAAGTGACCCGGCGGACGCCGCAGACTTCTACTCGCTCAATGTCTACGAGTGGTGCGGTGATTCTTCCTTCGATGGCAGTGGCTACAGCGAGCTTGTGGCGAACTCAAGTGGTCTTCAGATTCCAATCTTCATATCCGAGACTGGATGTCGACTTCCAAAGCCAAGACTGTTTGACGACCAAGACGCCATTTTCGGCTCAGACATGAATGGCACTTGGTCCGGCGCCATTATCTACGAATGGATTGAGGAAACCAACGATTACGGTCTAATCTCCTATGGACCCACCGTAAACCCCCAGAGCAATACAGCAGCTCTAGATGGCTTCATCCGATCGGGCACGCCATCGCCAGTATCACCCGATTTCACCAATCTTAAAAACCACTGGGCAACTCTCAACCCTACCGGCGTAGCTCTCTCAGCCTACTCAGCCCAAGCATCCAGCCTCAAGCCCATTGCATGCCCAGCAACGACTCCAAACGGATGGATGGTCAACCCAACCATTGCCCTCCCTAGCCTTGGCGAGACCCTCGACCTGGCGGCCACTTCCACTGGAGGGATTGGCAGCGGCCCACCACCCACTGCGTCCGCAAAGAAAGGGGCCGCGGTCGCAATGAAACCGGCAAGCATGATGATGGGCGGTAAAGAGGTGGCTACGATGGGCATATCACTCATCTGCGTCATGCTAGGATTTCTATTCTGGCTGTGAGCCACGTCAAACATATTTATTCTTCCTCTTTATTACTACTGAGGGGGCATATAGATGCTGTAAACTTTTAACTTGTTGTTGCGAGCATGAGCGTGCATGAGCATAGAAAGAGCATGGATATAGAATGGGATATGGAAAGAGCATGCATGCGTGGAAGATAATGGTATGATATGAGCTTGAGCGCAGGCGTTTATAACGTCCGGATTGTGAAAAGTTTCTAGCACACTGTATTTGAGCTTGGCGAATTTTCGGTTCAAGGGTTCATAAGGGCGGATAGATAGCAAAGGTATCTGCTATCAAGAATCTTCATTAAGCAATATTGGTTATGGATCTCACTTGCGCCCCTAGTTGTAGCTTAAAAAGGAAAAGGTGAAATACTTCGTGGAGCTACTTCGGCAACAATTGAGTTGATGCAGCTTCCTGTTCTTATCTGTATCACACGTCACAAATTGTTCATCTACTCAAAAACCATCCATCCACTTCTCGTTCATACCGCAGGGCACAGCACCACGGCGAAACCAGCACATGTAGATTTCTTGGGGAAGGGCTGATCGATGCATTCGAGTCGTATGATGAATCAGTCCTGATCTAGGTAGGCATTGAACTAATATCTCGTTCAATTTTTTATCTTTTAGAACTATAGGAGATGGGATAGACAGAGAGTGCCATTGTATTCATTCTCCATCTACCTACCTACCCACCTACTTAAATGAATACCTCCCTACCTGTTTCCCTTCCCCTCCCCTTACCTACCTAGCTATCCCTCTCTCTGTCCCTCAAGAAAAAGGAAACTCTATCATCCCAACCCATCCACCCATCCAGCAAATCCCGAACGCCAGCACGCCATACCAGCCAGCATGCTGGAAATAACAACAACAAAAAAAAGAATACTAACCTAAGCCGTGGGTATATCCAGCTAAAGATGCATCCATTCGATTCATCCATCCGTTCCATCCATCACCCATCCCTTTGTTGATAGCTTTTTGTGTATCGTATAGCTACCAACCGTATCTCAATTACCCATCCCATCCCATTCCAGCCATACTCATAAAACGCCATACGCACCGTTACTGCATTTGATTGCTCTATTGTTTCCCAGGTAGAACGCCGAGATAGATAGGCCCGTTTTCCTCTATTGCTTTCTGTCCTTCTGTTATTCGTGTTCGCAAATCCCAGCTTTCTCTCGTTCAGTTTGGTCCTGCTGACGCATAGTCCATCATCATTCGTCCTCACCAATGATGACCTTGCCGAAACTGTTTATCACCTTCCTGACCCCCTCTTCCCTTCCCCACTCGCCCATTCCGTCAGCAAAGACTTCCTCTTCACAACCCTTACAGACTTCCCCCCAAGCCATCCATTCCCCGTTTCCAGTCCATACGCCCCCTCTACCTCCTCTACTGTCCCACCAGGTCTGGCCTCCTTTCGCCGCTGCAGCTGCAGCTGTTGGTGTCTGTGAGGAGCGAATGTATTGTCGGAGTAGGGCGCGGGCGTAGGGGTGGTGCCAGAGCTTCGGCCACCAAGTGGAGAGGAGGGATTTGTCGCCATTGATGTGGAGGAGTGGAGGAATGGAGGCGGCGTAGACGTTTGTAGCAAGAGGAAGAGTGCGCCAGGTGGGCTCATTGGGGCCGGTAGGGAGGTTGTCGAGAGCGGGAGAGTAGGGAAGGAGAAGGGCGGATGAAGGTGAGTCGGGGGTGTGGTTCCCCGGCGAGGAATAGGAAAAGGGTGCTGAAGCAGTTTGAAGGTCTAGCGGAAGGAAGAGAGGCAGGCCGTGGAGGGAAGGGTGAGCGGCTTGCATGTAGGAGAGGTAGGCAGAGGAATTGTATGTGATGAATTCAACGTCGGCGGCGGAATGGGTCATTGTTTGGAAGAGGCGAGATTCATAGTCGAGGCCGATGCTGTATTCGTAGCGTTGACCGGGGACGGTGGTCATGTTATTGATCGTGATGTTGGCCGACAGGGGAGATCCGGAGGTGCCGAGGGTGTTGGAGAGCCAGTCGTAGAAACGACCGCCTGTGCTTTGGGAGTCGCGGCGGATGGTCTCTCGTTGGAACTCTTGCTCACCGAATATTTCGGCGAAGACGAATTGATCTCCTATGCTTCCCCGGCCGTCTTCCTCCACCTTTTGTAAAGCGTATCGGTAGATAGCACGTACATCTGCTGCTGGACCAATCACGTTTCCCGAGTTGAGGTACCTCGGCCGGTTATGGAAACCCTCTTTCTCTTTGTCCGTGTCTAGACCATACACGTCCTTTGGAAGGGTAGAGTACGGTATAGCAGCACACGCTGGATCTTCCGCTGGATTCGGCCAGCAAAGCTTGTCGGCACCGAAAATCACCTTTTGAGTATACTTTTGCACCCTATCCGCTGTGCCATCTCCAGGTTTCCCTTCCGTCACCATACCATACCTCGCTCTCAAATGCTCGTCTGCCTCTTTCACCATCTTATGATATCGTCTGATCATAATCTCGGGCGGGAGCTGAAACCAAACATCATAGCCATCAACGATCAGTATCAAATCATCGTCCTTGACTTGCGATCTATCGCTCAAAAAGTCGAACACGCCTCTTATCTTACCAGCATGACTTCCTTTGTCCCAATTGTCACCATCGAACGTCTTCCCATAGTTAATCAGTGTAGGAGAGGGGTAGCTGAGTACGAAGGACGAAAGTAGTGTTTTGCAGAGATTAGGGTTGGGTTCTGAGGCGGGTATCAGGAGGTGGAACGATGGATTCGTTTTCTGCAAGCCGAGTTCTGTGTAATTAACCGGCGGAGGAGGGAGTAAAGGAGCCTCAGTATGGCCTGCTAGCTCGGGTGCAGCTATTGCTATCTGATGAGCTTGCGATGCGAGCGTGCTGGAGAATCTTGAAGTTGTGGGTATCTGAAGGCTCGGTGAGTCAAGTCATCATCCATGCTTGTTCCGAATGTCTTACTATGCCTATTCCCGAGCTTTTCCATCCGTAGTATATTAAGAAGGTACAGAGGATTGAGACTGCGAGGATGGTCTTGCTTCGACGCGTCTTTGTCTTGCGCAGGAACATGGGCTGTATTCTACGTCCAGGCTCGCTAATGCTGTCGAAGCCGTTGTAGAGAGCCATGGGACGCGACGAATGGTCCATTGTCGAGAGTGCAGGTATTTCGGCGAGGTCGGCTCGTATTTCAAGGCCTCGGGAAAATCTGTAACATACCAGAAGCGCCGGGCTTCAGAAGGGAGGAACTCTGGCGTCTTTACTGGTGACGGCTGTTCGAGACTGAAGAAGCTCTAGGGAGTATAGGGAAGGTTGTAGGGAGCATGAGAAGAAAAGATTGAGCACATCCGGAGTCATGCGCTGGCCACAAGAACGAAAGTCCGAGTATGAGCTGATACGTCATATAGCTCTCGGAGCTGTGGCCGGATGCCTGGGGGATTCAAAGACACGGAAGGAATGGGGCGGAAGAGGCCTAGGGAGGTGTATGTGACGTGATAACGACAGTGAGGTAAGCAATGGGCGATTCTGAGGGGAGGAAGAGGGGGGCTTTGTTTGCTGGCGCCCTTGCTTGACAGGAATTGCATGCCAATTATGAATCCGCACCCGACTGATTCTGACAAATCCGCCGGTGCTACTATTGACGGATGCTGGCGGAGACTAACCTCTTTTAGCCCCGGAATTATCGGAATCCACATGATCGACGCATGGCTATATTGCCTCTTTGGGCGGAAAATATATACTCGTATGTTAAAATAGATCTACATGAATAGAACAATGTCTCCTGACCACTCATTCACTACTACTGATTAGCCACGGGATTCTTCGCCAACATTGCTGCTGCGTGCTGGTACGCCAAAACTTTATAATCGCTGCCCAGTGTGGTATTATAATAGATGGCGTAATCGTCGAAAGGATTTATCGACAAGGGTGAAGTGCCGAATTGCCAGAAAGAGTCATACGCAACACTGGTATTATGTAGTACAGTTTGCTGCCACGGCACCATCAAGATGGAGTGGTTGGCTGTGTTCGTGGAACCGTACTCTTCAAACACGACAGGTTTCCCGGCTGCCTTTCCCACCGCATCGTGCTGTTCGATCCACTCATTAGGCCAGGTATTATTATAGCTTCAAGACAGTCAGCGAACACTCTCTCTATCTTTATATGGTGATACGTACCCCCATTGGTCGGGATAGCAGTGGAAAGTGCCATAGTCCAGGGTGGGAATGGCCAGGTTCTTGACAAAGTCTACTCCCTCATAGCCCGAGTAAGCGTAGCTGCCATCGCCTATTGAAGCGCTATCAAACCAGCCTTCATCGCCGAGTGCAACCATGTGTTTTGAGTCGAGAGACTTGATATAGGCACTAATCGATGTGGCCCAGTTCGTAATTACTGAAGACGGACATTGCGAGCAACGCGGCTCATTCGCAAGTTCCCACGCAAAAATCGCGGGCGATGTCTTATAACGGTTGACAATAAATTGCACATAATTCTTGTAAGCAGCCTGCGACTTGGCGTCCGTGTAAAAGGAGGTGGAGGTGCCTCCAAAAGCTGTTGTATAAGCTGGGATACCGCCAAGGTCGCCATAGTTGTTGAGTAGTGGCATGACGATCTTGACACCTTTGGCTTCGGCTGTCGAAACCACATAATCCAGCCGTCCGATACCTGACTGGTATATCAGCAGTATTGTTATAGTACAAGAAGCCTACGTACCCGTTGTTTGATCGCAATTAAAGTATTGACCTGTCGAGTTGAGAACCTGAAAGTATACAGGATTGGTATTTGTGGCGACACTGTTGATATCACTGAAACCCCATACGCGGGTGACTTTGAACTGCGTCTGTGGGAACTCAGCGTAAGATACAATAAATGATGAGGTGTGTACCGAAACTTACTAGAGCAAGCTCTGAAAAGACGGTATTGACATCGGAATTGCTCTGAAGCTGACTGAGCCACCAGGAATTTGTTCCTCTCGGAATGTCAATGGAGGGCTATCATGAATACAGGTAGGGTGCAATACCGGCGAAGAATTGAGTCTTTGACTGAATATTAAACATTCGTCCTTGGACAGTGGCAAATGGTCCTCCACCGCCAAGAGGAACTGTGGGAGCTGGGCAACCAGAAGCAGTGGATGTCGCTGACATAGTTTTAGCTGTTTTGGTGTCTTTATTATTTGCAGACTTGGTTTTGTGAGGCTTGGATGTGTGGGTGTGGGTGAGGGTTTGTTTCGGAGTAGAAGTATGCCTTGGTGTCTTACAAGGTGTCGATGAGGCCTTCAACGAGGTTGTCGGAGCGCCCAAGACCAGACGAAGGACAGTCAGGAGTGCGAGGCCGAGCATGGGAAAAGAAATGAAGAGCTTCATGTCTGCCAAAGGTCTTCAAAACTGTGTAGAATAAAACCTTAGGGGAAACTCCCAATATATATACACAAATGGTCGTCTAAAGGAGTATAATTCTGATGGTCTAAAGGAATGTAATTTGAAGTTATACGGGACGCCCCATGTGGTTCGAAGCCACGAAGCTCTAGACGTGGAAAACTTCACGGGTATCACCAGAGGAAACGAGAGAAGTTGACGTGTCCTGCATGTTTTCGATAGTGTATACAAAGGAATTTTAGAAGAACATGGTGGCGTGCGGGGAAACTGCACAACATATACTCACATGTAACGGCAAATACGAAAACGGAAGGCATTGTAGCCCGAAATTGCTAGTATGCGAAGCCACCATTTCTGGTAAATTGCAACTGAGATGTTCCAGCCAGAGATCCATGCATGGCATAAGCTTGTCAGGTATTAGCAGTCATAAGACTTATGCGCTACGTGTACGAGCGTTGGCCAGAACCTCATTGGCCAAGTAACTAATGAAACATGGAAATTCATTGGAAAACAGCGAAGATGTTCATCAAATCTCGGGATATTGTGGACCAGTCCTGGGAGCCGTGGTTTCGGGGCTTTCCGTCTGATCTTGCGTTGTTGTGGTTTGCCGCCTTTGTATAACCGCACAAATTGTCTTGAGACTTACCGCTCGCCTAGCTCTTCTGAAAGATCTTAAGTGCACGAGCTCAAAACGCTCTACTTAGAGATCATGTAATTGTTCAAATCATTCTGTAGCTCCCGCGTGCCAGTGTCAAATAATGTGTGGCTTACGAACGTCTCAAGCCGTCTCGTTGTTCAGGTCCATAGTCAACCGGAATGATCTTGTGGACTCTACTCTTGAGAGCGGCACCACTCTGTTAAGAGTCAAAGTCTCCGAGACAGTGCTGTCATATTGTCTAAGGATGTTCGTAATTAGCTGTGCGAGTTCTAGCTTGTCCAACTATACAGAACCTGTAGAGAAACACATGGAATGCATTGCATACATCAGCTTGTAACGGAACACAGCAGAGCCATGGACAGGAAGGATAGCAGCACAGAGTTCCTGAATTGCGCTAGGTCTTGAAGATGTCCTTCGATCTTCCAAGGAGAACTTTAGAGGAGTTAGAGCAGCGAATTGGTAGGCGTCCATACTTTATCCACAAAGCATGATCCGTTCTCTTAGCTTGAGATTTGCCACAGCCTCGCGCACAAGGTCAAGTTCGGGTTCGAAACTTTTCGGGCCAATGCTGACCACCCTCGTGTTGATTCTTGGCATGACTGTGTTTCATCCTCCGACATCTCAAGGCGTAATAGTACGAGTTCTCCGGCGGAACGCAGGGAGCAGTCCGTCTGCCTTGTTGATATGTTGCAAAGCAATGGACGGTAAGCTGATGATTAACGGAGGCAGAGGCTTGCTTGATTCCAATCTCTACAAACATGCCAACACTACCAACAAGCATCGCCGCGCCTGTTGCATCAACGATGTAGCCCTCAAGGACTCTGCGTGTGCGGCTTTTGAACGACATGAACATGGGTGGCGGTGAAAGGATATTCGATACCCCCGAAAATTGGCTAGGTTCCAATGCATAATCGATAAAATCATACCCTACCCAAGGGTTGGGATGAGCTCTGTAGGACAAACCTGGTTTCGTCAAGGATTATTCAGCCATGTACAGGTGGCACTGTGTCTCAGCACGCTCCGAGTAGGCCTCCTTGAGGATTGTTCAGCCATTGGCATGAGGCGCTTTGTCTCAATGTGTTATTCAGCTATTGATATATGAGGCAATGTAAGGCAATGTATTTCCATATGCCCTCAGCATGCCCAGGTAGGATTGCCGTGCCCGCGTGGAGATCACATGGATGGGGCCACGAAGAGGAGGATGTGATATGGATGCAACTGTCAACGTCAGTTGGGGGTGCTCTGCCGAGCACGGGCCGCGGCTGCGGATAAGCTTTGCCCCTGAAACACGCCTTAAGATCGCCTGAAGAAGCCCTAAGAAGCTCCTAAGCCGGGAACAGAACCAACTCCACTCGGCCCCCATTCTCGTCCGGGACACTCTGCTTCCCACATAGAGTGACCTCGAAACGTGGTCCGGTTACCCATTGTTTCAAGTATTCGCAAGAGGCCCAAAAACCAAGGGTAGCCCACGTTCTTCATCTACCTCGCCGCATTATATAATCGACAGAGTTCGGTCCGACAACGTTTCTGGCCCCCAGCAAGTTCAAATTACGTTCAGGACCATGATAGATTCGCGTACACAGCTTTTCTCTGCTCTGTCATGCCAGATTCTAGCCTGGTTCTGCCTCCAAAGGTGGGGTCCAGCACATTCGAAACAAGCGTAGGTATGCCTTTGTCGCAAATAGCAACATGAGGTAGGTAAGGATGAGCGCTCAATAAAGGTCACTTTTTTCCCTCGGTTTCATGCTATCTTGATTCTGTGTACGTTCGCTTTGCAGTTGATGCAAGTCATTGACATTTATCATTCTTTTTCTGCACTCTGAGAGTGTATCTTTCTTCATAGGATGAGGACCTCTGTATGCTACCTTCTTGCCCTGGTGGCTATAAGCGCAGCTCGTCCCCAATATTCTCCTTCCTCTTCACTAGAGAGTAGCAAATGTACCAACTATAATGACTGTTCACCAACAGGATCCTCCAAACACGAACACAAGCATAACCGTCCGGGACATGGACCATATACTGCTGGTGGCGGCTATCCACAGGGCACAAGTGTCCCTACATACGGGGCAGTTCCTCCAACTGGTTATCAACAGGTTCCTAGCGCCTCTCCGTATGGTGGCGGTGGCGGTGGAGCTAGTGGAAGTCCGACTGCAGGCGGTGGTCCTGGAAATCCGTCTGCGACATCAATCGCCGGGCCTGCCCAGTCATCAGCAGCACCCCTCACTACCAGCGGTAACGCTACAATTGGGAGTGGAAAAGTCACCTTACCTGCAGGCTGCGAATCAAAAAACGGCATCGGGATCGGATGGATACCCGACTCAGATGTTGGCTCATCATTAACCACAGTCACCTCTGCCTTAGGAGGCGTGAAGCCTTGCTGGGCTGGCTACTATGCCCAGATCACAGGGTCAACGTGGGATGGATCACAACTCACCAGTAAAGTCGCCGAAGTCAAAGCCGGCGGAGCGCCATATCCGATTTTTGTAGCCTCGGTCCAGCCATACATAGACTTCAGTGCCGTACCGGCCATGACTTCGCAAATCACAACGGTGATGAACGAGTTGACAAGCCAAGGTCTTACGGTATGGCTGCGATTCGCTCACGAGATGAATTGGTATGACTCGGCGGCAGGCGGAAACGTATACAAGGGGACCCCTCAAGAGTTCTCTACCGCCTGGGGTGCGGTGTCCGATGCTGTCAAAGACAATCCCAATGTCCTGATGTTCTGGTCGCCCAACTACGGTACGGCATCGCAACTGCAAAGCGAGGGCTGGTATCCGAGCTCCGGTGACATCGACGTTATTGGTATTGATGTCTATTCCGAGACCGCAACGAAGACATTTGCGGATGCGTATGGTGGTTTCTGCAACGGGTTTGGGAATGTTCCGTTCGTCATTGGGGAGACGGGGTCGGACAGCGCTTCAGCGGACAAGACGAATTGGCTGGAACAACTTACAAGCACTGAAGCGAAGACAACTTGTCCGAACTATCTGGGCTTCTCTTGGTTCGAGTACAACAAGGATGGGACCGATTTTAGGGTTGCTACGGGAGGGAATAATGAGGCACAAAGCGTGTTGGGAACCTCATCCTCTTAATACCGGAGGTCTCTTTGGATTCGATATCTCTCTAAGTGCTCACGTTGCTGTTCTTTTCTCTCAATGTCTCGAACTCGGCAGAAGCCACCAAGTGTAGGACCTATCGACTATCTTGTACTTTTCATTTGGATGTCAACTCTCATATGGCCACGATTGTGACTCCATATAGCCCAAGTTCAGCCTTCATTGCCCTTTCACTACTACACCCGTTAGGTGCGTTAAGCACTTCAAACATATGGTGACTTATCTTCTAGAGGTAGAGTTAGCGGTATCTCATAATTCTTCAAGATGAAGCAAATTACAGATGCGTTTGAGAACCCCAAGATGTAGCTGTCGATCCGTTACATGCCTCCATACTAAACCTCCCGTGCACGATAACAGATGCATTTCATACGTAGAACAATGAAACCATGCGCTCTTGCGTCGGGCAAGAGCCTGCTCATCCTAGGGATTGTTAATTTAGGTCTCTGACCAGCGTGGTGTTAATGTATGAACATAAGCCTCTAAGAGCCTTACCGTGATTGTATAACCCGCGCAACGGGAACAGCCGAGTTGTCCAGTAGGAACTGTGGAGGTTCAGATGCTACTGATACGTTCTCTTATGTATTTAAGCAGCTCCCTTGGACCAATCGATGGGTTTGTGCTAATAATGGTCAAAAGTGATGTTCTTGGACCTGATTCGCTCTGCCGACCCAGGACCTAGAATAGCGCCCCACGCTTAGCCTTGGGGGCAACCTACATACCGGCCCTGGTCAAGCTTGCCTCCCAACGCCCACGCCATATCTACTGACGATGGGACGGATCACTCATTAATGGACATGCGCTTCACATATACCACGCAAAGGAGAGGAACCTACACCTACACATGAACTCGTGGCTGTATTTGTCAACGCGCAAATCTGCTAAACTACCTCAGGCGATGCGCTCTGCTCCATGCACAGAGCGCCTGGCCTGATGGTGTCCCATCCCCAGCCTTCAGACAGGCCTCCACTGGCACACCGAGCAGCCTCCACGACTTCTCGAAGCACGAACACGCGCCGCCATCGTACTGGTCGTTCCCATGCTGGAGGCTCCTACAGAACACAGAATGAGTTCCCTAATTTCGCACAGACTGGGGACGTCGAGATCATTATAAACGCCGATGGGCAGGAGAAGAGATATATGCTCCATCGTTTAATCCTAGCTCAGAACTCGGGTTTCTTCGAGGCCGGGACAAGCGAGGACTGGTCTCGAGCCCAAGCGCGGGGCCAAAGCTCTGGCGTGGGGCCTGGGAACACGCTGGGGAGTATAGGCGAGGATGAAGAGTCTGTAAGAGAGCAGGGCAGGCCCGCTTATCCGATTCCACAAAGCCAGCGCTTTATCTGGAGATACGAGCTGGATTGGGGAAACAAAGACGAGGAAGTACCCATGCTCGTACAGAAGCAGACTCAACCCTCAATGTTCGGCGGCGATCAATACCAACCTCCACCAGTCCCAAACAAACCACCGCCACCGTCTCAAGGATTCCTCAAGTCCATGTCTAATTTCTCCGCCTTACAGTCAGCTTCCCACATCGCCAAATCAAACCCTTCTCACAACAACGGTGACAGCGACACTATTCGCGACTACGACAACCTCTTCCGCATCTTCTACAACTACGCCCCCTTGCTCGACGCGACCAACATTGCCGAATCATACATCCAATGCAAATCCCTCCTCACCCTCGCCGACATGTACGATGCCTTAGGCGTCGTTGGTCCGCGAATCGATCACCACCTCCTTCAATTTCAGGGTCGACTCTGGAAACAGATTGCCAAATACCCTCCCAGCTACCTCAAACTCGGCTACCTCGCTCGCTCAAAAGTAATATTCTCCGAAGCGCTCGTCCACGTCGTAGGTCAATGGCCCTCCGGCTCCAATCAACTCCGCCACGCCGTCCCACCCGACGTAATCGAAGTAATCAAAGACAAAGTCTACGACCTGCAAGACCTCCAACTAAAAACCGAAGCCAAACTCTTCCGCCTAACCCTCACAACCGCCCGCGGCGAACGCGTCACCCCCACAAACGCCTATATAGACTGGCTCGCCCTCTCCCTCTTCCGCCAATGGCTCGCCGAAAACACCACTCCCCCTCCCCCACCCATCCCTAAATCGACTTCAGAAACAACGCAACGAACAAGCAATAATCACGCTCAACATCAAACCCCCCCCGTTAGCGCAGGCACATTATTCCGCCTCCTTGGCACGGGTGGATCAAGCTACCTCGCTCGCGACGAGCTGAAGCGCTTTATAAAACTCCGACCATCTTCAGAAGAAGGGAATAGTAGGGAGTACTTGAAGAAATTCGAGCGGAGGATGGATGATATCAAAGCTTTGGCTAGAGAAGCGGTTAGGCCGCTGATGAAGAGTTATCTAGAGCTGGATATTGGGAGGGATGGGGGCGGGTTGGGGTATTTGACGTGTACGAAGGTAGAAGAGGATGATTATCCGTGGGATGAAGGGGCGTGAATGATATGTTTTAGCGAATGTTATGTTATGAAGATATGTGTGTCATGATGTTATAGTAAATTTTCTTGGGAAAGGGGGGCGTGGGTGTTGGGTATACCCGAATTTTTATATAGTATCGTTTTTCGGACATAAGGTTGATGTGGATATCTCGGATTATATGACAGCTACGAAATCTATTGTTCAGTCAGGATTTGAGGCTCATTTGAATTACAGACTTTCGAGGGTTGGCTGATTTCAACTACCCACGGTGTACAATTCCCACGCCGCCTTGCCACTTCCCCCTCCGGATACTGACATTAGCAAGCAAAGATTACATCCATGCTCGCCAGACATGAAGAGCAAATCGAAATTTGTATGGTGCTGGTAAGCTCTCTCAGTGTTCACCAAGCGACATGTTGCGATCTCATCCTCATCCTTAGTCTCGAATGCAACGAGATCATTGACCGGAATGTCTTGACAAAATGTATACAGCATTTGGACTCTGCAAATCTAAGAAATGATATGATCAGCCGGGTCGCAAACCACATGTGATTTCAATAGATGACGCGAGTCGGCAACCCTCCGCATGCAGCGCGTCGAAGCAACGCAAGCGTGCCTAAGCGCCGCATGGTGAGCTAAAATAGCGCCTCGCCGTTATAGTCATTATCTGGCGGTGACAATTTCGGGAGAACTTAATCCCGATAGCATCCTACATACCACCCAAAGATTATGCCGAAGATAAGACCCGAGGAGAAATGTTTTTCCATAGTACGAAGTAAACCTAACGCAGGTGATGATTTGTCTCAGGCCTCAACAAAGGGCGACAGGACACAACGCTGCCTAAAGACACCACCTACCCTCACACTCCTCGCAATCACTTCCTACAATCTTCTGCCTACCACCAAAATGACCCGATAGCTACACTTCAGAGATTCTGCCACCTCAATCTCGAACCTCAGCAGCCAGCCCCGTCACTCGCCCCAAGCCCACAACAACAGCAATGCGCGACCCCTTCCCCATTCCTCCCTCTCCTCTCCTCCAAACCCTCTCCCGCCCCATCGCCAACGCTCTCTCCCTATCCACCCTTCCCCTCCACATCCACGAGATCGCCCTCTCAGCCCTTCTCTACCACTTCATCTACACGATCGTCTCCCCCCGCCTCTCCCCCCTCCTCTTCCCGCGCACCTACCCTAACCTTAACCGGCGCACAAAGCTAAATTGGGACGTCCACGTCGTCAGTCTGGTTCAAGCATCGTTTATCAACATTGCTGCCTTGTGGGTGATGTGGAAGGATGAGGAGCGCTGGGGGATGGGGTGGGAGGAGAGGGTGTGGGGCTATACTGGGGGCGGGGGATTGATACAGGCGTTTGCGACGGGGTATTTTGTGTGGGATTTAGGGATTTGTGCGGGGAATGTGGGGATTTTTGGGGTGGGCATGTTGGCGCATGCGGTTTCGGCGTTGGTGGTTTTTGCATTGGGGTTTGTGAGTTCTCTCTACATCTTCTTTTTAATCTGCCTCCAGTGTTGGAGAGTTTTAGAGCAGTCATGACTGACAAGGGCATGAACAGCGCCCCTTCGTAAACTTCTATGGCCCAACATTTATCCTCTACGAGATCTCCTCCCCCTTCCTCAATTTCCACTGGTTCTTCGACAAACTAGGCATGACCGGCTCTCTCCCCCAGTGGTACAATGGCATCCTACTCCTCGTATCCTTCTTCTGCTGCCGTCTCCTCTGGGGGACCTACCAGTCCATCCGCGTCTACCAAGACGTCTGGGCAGCCCTCCACTACGACCCCCTCACCCATCCTAAACCCTCATCTGTCTACGCACCTGCATCTGAAAGCGGAGAAATGCTCATGCAGTACGCGGGTGGATCTTCCGTGCCGACGTGGCTTGCGGTAGTGTATCTGGGTGCGAATATCGTTCTCAATACTCTTAACTTTTACTGGTACGGGAAGATGATTGAGACGATCAAGAAGAGATTTACCGAGGCAGGGGAGAAGAAGAAAGGTGCGGGTATTGCCACTACGCCGGTAGAGAAGGAAGAGGGAGTGATGGTACAGGGCGTGATGGACAGTAGTACAATTATATCCGAATTGGTAGAGGAAGATGGGACTCTGACCGAGGCTGGGAGTAGGGTTTTGGAGAGCAAGGAAGATGTGCAGAGTGTGACTACAAGTAAGAATGGGACCGGGGAGAGCAAGAACGGGATAGAGAAGGTGGTGATGAATGGAGGAAGCTTCATCGAGGTGGAGCAGACGCAGGTTAGGCGCCGCACTCAGGCAGAAAGAGAGGAGTGATGTTTGCGAGTCAGTCGGTCAATACTGGCGTTATACGGGGTTGTTCTACTTCGGTGGTCCAACCATGCCACAGAGGTTATTTTTAATCATCTTGTGTTGTGGGAGGAGGCTTGTATAAACGGGAAGCTACGTGATGCTGGGCGGGCGTTTATATTCAGGGCAAGGCTACACATTCAACGGCTTTTGATGCTTATATGAGTGGCTTAACGCGCAACAATATTCACTATTATCATTATAATCACTTCTAGCCACTCACTCCACATTCCTAATTCTGTTATACAAGCTCATCTACTCTCCAAGACACTCTATGTAATACGACGCAATTCTTCCCATGATGCCCAATGGTATTTCATTGAACACCCCTTGATAGCGAAATTGCACTATTTCCCCCACATGATTGCAGTCTTACACCTACTATAGGGGTAGTATCCGATAGTGGGACGCGCAAGAAGAAGAATCTCAATCTAACTCAACGATAAAGGCTCTCAGCGATAACTTTATATGATCAAATATATACGTCATATACTTATCTACAAGTTTATAATATAAAAGTTTTCTTGATAATTCATTGCTGGGAAGTTATTAAGCTGTGTACATATTGTGGTTTACGCCAAGACTTGCGGGCTCGCGTCCTGCTATCGAATACTAAATCGATAGTAGCTGTGTCGGGTCCCTCCGGACATTTCTCAGATGTCCTTCTCTTATCATGGAACCCATCAAAGGCTCACTCTTGCCACAATAGCACCACCAGGGCTCTCAGTATTTGAGTTCGAGAGTAGAAGTACTATCATTCATGTATTTGGATCTTGCGGGCCTTAGATGGTCAGTAGCTTTTTTTTTTGTTGTTCTAGCTTCTACGTACAAATCTGCCTCATGCAACACCCCCCCTAAGCTAGAATGACCCAAACTCATTCGCTAAAAAGCCAACAATGCAAAGCAGTTCCGTCTCTTACTCTCCACTGTCAAAATCCGACCTATTTTGACTCCTTTCCCTTCCCAACTATTTTCGCCACTCCCGCCTTGACCCCACCCACGAGCTTGCCCAAGCTACCAAAAACATAGCCCAAGCCAAACCCCCACCTCCTCACTCGGACTGTATATATGAAGAAATATACCAGCATCCAATTACTGCATACGAAGCCTAAGAAGATAGGCAGGTATTTCCATTTGTCGTTCGAGTTGATATTGAGCACAGCCATATACTCCGCTCCACTGCTGTACTGGCAGTACCCACAGTCACTGGTGGCTGATGGATTGGTCAAGTATCCAGTTCCAACTTGATTGACATAGCTCTGTGCATACTGCCCACACGTCTGTCCAGGTGGTGGGTTAAATGTTGCAGCCTCGCCAGGTCCGCACTGCACCGGAATATCCCGGAGAGTGGCAGCCAGGACGCCGCCGATCCAGTAAGTTGAGGGCACTAAGTAGTACAACCAATATCTCCAGAAGACGCTCAGCTGGCTATAGGGACGTACAACGCCATTGAATAGACCGAACATTACGAAGAAGAAAGGCAGGACATTGGCGATGACGGTGAATGAGGGCGCGAAGGCGCAAATCCATTGACCCCAGCTGGCTTGGAAGAGGAAGAAAAGCATCACCATCCAGAAGACGTAGCCTGCTGTGGATGAGTCGGTTGGCAGGCCAGTGGGATAGTACCATAGCGCCCAGTAGATGACGGCACTAAGGATCGAAATTGGAATTTCAGTGACCACTGAGGCGGTACAGAAGGCTACCCAGTTATAAATCCTGCTTGGATTCTCGCGAGCTTCCCATAGCGCCATGTTCATGTAAAACTTTGGTACGACGGCATTGACGACAGTTGGAGGGATAAGGATAATAAGGAAAGCGGTGAACATGCGGTCCTGCATATCGGCTACTGTATAGCCCAATTTCCAGAAGGTAAAGCCGTTGAAAATTCCAACTATGACTGCGACAAAAAGCTTCCCATAATAGTAGCTGGGGTCACGCCAATGTTGGGTGAACATGCGGCGGGTGAGTTCCGTAATTTGAAGCCATTGCGGGGACGCATACTCATATTGAGCATCAAGAGCTTTGGGAGCCACTTTCTCGCGCTCTGCGTTGATCTGGGCGATCTCCTTGAGCAAGTCCTGGTTCTCCTGGGACTTTTTCCACTCCTCGTTCCAATTGAGACGCTTTCCGTCCTGTCGTTTGCCACCTTTAGCGGCAGTCTCGAGAATAAACTCCGCAATGTTCTTGTGCGGCGGACAATGAACACCTCGGTCAGCAAAATACTTGGTGACAGAGGCTCCATTGTCGCCAACGGGCCCGAAGTAGAACGTATTACCACCAGGGTTCAAAGCAAGAATCATGTGAAACTGCTGGACCAATAGCGATGAAGGTTGGTGTATTGTGCAGATGATCCCGTGGCCTGCGGCAGCCAGCTTTCTAAGAAATCGGACGATGGAGAAGGCAGATTGACTGTCGAGACCGGAGGTAGGCTCATCAAGGAAGAGAAGTGACGGCTTTGCAGCCAACTCAACGGCAATAGTGACACGCTTTCGTTGTTCAACACCCAATGATAGGATCAGTACGTCAGATATTTCCCGCAGTTCCAGGAGGTCAATAATTTCTTCAACATAAGCAAGCTTTTCTGCACGCGATATGTGGCGATCTTGACGCAGGACGGCAGAGAATTCGATGGCTTCTCTAACTGTGGCGGTCGTGTCATGAAGATCCTGTTGTTCGACGAAGCCAGTAATTCGTTGGAATTCTGTCCCTGGTGGTCGACCATCCACAAGGAAATTACCGCTCACAACGCCAATCCTTTGGCGCTGACTCAATGTGTTCAGGAGAGTAGTCTTACCGGCACCAGAAGCACCCATCAAAGCTATCATAACTCCAGGCTTGGCGTAACCGTGAACGTTGTTGAGTAGTTGACGCTGACCACCTTCGTATGGGACGCTGAAGTTGACGTCCTGCCAAGTAAAAACGCTGTCGCTGTCCGATGTCTTCGAAATTTCCTTATCGGCCTCATTATTCGTCTGCATATGCCCACTCGATGCGCTGTCATCACCAGCATTGCCACCCTTCTCGGGATCTGCAACCTTTGACGTTTTGGTTGCAGGAGGTTTGGCACCTTTTTTGAAAACCAGTGCACCACCACCTCCTCCTACAAAAGAGAAAAGCTCTGATCCCAACATGGTAACAAGAATATAGAGCACGGTGAACGCGATCACTACACCCCAGTTGCGCCACAGATTCGAGCGGTGGTACTCGTAAGTGGTGTTCAAATAGTCAGCACCTGTAACGCTAGTGCTACCTAACTGTGCTCCACTGATGGCGCAACCTTGATACTGAGACTGGACTCCCGGACCTTGCGGCACGAGCTCTTGCGGAGCGCAGGGCATCACCCGGCCATCAAATTCATTGGTTAGGACGCCTTCGAAGGCGTATGATAGGGGATTGACGTAATATAAAAATCCGAACCAAATCTTCTCATGCAGTAAGGTAGGCTTCGCAATAACGTAGCCGGTGTAAACAATCAAGAGGTTGAGAGCAGTGCCTGAGAACCTGACCGCATCATCAATCGTTGGGGACAAAGCTGCAAACATGCGGTACAGAGCCGTGATACAAATGGTCGTCGTGTAGACGAATAGGAAGTAGATGAAGAATTTCGACACATTGAAATCCAATCCGGCAAGGAAGTATAGAATGATGGTGAAAGGTATGACTTGAGCTAATATGAGCGGAAAGTCGGCAAGAACGCGAGCCATAACAACTGCACTAGGTCGATAGAAAGCATATTCTTTGTGCCTTTGTATGACCACTCTTCCTGAGACAGCCTTCATTAGCTCCGAAAGTTGAAGCCAACCAAGGAAAAGAATGGAGAAGAACGTCGTGCCGCCGCGTGAAAAAGCTCCCTCGGTGTTTCCAGATTGCCCATGGAAAAGAGAGCCAACAATGAGCCCATTAGAAATGATGATGAAGAACTTGGTATACAGAGTGGCCTTGTCACCCCAGACCAGCCAAAATTCTCGCTTGGTGCAAGCAAGTACTTGACGCCAGAAGCTGACGGTGTAATTAGACTTCGAAGATACACGCCTAGACTTTTGCTCCTTAACTGTCTGTTTAAATTCTCTTGCATCGACATGATCGGTTTGGTGCAAGTACTTTTCATAATCCGCCACATCAGCAAGGACTTTCTGGTAATTTGGGCTATTCTTGAAAGCGCGCTCAAACTCTTCAGCGGTCTTTGGGGCCTGGGCTTCATATCCTTCACGGTATATTCTCTGCACGGGATCGGTCACTGAGGTTAAGAAATCCGCAGTAGTCTCTCTGTCAGGGCAGTGAAATCCTAAGTCAATGAAGTACTGTTTAGCTTCATTCACAGGCCCTTGATAGACCATACGCCCTTCGTCGATGAGCAAAACCTTGTCCATCAATTCATAGATTTGCTCCCCGGCTTGATAAAGAGTGACAAGAGTAGTGCGATCGCTTATGTCGGTCATGATGTGCAGAGAGTTCGCATAATCTAACGCTGTAGATGCGTCCAGGCCTCGTGTGGAATTATCCCAACATACAACGGTCGACTTAGTCGCTAGTGTTTCTGCTATAGAGACACGTTTCCTCTCACCACCAGAAACACCCGGAGTGTACTCGTTCCCCACAAGCGTCTTATCAGTATGACGAATACCAAACATCTTCATCAGAGCCTCGATAATAACGTCAATTTCGCCTTTCTCATGCTTTTTCGTCTTGTTCAGAAGTGAGAATTTTAAGGTTTGCCACACGTTTAGTGTTGGGAAATGTTGGTCATCTTCTGGATTGTAATTGACTTCCCCACGATAATGCGCATTCTGCTCCTCAGCCGAGATGCCTCCATAAGATACGTCTCCAGTCACCTGAGCGTACTCTCCTCGTTTGTTGGCAATGGCCTTAAGGAAGGTTGTGCAACCGGATCCTGGACGACCCAGTACAAACATCATCTCGCCATCTCGGACAACGCCAGTGAAGTCGTTGACGAGAGTCCGTAATTGCTGATGTTTGTTCAACCTCAAAGCGGGTATGAAACGCGTTATGATGTTGTAGAGGTCGGGTCCAAAAGTGCCAAGTATTGCATCTGGTAGTGTTTTCGTAGAAGTTGTAGTGCTTCCCATACCCTTGACGGTCAAATTCTTGAAAATCACGCCCACCTTCTTCGCTGAGTCTCCTTTCTCCGTCCGCTTCTCGAAATGGCCCTCGCGAAGGAATCCACCTACTTCAAATTCCTCTTCTTTCTCCGCCATGGCCTGTGCGTCGCCTGCTTCCAGATCCTCGTCGCCAGTCATTACGTGCGTTACCCCTCGAGAAGATCTGGTACGTGTAGGTTCTGGTTTTCCGTACTTCCGACTTCGATTGGTAAGGGTGCGCATGAGTCCTCCAGGTTCCTCTCTTGTGCTGGACCTTGTACGCGTATGGCTCAATTGAGTGAGTTGACGACGCATCTCCTGATAGTCCCCCATTGCCACGCGATGGCAAACAGGTCCACCAACATCTCTTTCTCCCCACGTCCCATCCATATTTGAGGCGGATGATGTCTCGGGGCTAGGGACAGCGGTGACAGTGGTACCCGTGGGCATCTCCTCTTGAAAGACACCATCTTCGCGCTGGTTGTTATCTTGTTCTTGGGGAGCGATGTTGTGCAGGTCGGGATCTGGGACTATGACGGTGATAGGCATTAGCATTCGATATCATTTCCAATTGTGCTGATGTTTGACTTACCACTGGACTGAGCACGTAGGCGATAAAAATCGCCAGGCCGTTGCTCGAACATCTTGATTTATTGCAACCAATGGACTAGGCAATGGTATGAAAAGTCCACTGGAAATGGGAGGGCCATGACCAGCAGATAACAGTGTATATAGGGGACGGATCTTGCGGAACCTTGTGTAAAAGGCAGTATTGGTAAGACCGCATGTTGATGTGGACTCCATGGCCGCCCTATCCAATTGACTATCCAATTGACTATCCAATTGACTATCCAATAACGGATACCAAGAAAGATTGCATAGAGTATGACTCTTAGCGGCAGTGGGTTTGTCAGAATCTCAACAAACATCACGTCATAATTCCCTGCGTTTGATAGCACTAAGGTATTTTAAAAAAATTTCGGAATTTCGCTCCACCGTTAGTAAGGTTCACCGGCGGTGAAAGTAAGGTACTAAGGTAAGCTGTTACCAAGATTGACTCACTCTAAAGTCTGTCCTTATCGATACTACGATTCATGATCATGGCAAGTCTGCCGAGCGAGCTTCGGAGAAAAAGAACTTCTGACTCCGAAATCCCGATGGTCGAAGACGGTAAAATTTCAGCGAGGTTCGAATATATCTCCTGTGTGCAGGCAGTGGGGACAATTGACACTGGACAATCGTATACCTCACGCAATAGAGCCTCCTCAATGTGTAATTAGCCGGGGGGCTGATTCTTGCTTATCTGTATCCTGAACCATTGGGACAGTGAGTGAGTAAAGGGAATGGGTACGCAATCGTGTAGGACAACTTTCAGTTCCTTCTATCATCCATTATCGACGAAACATCCCCTAGATGTAGTATTATCGCTATGCAAACATGGATTGCAACCCCCAACACCTTGCTATAACGCTGTATGGGATAATGACGATCATATCTCATCGTCGGCTGAGGCTTGCCGATCCCGCATACGTGAATGCCTCCTTTTTAGGCCCGCCTCCCATGGCCATGACTCACGCAGTCCGCTTGATCACAAACACTCCAACTTCAACACCCTCGCGTTGCGCGTCGTGCTCTGCGTAGTTTCGTGTCCGTACCCCGTCTAATACTTCCTGTACCAAAGTTGCAGCCGTCACGTCTTTACCGACAGGTAACCTCACACTTCGTGCCAAGTATCGATCCACCACCGATCTTATGCGCCCTGTCTCTTGCTGTATCCACCACTCCGTCCACACGTTACGGTCCAGTTGCACCACTTGCTTACTGCTCTCTATAAGTGTGAATTTCGGCGCTGTTCGTTGGGCGGTGCTTGTTCCACGACCAAGTCTTCGAAGGAGTATTTGTAATTTGCGATTCATGTTCTCGAATGGAAGCATTTGATCTATAGCGGCAATTTTACCAACACCTGCTCCAAAGTCCATACTTAGGCTGTGAATGCTGACCATAGTCCGCAACAGAGGATGAAGTAGGGGACCAAGGTATTTGGTGGCAAACGTCTCAGCCCCAGTACCGGTTGGGTAGATGAACACAAGACTACCAGACTGTGGAGAGAGCTCTATAAGTCGATTAACGAGCACTGAGGGACCATCAGTTGTTAAGAGGTTGAGGTATTCTTCGGCGGAAGATGGTGGAATGAATCGCTCAAGTAGAGAGACATTGATGCTAGAAGGGGCCACGATAGGACGAGGAGATGAAGGTATTGACGAATTCTGCGTGTCATATTGGTCGATGGCTGCTACTGCTTTAGAGAAGACATTGTCAAAGTAATCAGTGGGCTGATCCTGTACGCTCGGAGTGGTCGCTGGACTAGTAGGTATCTGCGCCATGCTGAATCTTAAAGGCACCGCGTGTACTATGTCAATCCAGCGGCCAGTTGAGTCAATCTTATTTTGAATAGCCGAGACAAGACCAGCAAATGCAGAAGTAACAGTTGCGGTTGTGGTCTTGTTTACTGTTTCGTTGGGGAGAGGACACGGTTGTGTATGACACATTACATGGATCATGGTACCCATGGTGCCCAGGTCAATGTTTGAGGCTAGCGATCTTAGTTACGCATCCTTTGCAATCGGCAAGAGAGCTTGAGACTTACCGATAGCATTAGCGGCCTCCAAAAGCCATCTGGCTTGCTCTGGAAGGAGTTCATCTTCGTCGCTGCTTGAACTCGTTGGGCCCTCGCCATCTTCCTCTTTCCCCATTCCTGTGGCTCCTGCCTCCGCCGTTGGCGTCGCCGATTGGGTACCCCCCGAAGCATCGGTGGTTGGCGGCTCATTAGCTCGCAATGGCGCTAGGTGAGGGTGGTCAGCCACAGGATGCTGCGGCATGCTGGTAGGAGGGAGTGAAGATGTCCTTGATATTAAGGTAGGGTGTGAAAATTGTCGAAATTGGATGATACTTTCATCAGGTGGAGTTAGGGGAGCATCTGGAGCACGTGAAGCAATGCCCAAAGCCTGAAACGATGGAAGTTGAAAATATTGATGCGATTTTACGTTGTGTAACGAATTATCAGTAGAGCGGTATGTACCCTCGGCGGCGAGAGCATTTTGCAATCGGGTAGCCAAGTGTAAAATTTTCTGACTGTTGTGTTCAGTTGCTCGTGCCGTTGGGACCACAGAATCCGAATAACCACGAACGTTGAAGCCATCTTTCGAGACTGCATGCTGCATTGGGCAGGGCGGGTCATTCATTTGGTCAGGCATGAACGGCTGTGGCGGAGCCGACAGTTGCTTGGTCATAACACTCGATGCATTACCTGGGGAAGGGGGTAAGAGGTTTATTGATTTTCCTGGGAGTTTGCTATCTTGTAACGACAGACATGGACTTTGCACGGTGAATATGTGCTTTAAAACGGGGCGTAGTAATGGACAGATTTGACGGGGAGAAAAGGGGAGTTGGACGCTTGGCTTGCTGAATAGAAGCACGCGTAAGAAAACAGTCTACAAGTAGCGAATGCAGACAGCCGATTGGATGTGTTGTTGCAGTGGAGTATCCCAGGAGAAGGTCAGGCATAGGCATAGATACCAGAGGGGGACTTGGGGAAGGGGACATAATGAGAGGGAGAGACTGGAGAGTTTCCCACGCCTGGGTCCTGGGTCTAGAAGGGTCCAAAACACAACAAATTTAAGGCTACTGCGCGTTTTGAAACTAGGACTAGGCCGAATAGGCCGAGAAGACTAAGACTCGGGGGGCCAAGCCCTACCGAGACTTACCTAGAAGTAGATTGCGCGGGCTGGAGGTGCTTCCGCCCGATCCCTAGGGATGACTTGCAGATGCTCTTGCAGCGTCGTATTTGCTGCTCTGATCCCCCAGAACCCTCGTCGCACTCCCTGCCTGCCGTCCAACAGAAGTGGTGGGGAAGGGGAAAAAATTTCAATTGTACGAAGTAATAAGTAATATTAGTAACATGACCTGGACCTCATGCGGGCAGGTGTCAGGGTGATACGCGTCGTCGACTCTCCACAACAATCCTAGTTCGAGTTCCACCATGATTGCAACTCACACCACTTTCATGCCACCTTGGACGTTAGAAAAGCCACTCGAATAATAACACTTTGAGTACTAAGTAGAAGCTATCATACGGCGCCCCGCTTTGCTCACGGAGCATCTTTTACGAGAGAGATAATATAGCCCATGTGGTCCCTGCCACTTTCCCGACCCTCGGGCAATACGAGTGGACCGGAGTTGATGCCCTTACGACTGGGAGCCGGCATGCTTCATTCCCACTGAACTGACTCACTGAACCCGCTAAAGCGGTTTTGTCAGACTCCGAATGTACGAAGCAGTAAAGCTCGCTTCCTTCACTGCTCAATATGAGTACCAGGATTCCCACAAATGGACACACACTTTCAGCGCAAACAGGGGCAGAAATTAGGGGATTCAAAAGCTCTCTAGCAAATTTACCTTGGCTCGTTGTTGGCGTTAGTGCCTCTTCGCGGGGCCGAGATCACGTTGAGTACGGGGCAGACCTTTTCTGATTTGGCTTCCTCATTCTCCCAGAGCCAACGAGTGATTTGAGCCACGTTTGGTTGCGTTCAATAAGCTTACCCTTCAAACGCGGCTAGGGTTCGTGCCGCCACCTATTGACATGCTAATGCACAGTTCTGATTAGGATCATGTGCTGCTCCTGCGGTCCCGATAGGCTTATCATTAGCGAGTAGGCTTCTGCATATCTGAGAGTGGACCTCCAATGAGGTGTTGACTCTCTGACCGAGGCCTGAGATGCCACGAGAGCGCGGAGACACCTTATGGAACGTCAGGCCAGAGTTTTCAACCTAATATCGCTAGCGAGCCTTGATGTCTAGAGTTCACTCCCAGCCCTATGGCCGACCGTTCACACTAGAGGGCGTAATCTGCCTTGCGTTCGTCAGGCTGTAGGCTTCCACCAATTTGTGCGCCTTGCCAGATATGGTGAGCCCATGAAACGTCCCATGCTCCCAAATGAAGAAGCGTATGTGATCTGAGATACATCGTCGAAGTATCACTATATACACGCGTTGAAGCATGCAATGTACGAAGTAGACAGTTGTCTAATTGACTATTAATGCTTCAATGGAGGGGTTGGCAGCGATCGGTTTGGCAGCTAATATCCTACAAATTATCGACAGGACAATTCATATATAATCCATTGAATCAAGATCGACAACTGAAGAGATCCGCTCTATCAACCAAGCCATACTCCAAAAACAGGAGCACATGCTCAGCACTATAGACGCATTCATCTATGCCGTAAAAGATCACTAATTGATACTTCAGGGGGTTTCCGGACAGTGCAAGAGAGGTGAAGGGGCGAAAGGGCTTTAGTGGGTACTTTAAGGGGCCTTTCATAAGTAATGTAGAGTTTTCAATCATAAGACGGGTATTCATAATTACTAGGCTCCAATTACCAATCGCAGGTATCTTCTTGTGAGCATTGATATTTCAAAGGGCCAATGTCACCAAGGTAGGTATGTAGAAAATGGAACGGATATCATATCCAGGATCCAGAGCCAATGCTTCTTAACATTATACTTATTCAATGTCCTTCATGTACTATCCCATAGTTGATGGTTGCGCAGTTTAGTTTTCTTCTTTCAAGCGTTGGCGTTTCCAAGGGCCACCACTACCAAGCAACTTTGTAAATGATGGATTGAAGATTGAATCCAGGATTTGAATTCGATACTCCTATTTGTTAGGCTAGATCCATGTCATTCATGTACTATCTCATGGTTGATGGTTACGCAGTTCACTTTTTCGTTTCTCCGTGTTTTCGAAACACGTTGCCTGAATCCTCAATAGCAACCGGTTCATACACATCACGAAGAGCATCTCCATTCACCATCTTACTCCTAACTGCTCTCGCTGCCCCTAGTGCCATCACACGACTCGGCCGCAAATCCGTGAAGATATAATACTGCGGGTGATCGGCGAATACCTGGCAAAATATTTCTTCCATAGCATGCACTCCCCCCGCCGTCGCTTCGCCTGTGAGAATGATGCCTTTAATGTCAAAGAAGGAAAACTTGTCGATCAGGAGGGGGTATCTGGTGAAGTGTCTTAGGATGAGCTGATTAAAAGCTTGTCCGATATTGGTGTAATGTTTGGCAGCATACTTTGCTCGAGTGGGAGAGGCTTCACCCAAGTCCTTGAGGAGGTATCGGCCGTCAACGGGGTATTTTGGGTGAAACTCTGGGTCTTCTCGGTCACTCATTTCGGCGAATGTAAGGTAAAGATCCATGCTATTGTATTCAACAAAGACAAGGAACCATGTTCCCTTCTTGAGGCTTTCGAGGTTGTATGCGAGCCGAGCCGTCTCTTCATGGCAGAGAAGCATATCACTGGGTACATTCATACCCATTTGTGAGGATGAACAAATATTCAGTTTTATGGCAGCTCCAAGCACTGTTCTTTTCGATCCCTCGCACCAATAGGAGGGCAAGCTGATTGCGGATATCCTGGCGGACTGGCGCAGATTGCGTTCCGCGCATTGCTGGATATTCCGCAATTGCTGAAAGAAGACGTTTTGTAATCGTTGGCTTGGGGGTTCCCGGTTCATCTCCTTTAGCAGTGGAGGTTCGTCTTCAACAAGAGGAGATTCATCTTCAATTGGATGGGATTTGACTTTAGCGGGAAGAGAGTCGTCTATGACTAGTGTTGATTTGACATAGCTGGAAATCAGTTTAGCGACTTAAAGAGTGAAGAGTCTTGGGACACAAACTAAGATTGAAGCTCCTGGTAGAGGTTTTGATAGTCCATGCTCGCCACAACAGACGCTACCACGCTCAGATTGTCCATCTGGGTAGGCACTTCGGAATTTTCGCGAGCCAATGCCATAGCAGCCATACTAATGAACCCGCCAAATCTTAGTATTGGAGCAGACAAGGTGGGACAGAGCGAACGTACATGCGATTAGGGCCAAAATAAACCCCCAGCCCTGTACAATACCACTAGTAAGCTGTGTCCATGATTCCAGAGGATTATGGCTTACCATAAGGCAACGTGGTGACTAGGCGCTCCACATCAACTCCATATAGATGCTCGTGCGCCGTTAGAGACATCGTATACTCAAATAGAACTGTTCTGGTCAGTAGTCCCGAGATTTCGGTCAGGGTAATAGTATTACTGTTGCGATGCTCCGGCAGCCGTTGTCTTTGAGTAATGCTTTGAGGTCCGATGTTCGAGATAGTACGTTCACTAGAGATAATAACGAAAAGAGAGAATGATGGGAAGATACTTATATCGAAACGACAGCGCAGTCGTCCTTATGAGTGCGTGATTTTGTCCGCGGCTTAAATCAAAACGGAGAGAGCTACACAAGAGATAACACAGAATATTGCTGCCTTGGCCGGCAATAGATTGCCGTTTGGCTAGTGACACAAGAAAATCAAGATTTGGAGGGTCCAAGAGACGAAGTTGTTCATAGGATCTGAGAGGTGTGGCCTCTTGTGCCACATCAGACCTAGGACCTGTGTGACAGGGTGCTTGAAACGTGCACCCGACAGGCCACCGACATGCCCTGTGACCACCTACAGAATCTCGGTGTGTATAGGAGGAGAAAATACGTCAGATGATCCTGTCTTGTACCATCATCTTACAAGTAGAAGAAGGGCTTGTTTCACGAGAATGGCAAGTGACCCTTACTCGGGACATCGTGACCCTGCCTTGCACGACGCTGCCCGAATTTTGTCATGTTGTCATGGGGTATCACAATTCGATTATCCGTCAAAGAAGCGTCGCAACGTACCTGAATCAAATTTTATCGGCGCTCTCCCTTTGCTTACTTACCACATGACAAGTAGTCCTCCAACCACTCCAGATTCCGCCTCAGTAGTATCAGAGCACCCGCACTGAACGTCACGGGAGACCTTACCGGCTGGTTGTCTCCATCTTGTGTGTGACTACTAGTGCTGCCCACTTCCGCATCAGATATGAGTGATCTTGCATCTTCAGCTGTACGCCGTAGTAACTTTGGGCCCTCCTCTTGGGACGAGTAGAGCCAGTGGATGATATCACCCATACCTTGCAGCGGGCTCGTCAGGGCCTTTTTGATGAACCCTTTTGACATGACATACACCTTTTCATTATAGAGCGCTGACGGAATTTGGGCCTCTTCAGATCCGACTAGAACCTCGAAACCGGCTTCATCTGCGGAGAGCAAAGTGTTAGCGACGTACAGTGACAACACAAAGCGATTTGAGCGACGATATGGGGCAAGACGTTCAGACATATGTTATCAAGATAGCCCAATTTTTACATCATAGATGGGAGACAGCAAATATTGGTGCAACAAAATTGAGCCAAATGCACTCAAATTATCGTACTCGGCCAAATAGTATCGCCCGGAAATCTTGGAAAATAACTTACTGTAATAAGGTTCCTTTACTAGGACAAGCCCCATTAGGCTGACGATCAATTGCAAAACAGTTGATTCCTTAGAAGACCACGCTTCATTGTGCTTATCTGCGTTCCAGGTCCCTAAAAGGCTTAGACAGATTGTTCCATCTTCATATAAGTTTGGATTAACCCGTCCCAGATTGCCGGTCCAAGAGTGGAAGAAAGCACTGGGTGGCGACGTAGGAAACTGCGCGCCGTACTGTAGATCAAAGATAAAAGGCGCAAATTCATATGGCGTGTCGTGAGGTCCAACGATTAATACGCGAAGGAGGTCCAGCCGAGATTCCCAAGTCCTTACAAACACCCCATCTGGTAAAGATTGTTGTATGATTTCGTTCTCTTTCGCTATGCGCCGCATGAGGCTGGCGGTCAGAGGTCGATTAGTGCTGGTGAAGTGATGGTCGTCGGGCGCCCCCTCCAAGATAGCAAATGGCTCAGGCATTGCAGAGTAGTCTTTGAAAGATATAGCTCGATCTGGACGTTCCGGGGCAATATTCGGTCGGATGGTCCTGACTTCTGGTGTAATCGAAGATGTTCTTGCTCTATAAGTACCTTTCTCCTCATTTTCTTCCTCATCTGTTGTCCACATTGCGTCGTCCCCGTCTTCATCCAAATTCTTCCCACCTTCATATTCAACTGAAACGTCAATAGCGCCGTCATTGTCAAGGTCTGTCTCTGATCCATCAAGGGACATTTCATCAGTCCAACCAGATTCTTCGTCTTCTTCGTCGGTCCAGTTAGAGTCATCGTCCTCGTTCTCAGATGGAACCACCAAAATCCTTCCAGGCGGTAACTTGACGTCTCGCACTTCCGCAGCTGCTCCAAGACGGATCAGAAGCTGGCCATCAAGACAGAGGTCCATGATCTCTCCGCACCAATCGATTCCAAGAGAGCCAGATTGACCGGTAGGCGGTACTGTAGGTGGTATGGCTCCATCAGTTGAGTCTCTGTAGGAAACATTTGCTCCAAAAGTACCACCAGCGAGTTCAAGAATGCCACGTGCTCTCTCTAGACCGGCCGCTAAGTGACTGGAGCTGCGGTCCTGATCGGCAAGTGGGGATGCTGAGTCCGGAATGATGATAGCTCCGTCCCCTCGGTTGGTTACCATGGCAGAGTGTGCAGCAATGTCATACAAAGAGACTTCAGTAAATTCCTCGCCGATCTCGCCATAGTCTGGTTGAGATACAGTCCAGATCCTCCCCTCGTTCACGACGATATCAGTATTTTTGAACCAACGAACAGTAGCAATCCTCCCTGCTGCATCCACACACTGGACAACGCCGACTTTACGAATGCGAATTGCCCCAGGAGTGTTATCATCCACAGGAGCCTCCTCTGGTATATAAGAGACTTTGTCGCCCGGCCAGACATCGTGCTCATCAGGGTTTAGGTACGGCTTAATATCAATTGCTTTTTCAACAGTAACGGTACAATCCTGCCATCGGACCATGGCTGTTGTGCTCGTTGAGGTCACCTGGAAAACATTCATGTCGAAGCCTTGAGTTGCAGACCTCGGGATTCGATGGAAGTGTGAGGAATTAGACACAGATTCTTTATTTTCAACATTGATTGAAGAATGGCCGTATTTGATAGCTGCGCCAGCTGGATCTCGAAACCTCATCCTGTGACCAAAGCCTGTATCACGACTATAAGAAGCATTTGGGAGTTCGTCTGCAGTCGAGTGCCTCGGTAATCTGCTTCTATCATATACTATAACTCGTCCCGACTCTAGTTCATCGATCCCCAGTAGGCCAGGCGGAGGCTCGACCTGATCGCGCAAAGGTAGTGACTGATTTGGGTAAAGCCACCGGACCTCTAGCTCTGTGCAACGTACATCAACCACAATACCTCGCGGCGGTACTGTGGGATCGTAAGCTCCGAACTTCCAGCGACCACAACGTAGATTTCCCTTCTTCGTTTGCACATACTGTCCAGGGTAGCAAGGTTCAGCAAGTCCCGCCCGCGGTTTTCCAACACCAGGATGACTGTTCTTGGGCCAGTATTGGTAGAAACCAGCTCGATCAAGTCGTTGCGCTAGTTCATACGAGCTGGTACCGGGGATCCAGTATGGTTCTTCTAGCTCTTCAGGATCCTCGACCACAACTACGGAACCGTTGGAGAGTCGCACGGTGACCTCGTCATAGACGGCTTCTACCTGTCCAACCCAGTTGTCAAAGATTATGAAGTCTTCTTCACGATAAGCATTCCAGAATTTCAATTCTTGCGCAGGAACATTGAGAGTTTGAGAAGATCGTATTAAGTCCCAGGGGGAGTACTCCAGCCGTCTAGCCGGCGTAAGTGGCCCAGGCAAGCCATGTACAAGCCCTTCAAGTTGAGACTTGTGCTTTGGCGCATGAGGCCCATGCGATGGTATGTGACCTTGTGGAAGAGGCCGATGCTTCCTGTTATACTCAGCTTCGTCACAAAGCGGCTGTAATGTACAGAGAAGAGATGTGCTTATTATGGTTCCGCTCTGTGCGTCTGAAGGGGACTTCTTAACAGTATCACCAACTGCCAAACTTCGATCGATAAGAGACAGAAAGCTTTCGTGAACAAGACAGTAACCATCGCATTGCTGCAAAAACGCAATAATTACATAGCCAGGTGAGAGTCGCTCATCTTCGAACCAAGCCTTCCTCACCCTTGGGGGCAAATCCTTATAGATGTAACAATTGATGAGGCCAACAGACAGGTCGAGGTCGACCTCGCTCCAAGTGTATTCTACTGTACCGACAATAGCTGGATCAGATTTGAAAGCACAAATATCTTCAGAATAGAAAGTAGACATTTTGTGAATTTTTGTGAGACTTCGAGCACGTTTACGTGCGGCTTTGGCGGCTTTCCTGTGTTATGATTGTGCTAGAACATCATATGCATGTAGAATCGAGGGAATCCATAATCAAGACAGTCCTCATTGCATTACAATGTATTAATAAGCCCCAAGCTGTTAACAAGATGAAATCAGATGGGCATAAGGTCACCAATTACACTGATACCATCTGCGTGTTTAGCTTTCTTGGCAGCCGTATTTTTGCAGCTAGTGGAGTACTGTACGTTCTGATCGTGCCATTTTAGGTCGAGGTGCACTTACCTCCTTCACATGAGCCACTGGCTCCCTAGCATGATTAGAGGGAAGCCTTCAGCTCGTAGAACAAGGATTGCTACGTCAGTGAGCAAGTACCGCGAGCGCCGACCCCCAAATCAGCGCGTCAAAGTCCCGGAAGTCATACCCACGACAGCTCCGAAGCCAGAATACAACATTAAACACATTCGTAATCATCACCAATTATACTCCCAAAACTGCGATGCTCGAAACTACAAAGCACAGTCAGAGAATCCCTCTAAGATTGTCAGGCTATTTGAGGAATGGGCACAATCTAAGTCGGATACGCGTGATCTGAGGGTGAGAAACAATGTTATACAGAAGGAGCTGTCACACACCGGAACACCTAGTGAGGTGAAAACCGGAAGCCAACATGTTACTGGCCAGGGAAGGGCAAAATTATTGCAGGAAGCAAGAGGCTTGAAGGACAAGTTGGCGGCTTCAACAATCAAGGAGCAGCAATTGCTTGGGCAGATAGATGCTCTGGCGGCGGAACTCCCTAATCTCACAAGCGAAGAGACACCCCTGGGCACAGATCCAGATGTCATTGGATATATCAATGAGCTCCCTGATGATCTAACAATAGAGACTCCTCCTGCGAGAAGTCATGTGGAAATTGGGGCCGATCTGGATCTCCTGGACTTCGCTGGGGCTGCTACAGCAAGTGGATGGGGGTGGTACTATTTGCGGAATGAGGGAGCACTACTCGAGCAGGCGCTCATCCAATACGCCTTGAAAGTCGCCCGGGAGCACGGCTTTACCATCGTCACACCTCCATCCATGGTCTACTCCCACATTGTCTCTGCCTGCGGTTTCCGTCCGCGCGACCAAAGTGGAGAGCAGCAGGTCTACAACATAGAACAGGCGAAGAAGTACCGAGGAACAGACAGACCCGCTTGGAGCTTAGCAGGAACTGCAGAGATACCGTTCGCAGGCATGAAAGCCAAACAGGTACTCGACGCCGCAGACCTACCGATGAAGGTAGTCGGTCCAAGTCGATGCTATAGAGCCGAAGCCGGGGCACGCGGGGTCGACACAAAAGGTCTCTACCGTGTCCACGAATTCACAAAGGTAGAAATGTTCGCCTGGACACTCCCTGGCGCTGAACAAGAAGTATTTGACTCGCTCCTCTCCATTCAAAAGACGATCCTTGAAAACCTTGGTCTCCACTGCCGCATTCTCGAGATGCCATCCCACGACCTCGGAGCCAGCGCTACCCGGAAACAGGACATAGAAGCCTTCTTCCCTTCCCGTCGACGGCGTGAGCACGATCATGTCCGCAGCAAGAAAGATAATGATGGATGGGGCGAAGTGACATCAGCTTCGATTTGTACAGATTATCAAACCAGACGGCTTGACACGCGTGTGAAGAATGTACCTGGCTCTAAAAAGCCCTTGGAGTTTCCTTCGACGGTGAATGGTACGGCGGTAGCGGTGCCGAGGGTGCTTGCTGCGATATTGGAGAATGGGTGGGATAAGGAAGGGTTTGTGAGGATACCGGAAGTATTGTGGCCGTGGATGCATGGGATGAAGATCATTGAAAAGAAAAAATGAAATGTGAAACACACGACCCGTGTACTGCACGAGACTTCTAGCTGCATATTGTATAGCTACGCAACCCAGGTCCCTTTTAGAACAATCAAACATCCTTCACAAACAGCTTACAAAGATGCACTCTTGCCGGGCTCCTGACCCAATTCCTCCCGCAAACTCTTCACCACCTTCTTGATCTCTCTCCAAAGGATATACGTATCAAGATCCCTCTCCTTCAAAACATCAACCCGTCTCACACACTCGCAGCGGTCGTCCCAGGAACAATGGCCGGGTGGTTCCCAAGACGGGAGGGTCGAGAAGTGATATATTCTTCTGCTGGCTTTATCACCACTTAATCCCTGTTTCTCCTCATCCTCACCCTCATCCTCCCCCGCCTTGGCAATTTCTAGCAATGCCGCCACGAAAGCTTCCTGCATGTACGCGAAGCTGAAACCCTTAGTAATTGACGCAATAGCTCTGTTCAATTTAACAGGGAACTCAATCTCCTCATTATCCGCCAATTTCTGCCGCCAAAACTCGCAATACTGCACCCTCTGGTCAAAATCTGGATCGGGAAAGAGATATTTCCTGTCAAAGCGACTCGGTCGCTTGCTAATCCCCGGGTCCAGTCGCTCAAGGTGATTAGTACTACCGACCATCAATATACCGTCGTTGTTCAGTAGACCGTCCACTTCGTTGAGGAAGTAGCTTCGGACGTTGTCAGAGACGATGCTGTCGAGGTCTTCGAAGACGAGGAAGCAGGGCATTTGTTGGCGAGCTTTGGCGAAGATTGTGCTGATGGCGTATTCGGGACCGTAGACATTGGTGAGGGTACGGACGTAGAGCGTGGGGATGGGGTCGGCGCGGTCGTAGAGGGAGTGCATCATTGCTTTGATAGAGATACTGTATGGAATTTAGAAACACAAGAGGGTGTCACAGAGCTGGGCCGACATACGTCTTGCCATTTCCAGGCGGCTGTTCGAGTGCTCAGGTTAGCATAAGTGTCAGAACAAGAGAGTTCATAGTCACCAAGGATGTGCCAGCATTGGAGTAACGCAATGGTTGTCCTTGGGCCCCAGCAGACAATTCAAAAGACGTGATGCAAAGCAGGAACTTTCATACCCCGTGGAAAATTATGCCCCTCTTCCAAGGCACCTTCAACTTCTTATACCGCTCTTCAGAATCGAAGAACTTGTTCACCTCCCCTCGGATCGACCTCTTCATCCCAGCATCCAGTATAACATCGTCCCAATTTGAGCTTTGGATTTTGCCCCATAGTTCCGGGCTTGCTTGCCAGTAGCCTTGATCAAAGACAAGGACTGCGTTCGGAATATTATTTTGATATCTGAATACCTCGTAGATCAACGAATCGTTCGATTGAGTAGAACCAAGCAAGAAGCTTGTCTGGGTGGGACTAAATTGCTGATGTCCAGCGACTTGATACAGGATATACTCCTCGTCCTTCCACTTGTAAAGGAATTTGCCAAATGCAACAGAATTTGAGAGAAAGCTGGCATCTCCACCCCTCCTCCTCCCAGGGTCCAAGTAGGTTCGATATCTCAAATCCTCAGGTTTAGGACCTTCCGAATCCACTGGAGTTGCTGTAGCAAGGCCTGCGGCGGCATAGCCGAGGAAGTCGCAGCGACTGGTGAGAGTGAGGTGAAGCTCAGGGTATTGCTTGCGGAGAGCTTCAGCAATTACTTCGTCGGTATGGACCCGAGGAGCTGATGAATGGGTGAAGAACTCTTGGTATGCTGCATCGCGAGCATAGGTGGAAGACCGCAGAGGCAAATTGCTAGGTCGAGTGTGCATTGTCGAGTGGAATGAAGCAAGAGAGGACGCGCTCTGAATGTCAATCGAACGAAATCAGATGCACCAAATCTGAAGCAATATGTGCAGCAGTAGGCTGTAAAGAGGGAAAACCAGCCAACTTAGCTTTAATAGATGCTTATGAGGCATGGAACTGGGCTGAGCACATGCTGCAGCCTTTAGGTCGCTTCCTGCGACCTTGTGCCAATCACATCTTTGGCGCCCCAACGCTCTTCTGTCTCGAGCACCTTTCAAAGACATAGTCGAACCTCTCAGCTGTCAGACTTTTGACAGCGCATGATTTGCATCATGGTAATACGGATGTGAGCAGAGCTCTACATCAATTTCGAGAGGGTTAGTACACAAATTGTATTTCATTGTGTGCTTTAGTACAGGACTAAGCTGCTGTACACAGTATAGCGCCCTAGAGATGCCCCAAAAGTTGGTTTCCTGGGCGACAGACTTCGTCCCCAAAAGTACGCTTTTCTAGGCCCAAAACTCGCTTCCTCGGGGGCTCGTCCTTGGGGCTTCTAGGCTTCAGCCCTACAGGGCTATACAGCTGACAGACCGACGCGCTTCCGATGCGTACCCCTTGTAGGGCGGGATGAAATCATCTACGCAATAGTTCTGGAGCAGGATTGGGCGGTCTTGGAATTCCTTATCCCGCAGTCAACAGCTCGATTATGCTCATGAGGTTGTAAATGTCTGTCCACCAGAAGCACTGGAAGCACATTGCTTATCTTCGGAAGACGAACACTCCACAACGCTACCTATGCAAACGGAAACTGGAGAATGGTAGACCTCCTTTTTACTCACCGATCCCAAATTGTCAACTATCTATGCATGCATGGCCGTCATCTTCCTCCAGTCGTAGATCGTTACTTAAGCTCTTTCTAACGCCAGTGAATGAGTCATGATGGAGCAGCCCAGCCAACGATCATCTAACCTCCCGCCATTCAATGCCAGAAAATGTCACATCCCCAAAATTCAATATCGAGATTAGAGTTCAATATCTAGAACTAGAGCCGGAAAACCCGGAGTACGTCGACTTGATGTCCTCTGGTACTTGCCACTGCAAAAGGTTAGCACATAAGTCTTTTCTTTAATGACTTGGCAAGGATATAATGCTTACGCCATGAGCATTGCAGGCTCTAATGAAAGCCTGTACTGCTTCTCCGACTTGATAATCCTTTATGGGTCCTGGCTCAAGGCGCGCCGGTCTAGGATCGGTCGAAGACATTGCCAGTCGAACTTGCAATAGTACGGACTCAATATTTGACGCTGCACTCCACCCTGAATTGGTCAGAAGCTCCATACATAGGGCGCCGCCAGCTGTGACATGGCCACCTCCACCTGCTTGGAAGCCCAAGAATCGTGGGCGGATGACACGAACAAAGGGTGGGCTCATGGGATAATCTTTGCCAAAACGGATCTCGATGACCACGCTCTTAACACCTCTAAATCTCATGTCTTTCGCAAGAGGAAGATGCGACTCAAAAGAATGTAGCTCCACTATCCACTGGTAGACGTTGTTAACTAGCTCACCATCGATATACCAACCTAACTGATCAGCAGGTACCATATTTTGAACTTTGAGGGTGGCAGTCAATTCGCGTTGCAGTGCTTTTGTGGCCGAGGATGTGGCGTACGAAGGAGGCTCTATAAGTGGCAGCGTTTTCTGGTCCAAAGTACCAGGGATAAAGTCTGTTTTCGAAGCATCCGGTTTCGTATGTTGTGGCTCTCCCGTGGTCTTCCCTTTTCCATTATCTGTCATTGTGGGCAGCACTTCTGGCTCTTCGTCATCGGAACAGAGGATCGCGAGGTCTTCATCGTCTGTATCATCACTAACCATTACCGCTTCCCCCTGCTCTTGAACGTTCGCAGCCTTCCTCTTGTCGCCAATTTTTGCTGTCTTTCGTCTGCACTTACTGACAGCAGTTATAGGTATGACGATAGGTTTTCCTGATTCTCCAATTGGTGTGTACGACTTGTCTTGTTCATATGCCTGGCCTGGCGTACTGTCTCCAAGTGAAATTCCGGAGGTGTTGCATTTGACGAACAGATAACGTGATTGTATCCAATCTAGCTGAGCCACGACAAGGTGCGGGCTGCTACTAACAAATTGACTCGGTGCATTGACAATCTCGTTCAGCGCGATTGCCTGGGATATGTTGAGCTGGCTCTGTGCCCACTCCGAAGACCTGTGAGAACCGTCACCGGAACCATAGCCATAACCACGGCTGCCAGTATATCCACTGTAGCTCATGCTGGTCTGGAATTGCAGTGAATGATAAACTCCGTCACCAAAAGCTCTGCCGTGGGCTGCCTTCTCAAAATGGAGACCTTCTCTGACGATACCATGCCAATTCCATAATGGACTCCCATGCCATGCGAACATGGTGGGATAATTTGGATTTGTCGCATGTTTGATCGATGTTACGAATCTCTGCTCTTTATCTGGGGCGCCTTGGGCGAAGCGAAATTGCATCCATCCCGGTAATCCGGATACTCGTTCCTCTGACTTCCGGGTGTTGCCATCAAGACTATCGACCTGTATGATGCATGATCGGTTGGAGGCGATGATCCAGCGTAGTAATCCAAGTGCTGCAGGCGAAATACGATCGGTCCAGGACCGCAGTGACATCTCTTGGCCACCTTTGCTTTGTAGATAGTCAGACATGGATTGTACACTGGGCAGAGTGTCCAACAGGAAGTGGATTGCAGTTTGCTTTTCGAGGTCTTCGAGATCGTCGAAGTTCTGGTCATATATCGAGAATTCAACCTCCGGCAGCTCTTTTGGTGTAGTGTCCTTAGGAGTCAGTGGTGGAGGTGTCGCAGCTGGAGTCAAGGCCGGGGATGCACTTTGTGGATTTGGGCCGAACGAATGAGGCTGGGAGATGCTGACCGTGACACGTGGGTCGACCTTCGGATCCTGCTTTGGACCTCTAACGAACGGCTTCCCGAGTATCACAGTAGGATGCAGGACTCCAGCCACTCTACAATGGTACCGTTGTCTAGTTGATTGCGGTACGGGGAATGTTATCCAGTTCCCAGGATTCAATACCTTAGTCGTTCCTGTACCGAAGATAAGCTCCATTCTCTGGCTGTCAAACTTAGCTTTGAAAGTCTTCAGGGCTGGCGCGCTCTTGGGTGTTATGGGGGCCTTAGAAGGAGGAGGAAGAGGCGGCGGGTAATGCGTTGAATATGGCGTTCCAGTTGAGCCATTTTGCTGTAGAGCCATATGGTGAGACCCAGCCAAGATCGAAGGCGCCGGAACCATCAGAGCCATGCCAGTCGGTAGGTAGCGCAGCTTGTAATGACGTGCGCTCGTGTAACAGAAGCTGATGAGAAGATCAACGACATGAGGCTGTGTTATTATCTCGTGCTCGATACTGGGACCGAAGCCCAGACTCATGTACTGATAAAGACACAACGGTTTCGAACAAACATATGGCTTCAACGCTTCGAAATCTGCCTCCACTTTGCAATGGCATACCAGACAGAATTCAGTACACCGGACAAGATGACGTAGGGCAAATTGCATAGTCAGGAGTGGAAGCGAATACTCTTTCGGTTTATCCGCAAGATGGTCCCTTGTCACAATACTGGGAAGTGATATTTGCCGCTGTAAGTCCTCTTCAGCCCAGTACTTGCTGTCCATTCCGTCAGCTCCTGTGAGATTTCGACCTTGATGGTCGTTGAAGAACTCCTCAGCACCGCCCCAGGAGAATGCCATAGCAGTTCGATATCTCAGCAGTGGTATCAGTCGTTCATTCAAAAGATCATCCAACGGCCGACCAATAAACAAACGTCCTAATCCACTAACTTTGGTCTCGTCCGTTTTCTTTTGGGCAACAAGTCTGCTAGACTTGCCCTTGTCCAAAGTGGTAAACGACGCAATGGCTTCATCGAGTGACACTTTATATGTGTGGGACACTCCGCTTCGAATCTGCACTTGGCTATCGTGTGAGAATCCAGACCCCAGCAAACGATCTAGGCTTATATATCCCTCGATATATCTTATAAGTAATATGAAGTATTGGCTTGGCTCTAGGTGCCACGCTTGTAATGCTTCATCCGAGATACCAAGCTTGGCGATGCGGCATGAGATGGTCACGAATCCATCTCGACCACCGTTCAACAAGCTACCATGGTAGCCTACCCGAAAGCCGGCGCCTTTGGCCATGCGGAGATCTCGACGAAGTCGAGCATTCATAGCCTTGACCTCTGCGGGCCTGCCACGATGATAGGTCGAAGTGGACGACGAATGATGTTTGGGTGACTTCGAGGACCAGCCCCCAGCATCACTGTCATCATCCTGGTCATCCGATTGTTCAAGTTCTGTACAGATTGTCAGTGTTAATTGTCTTTCGCGGAGTGAGACAAGGTGACTACCAGGATCTGAGTCAAGCTCCATAGGCTCTGGGTCATCAAGGTCAACAGGGTTGTTTTGAGATCCAGAAGTCGATTTGTCAAGGCTCTTGACGACTTTCAAGAGCATGTCCGGGATCTTTAGCCCGTGACAACTGCTCATAGCTTCGAGGGCTGAATGGACCTTGGGCGGAATATTCTCAGAATTGGTGTAGATCATGTACACATGTGACCCTGGGTATTCTCCCAGGTCTATGGCAGAGAGTCAGTAACAGTTCTAGGGAAAAGGTGAACTTAGATTCTACCTGGGACCAAGATGGTGACTTCTGTAGCCCCACCACCATCGATGTGATAAACGAAGTTAAGCATGCCGTCTTCCTCTCCAGCCCTAAGATTAGAAACATTATAGCGTGTGAAAGTGGCTACTGCATCGGTCAAGTCGGCAACGAAAGCTTTGCGAGGCATGGTCAAGTGTGCCTGGTTCAGCTCAGCTAGTAAGCGTTGTGCTCGAGTCAATAGACAAATGAAGGTTTTTCATAAATGAAGGAGAATGTTGTGTGATACAAAATCCAAGGCTCAATACATTCAACACATAAGGTAGGGATTCGTGGTGATGTAGAACTCTGGTCCAAATAGGTAAATGGGCAAACTGGCAAGCGCGTTTGAGCTCACTCTTCCAAGGAACGTTAGCGCGGTAGGCTCACACCTTGGTGTGACACAATCGACCAGAGGTAAGTAGCACGAATGTGGTTGCAATAGAAAATAAGACAGGTTCAATAAGCTGTCAGTGTTTGTGAGGCGTCCAGGAAGAGGTTTGCTGCCAGGCAGCATAAACCCTAAGGCTGTGACTCTTGGGCTAGGCGGGGTACAATTCAACCTCGCCTTATCGCTATCTTAGCCCCGGAAGCTGCCTTAAAAGTGACTAGCCAGGTACAAACACCAGCCCAACTCTTTAGCCAAAGGATAGAAAAAGCAAACAACGTACAACATGCCAACTACGACCGCGCCCCCAAACCCCCACCTTATAGACTCTACCCTCCACCCCTTCACAACCTCAACCTTCTCCCCAATCGACTACCTAAACACCACCCTCCCCAAACCCACCTCCACAACCACTCTCTCCACAACCGCCTCCCAAACCCAAACCCACATCTCCACCCTCGCTGCCCAAACAACCCGCCTCTCCGACACCCTCATAACCCTCACAGACGACATCCTCCGCACCTCCTCCCGCCTAGCCTACGAAGTCGAGCTCCTCCGCGGCGAAGCCCTCTCCCTAGCCGACACGCTCTCCTCCCGGGGTTCTCTCCACCCACAAATCCTCCACTTCGTACCCAATGGTCTCGACAGCATACTCTCGCCGCCATCAGATCAAGAAAACGAAGAACTAGAAAACCCTCCCTCACCAATAACAGCCAGCCCCAACTCCCTCCCCGAACCGCCCTCTCTCCCCCGCCTCCGCACCCTCCTCCACGTCCGCACCCAACTCCAACGCTGCATCTCAGCCTTCAACCTCGCCCTCACCCTCCCCTTTCCCCCCACCCTCCTTCCCCCAACAGCCAACGCCCCCTCCGCCGACGCTGAAACACAAGAAGTTAAAGGCCAAGCCGCGCTCGCACGCATAAAGCAAGAAATATTGGATCTAATAGCTGATACCGAAAGGCGCGGGGGCGGGGTAGAGAGAGCGAGGGAGCGGGTAAGGGAGTTGAGAGAGGTGATGGGGGTGTGGAAGGGGACGGGGGAGGAGAGGGCGAGGGGGAGGTGGGTGGAGGGGTTGGAGGGGATGGTGGATGAGGAGGAGAGGAGGAGGGAGAGGAGATTGTTTGGTGGGCAGGGACAGGGGAGGAGGGAGGGGAGTGCGGTTAGGGGGTTGGGTGGGGTGGAGCCGGAGGTGAGGAGTGGGACGCCGGGGTTTTTGAGGAGGTTGAGGGAGGAGATCTATATGGATTAAAAGTTGGATCGATTCAGATTCAGAATTCAATGCTCGCTATGGACGCATGCTATCGACATAATCATCGCTCAGTGCAGCCCAGGACCTCCTATGTAGCACTATACTTCCACCCCTTCGCCTTCCAGCTCGGCAACCCATCAAACTCCCTCCTCTTTCGCTCAAAATACTCCTTCCGATTCTTACTCCAATCAATATCCTCCCTGCTCCATTTCCGATCTCCCTGCTTCCTCAACCCACTCTTCTCCCCTTTACTCTCATCAACCTCAACCTCCCCCTTCATAACCATGGACACCCACAAATTCACAATCTGATGAAACACAATAAAATCATCAATCCACCTCTCCCCCGGCTCGCTCAGGGCAAAACCCCGCTCGTCTAAGAGAACCATAAAAGCGCTCACGACGCCGCAGTCGGCGGGAGTCACTTCCCGGCTCCAACCTAGGGGAGTGACGATTTTCATACCATGGTAGATGCATGAGTCCGTGGTCTTGTCGCAGGGAAAGATGTGGGAGCCATATAAGAGAGAGGCGTAGTAGAGGGGGCTAAGGGCGCGGGTATGGCAGCTTTCCCACGGAGTGAATTGGCAGAGTGGCTCGTAAGGCCCGGAAGAGAGAATGTCTTCCTTTGTTGCTGGTGGTGGGAGGGGGGTGAAAACGCGCAAGATAGGGGCCGTGAGGCGAGAAAGCCAGGATTGCTGGGATTGGATGAGGGGTTTGATAGGACTAGGAGGATACTGCGGCTGCTTCTGAAGCGCCTTTTGGGCTGGCTTTTGGAGAAGAAGTGGGTCAATTGGAGCTGTGGTTTGCACTGGAGGAAAGGTGTCTACGGTCGTATCGCAAACCGGTGTCAGGCTCATGTCCTCGTCGAATGATTCAGTGTAATCCTCAACATACATTCTCTCTGGAGTTCTCGGCAGCTCCCCTGGTCCATGGTCAATCTGCCGATCAGGAGTAAGACAGTTTTCGGCAGGAGCTGGAACTATCAGTGATTGGGCTTTCGATGGTTCGTTTCGGGTTATCTTGTCTTCAAGTCCATGGACATGATAGCGTTGCTGCTCAATTACCGGCCCTTTGGAACTGCCTGGCCGGCATCCCGAGTCAGGCTTCTTCTGTATTGCAAGCTCAGGTTTGGACCCATCTGGCTGGCAAGAGAGGTCTGCTTCAGTGGGCTTAACCTCATCGCTGTACACCACCTGACTGTTGCGTCTCCATGGACTTGGTAGTTGCATCCTACGAGGTTTTACGATTTCAGATCGCTCAACGATCTGGGATACTTCAGGCGTTGGCTCTCGAGACTCATTCGCCTCAGCCTGCCATACGTCGCTACCTTCTTCATCCTCGTCTGACATATCCCGAATTTCGCTAGTGTCATCATCGATGACAATGACTTGACTCTTATTGGCCATCTCGATCTGCCGACTTACGGCCTCTCGTTCACGCTGGTACTCTGCCTCTCGAGCGAGCATTTCGTAGTCAATGCCGGATGTGTTGGCCGCAGCTAACCCATTATACGAAGTCTCAGGTGAAGTGATATGACGTGAGTGAGATGCGTTTTGACCCGGGTTCTTGTCATCCGCTGAGGTTGGCTTGCCTGTCTTTACTGGAGTCTCTGCTCTCCAGCTCATGCGATCCTCATCCAGATCTTCCTCACTTAGTTTTGGGCTAGGAAGTTGCGGGTTGGGAAGCACAGGATACTGGATCTCCCGTACAGGACCGGGAACTATGAGACTATAGTCCTTTGTATTATCTGTGCTCGACAAAGGTGGGTACATAGGGGCTGAAGTAGCAGAAGATATGACAATTGCTGATTCAATTGGGCTTGGAATGGGGCTGGGGGGATTCAGCTGCTGTCTCTTTGCAAGCTCCTCGCCAAGTCTGAGACCTGCTTTCAATTCTCTTCTTGTGCCAGCACCGAAACCACTGAACAAGTCATCTGAACGGTCTTTTGAGGATTTCGCTATCGCCACCGGAGACGCCTGTACGGTTTGAGCTGCTACGTTCTCCGTCATGGGTGACTGAGCTCTCTCAGCAGGGCGGAAAGGAGATCCCAAATTTTGAGCCTTTGGATCGAGCACACCATGGAGCGCGTTTCCTGCACGAACCACACGAGCAAGCTTGGGTGTCCCATCTGTGGGTTGCTGCATGGGGCGTGGTGACTGAGGTGGAGCGTTCTTAGGTGCCTGTGGAACAGATGGGGATGCTGCCCTTGACGGTGTACTTTCACGAGCCCATGGATTTAGGGTTGGTTCTTGTGAGACTTGAGCATCAATGAGCGCTGGAGACACCACAGGAGAGGCTGATGCTGTCAATTTCTGCCCGTGGGACTCGAATCCCATGACCTCTTCGGCCGAATTGTGGGAGCGGTTCCCAGTAGAAGCCAGCGACGAGACCGATACCATGCTAAATCCTTCGCTCTCAAGTATGGTGTCGTATTCCTGGTGCTCATTTGTGGGATCAAAGTCTGCCTGGCCATGTTCATCCTCATTGGGAGGTTGAGTCTTGCAGGAAGTCATAGCACTCCACATATCCCTGGGGTCGTCTGCGACAGAAGACTTTCTGGGCGATGGGAATTCTCTCGGACGTATTGCAGGCTCTACCGTCTGTGGGACGTCAGGAGCCAGAGCATATGTTTCTTTCGAACCAAAGTGGCAATTCCCCATGTCATTATCGGCTGTCGAAGACTGTGACTCATCTACGCTTCCATTGACGTTCCTCGAGCGATCTGGACTCTTGTGGTCTGTTTCCATGCCGATCGTCGTAGGTATAATCTCCTTTCTCCTAGCCCTGCTTTTCCTACGTGTAGCTTTCTCCGCTCTGTTCCTTTCGACTTTCTCTATAACAGGCGTATGCAAAGGCGTATCTGCTCGCATGGACTCTGGTATGTCCATGGCAGACTCCAGGCTCTTTCTCGGCCTACCCTTGGCTCTTCTGGGTGGGGTCGCTCTCCCAGAGACAGGAGTGTCGTCTTGCTCCTCTACAACATCCGGTACTGTCTTCCTTCTCGCAGCTTTCTTGGGAATTGGTGTACCACTCCTCTTCGCAGGTGCTTCCAATGATTTCCGTGGTCTTCCTCTACCCCTCTTCTGCACGAGTTCTGGTGTATCATCGCCACCATTCAAAGGGACTGTAATTGTGGTAGAACGCTCTATGAGGCGTTTTGTTGGGGTCCGCTTCGTCGAAGGGCCGCCTTGAACATTATCAGCCTGTTCCGCCTGCAATGTTAAACGGATCCGCCAGGGACTTGTTGATTGGCCTCTTTGTTTGGGTAGTTTTGTGGGTGAAGTTCTTCGAGGCGGCGGAGTGTTGAGGTAAAAATCCTGGATATGTGTATTACCAGAGGTTTCGGCCAGGGCTTTTCTGGGCGTAAGAACGGCACTCCTGCCCTTCGTAGGTGAATGAGTGGAAATGTTTTCGTTTGACAGAGCCAGCGGATCTGGCGAAGATAGAATATCGTAGGCCATCTCGCAGGCTGTTTACTTAGTTGCTGTAAAGAGTCGAATGCAACTCTGTTTACTTCTGCATGATTAGCATAGACTATGTTCAGGAGTCAAAGCTATCGTGTCAAAAGGGTGTAGGATAAGTATCAAGACTCAGGTTTGTTTACTTCGATGTCTTGGCGGGCGCTAAAATAAACGCCGTTGGTCCCGGAGATAAGTATGATCACCATAAGCTTTTGTCAATAACAGAGCAGTTTCTATTGATGAGAATGTTTTAAATACATTCCTCTTCTTCAATATCGCCAGTTCTGTAGCTCTTATGATCCAATGATACTGAAATCGTACTGTGCAAATACCACGGCTGGCTCCGAGTCAACAGTGTAAACCTGATACTGATCTTGCCCCCATTGTGGGTTGTTAATACCATCGATCCATTGCTGAGTTTCGATCACAACACATCCATACTTGGGCACGGTAGTTATTGATCCATCTGTTGAGTGCTGCTGGCTCTGTTTAACAGGAATATTGGCCATAAGGGCGATATTGTTGCAAGTGTAGATCTGGAGACTCTGCTGGTTGGTCCTGACGTCGAGCTGAATGCCTGTCACATTCGATGATAGAGTCAGGAGACTGAGATCAGTTGCTTCTGGCGCTGAATACCGAGGGCGATCGATGATGAAAGCATTGTCGTAGCCCGTGCAGCCAAGCCCGCACCCGTTGACCGCATTGTTGATATCCCTACCGATTTGCTTCGGCGAAGTGAAATCAAGGAAAGTATCATTGACTATGCCAATCGTGCCATTAGGTACTTCAATGTTGTCAATTTCAATATATCGGTCCGAATATGGCATGTACAGGGTGTTGTTCAAGATTGTTGGGTCTGATGGATTGGTGAACGCATCCAGGTTCCAATAAACATGGTTGGCAAGCATGATCGGCGTTGGTTCATCCAGCGGTATAGACACAAGTCTTGAAGTCCATTGCGGTCCGGCGGACACAGTATAAGTCGCATACGTGATGATGGTTCCAGGGAAACCTTCGAAACCTTGATCAAGCAATGAGAAGGTGATCGAACTTGCGTTAGCTTCGACAACGGTCCAGTTCCTCTGATCATAGCCAACAGTCCCGCCATGCAACGTATCATGGCCGGAATTTTCATTTTCGGAAATATGGGAGGTGACGCCGTCTACAGTGAAAGTGCCGTTCTTGATCCGATTGGCATACCGGCCTACCACAGGACCAAAATATGTGTGGACAGTCTCGGTGTCATTCAGATAGGCGGTGCCATTATCATAACCGAGTACCACGTCCTGCGGATCGCCGTTTCTGTCGTTGACGAAGAGATTGGTTAGGCGAGCCCCGTACGGTATAAAGCTTGCATTGATACCAGGTGCTGATATTGTATATTTTGTAAAGACACTTGAGATGCTTGTAGATTGTCCAACAGCTACAAATGTGATGTAGCAGAGTGTAATCAGAACACTAAAGAGAATGCTGAGATTTGAGTGCAACATCATCCTCCACAGATCATGGTACGTTCCAGTTATGCTAGTGCGTAAGACAGAAGGACACAAAACTTACCAGCTGCGAGTTTGGCGACTCTTTATACTCGAGAGGGGAGGCTGACTTCACTACGCATTTTAACAAGCATCGTAACCCAAAGCATCAGCTGCCTTAAAGGGCGGGAGAGAGATGTGAAGCTCCACTTAGCCTAAATGTAGGTTTCAATGTGCAGATCGAAGTAAGCAAGCCTATATCCGGCACCGCTAGCGATTGGATGAGGCCCTGACGGCCGTTGAAGTCAGTGTGGAGACGCCCTGAGCTGTGAGGAATTCTAGAGATGAAATACGGGAAAGTCATGTAATATGACGCTCAAAGTGGGGAACCCCTGCTAGTGTCTCTCCGCCTTCCGCCGCAAAGCATGAGAACACCTCGGAGCTGCCCAGTGAGAGCTCACTGAATGGGTGGTTTTGGCGAATTACCTAATTGTCCCTATGATCTTGATGTTGCCAGATCCTGTGCATTGAATCCGAACCCTGTAGCAGCATGAACTCGCGGGCGGAGAAGTGACCGCATCTGTCACAACCAATGGCCTAGAAAGTACAGAATGCTGTAGCGTGCGGGTACCGTACCTTTAGTAAGATATTTTACATTGGGCTCTCGACCGAGCTTCCTGTGAAAATACAGAACGATGAAAACTCCAAATCCGACGCCCGCTTTGAGCTTATAGAACCAATGACGCCGAATGCCATGCAGTTTGCTTACTTACACATTAAAAAACGCTAATATAATTGCCAATCCGCTCTTTTTGATTCTGTGCAATGCACTCAGCAATCCACGTTATGTTTCGTATCTCCTGTACACATGTCAATCGTGTAATTACGAACTGATTCTTGAAGGCTTACCTGCTCTCGGAGCTTGACCCAAGCATAGATGACAGCATGAGTGAACTGACGCGTAAAGGCCGTCTTCGATATTTCCATCTCTTTCTGATAGAACATGTCCTCCAAGCTTTTGCTCTCAGCTCCGCCACCCCCACTCATGTTGCCAACTCCAGAGGCACCTCCACTCATTCCAACCTGGTCGAAATACGATTTGTAGTCGTGATTGCCACTGACGGCAAGGGATACGCCTTCAAGATCGTCTGCTCTTGACAACATCAATGTTCCCTCGGGATACAATCCGCCAAATTCGGGATATAGCTTCTTCCGATCTTGCTTCGATAATTCCGTGCCGAAAGAATTGATAGTAATATTGATTGCACGGCGATCTGCCTCGAACTCCAAAACCTCTGACATAACCTCCGACGTAGGGGTACCTCTCAACTCAGGGTGCTCGGTAACGAAACGATAGAAGTCTTCTAGATAGTTCTTATAAAGCGTATTTCGGATGATCTCTATGTTCAACTCATCAAGGTCCTGGTGGCTTAACGAGCCCTTGAAGTATGGTGCCAGTGGAGTTTCGATCAGTACAGAGTTGTACAGTTCTTCAATATTCGTGGCGACACAAAGTACAGGCATAGTCTCGAACCATCCAAGCGGATGACACCGTTCCAATAGTTCTCGCGTGTCTCTTTCGTGAAGTGTACCTGTGATAAGTAATGCCACATTATCGATCATGTAACCATAGGTAAGGTATTCCATGAACTTGGCCAGAGTTCCTACTGCTTGAGCTTGTAGGTAGCGGAATTCAGCGACGAGCTTGTCCGTGGTCTTGTTGGCAAGTGATGAGGTCGACGGGTTAGGCGGCAGGGAGGCAAGGAAGTCTCCATAGGCGGGTGAGAGCTGTAACTTGACATCTGGGATAACATTTGAGCAAATATGTAAATAATAAAGCGACAAGCTTACCATCGATAGTCTCGCACTGCACGAGGTTGCCGTAGTTCTGCCCAGTGAGAAGAGTATTTCGATACCCACGGACAATACCTTCGATATACCTTGAATAGTCAGCATTCGCGGTATGATATAATGCACTATAAACATACCCGCCGTTCACATTGAAGAAAAGCCCTTCCATGACGATCTTGGGCTGTGCGAAACTGTGGCCTGGGAATGAAGATGCTGTGATAGCAATAGCGGTATGATACCTTTCCTTAGGGCTAGAAAATTGGCACTAAACCGCATGCGAAATTAGCCTCTTTCCTCAAGCACGAAATTTCCTCGACTTCAATTTGCGAAGGAGCTACATGCACCGCGTTACAAACGGCAACCACGACTTCGCAACTGCCTGCCCGCCATGGTGCTCTTCGTACTCCAGTAAGGACCTACAGATTTTCTTGCCGCCGTTTCCGCGCTAAAGACTTACAGAGAAACGCCCGTGGGGTACGCACTGTTAAAAGCCAAGAGCTCCAAAATACTCAATGGAGATGGAGTCTCAGCTGAAGACCAAACTGCTGAGGGGATATGTGATTTGTACGTATATCAAAGCTAGCCGGACAAGTTCTTCGCAATTGGGTTCCTCGCCGGGTTTCCAGCGAGCCAGATACTAACTGCGCTTCGGTTCTATAGACTCAAGCTGAGGGACTTCCACAAATTCGACAGTGCTGCTACAGGTCAGTAACAGAGTGTGGCTCTTATGGTACCACAAGACCTCCGCTAATATCAGCAGCGCTCGAACAAACTGCTGCGCTCGTGGAGGGGAAAGTCACCCCTCGTTTAGCTGGTTTATTAGACTCAATCAAAGATGAGAAGAAAGTCTCATTGGCGGTTGCCGACCCCAAACTCGGTATGATAATGTTCACTCGGTGGATTTCAATGATCTAAAGGCTGAAATGGAGTGTAGCCTCCGCCATCAACAGACTACCGCAATTATCACTTAAGCTCATTTCTGATCAAACGACTTCCGACCTCTATCGTGCCATTCGCAACCATCTACCTTCTTTAATTCCTGGCCTCTTACCTCAAGATATCTCTACAATGTCACTGGGTCTTTCTCACTCGCTCTCAAGACACAAGTTAAAATTCTCTCCAGACAAGGTCGACACCATGATTGTACAGGCAATCGCTCTCCTTGATGATCTTGATAAAGAATTAAACACGTACGCCATGCGAGTGAAAGAGTGGTATGGTTGGCATTTTCCCGAGATGGGTAGAATATTAAACGACAACCTGGCATATGCGCGTGTCATCCTCGCTATGGGAATGAGGACAAACGCAGTAAAAGCAGACCTTGCCGAAATATTACCAGAAGAGATTGAGGGTGCTGTCAAGGCCGCCGCCGAGGTCTCCATGGGTACGGAAATTACATCAGAAGACCTTGACAACATTCAAGCGCTTGCAGAGCAAGTCGTCAGTTTCACCGAATACCGCTCACAGCTTTCCGGATATCTCTCTGCTAGGATGACTGCAATAGCTCCCAACCTTACGGCCCTAGTAGGGGAGCTGGTTGGTGCTCGACTAATTGCGCACGCTGGTAGTCTCATGAACCTGGCAAAGAGCCCTGCAAGTACAATTCAGATTCTAGGAGCTGAAAAGGCACTCTTCAGAGCGTTGAAGACCAAACACGACACGCCTAAGTACGGATTAATATATCACGCATCATTGATTGGGCAGGCTACTGGCAAGAACAAGGGCAAGATCGCTCGAATGTTAGCCACCAAGGCTGCCATAGGCCTCCGCGTTGATGCACTGTCGGAGTGGAGCCAGGAGGGAGAAGGTAAAGGTGATCTAGTCACAGAAGAGGACAAGGCTGCCCTTGGTGTTGAAAATAGACTTAAGCTCGAACGTCGCTTAGCGTCTCTCGAAGGACGCCCATTACGCTCTAAAGGTGTTGCTATTGCACCTAATGGTACCTCTTTTACACCAGGCAAATGGGAGGTTAAGGAGGCGCGGAAATACAACCCGGATGCTGATGGTTTGGCTGGGGACGAGCCCGCTGCCGCCGCACCTGTCACACAGAAGTCCAAGAGTGCCAAATTGATCGAAGAATTACCTGAAGAGCCCAGCTCTAAGAAATCGAAGACAGATAAAAAAGAGCAACTAAATGGGATCAAACCCATTGAGCAGGTGGTGGAAGACGCAATGGACGAGGATGTGAAAAGCTCCAATGACGAAGAGGAGGAGAGCTCAGACGAGGAGATGGAAGATCAACCAGGGATTCTAGAAACGTCACCGCCGGCGCATACCGGTGCCAATGCTTCAGAAACTAAATCCAGGAACACCACGGGAGAGGATGACAAGTCAGAAACTATCTCGACAGTCTCCGCTGACAGCCCGGACTCGCCGCCATCACCAACGCAGCAAGAAATCAATTGGCAATCTTCAATCCCCGGCAATACTAAGCTCGCTAAGAAAGCACGAAAGAAGGAAAGACATGCGAGGAAGCTGGCCTTGTCGGAGGAGAGAAGCACAGCAAAGAAGCTGAAAAGAGAGAAACTAGCAAGAAGACTTGATCGGAAGGAGAGGCGGCAGAAGAGGGCAGAGCAGATCGAGCGACGGGAAGAGAGGGACTATGAGAAGTTCGGGGCTCTAGCTAAGCAAGCCGGCCTAACGATAAGCAGATACAAAAGAAAGCTTGAAAGAGGTGAGATAAAATTCGAAACCGATGGGACACCTATAGCCATAAGCAAGAAAGAGATTAAAAAGGCAAGGAAGGCAGCCGAAAAGGCTACTGCTGCGAATGACACGAATGGTGATATTGGTGGTGACAAGAAGAGGAAGAGGGATGAGGAGGCAGGAGAGAGATCCGAAAAGAAAAAGAAGCACCACAAGGTACAGGATTGATTCATTCCCGGATGGGAGTCGGCGCACTGTGTCCTTAGAGTTTGGATCCATCCCGCCGTCGACATTGTGTCTATGAAAATACAATGTACAGTTCTATGTCTAAGTCTATGTCCCAATGATACTTCCATATACATTTTCGCCCGAGTGGTTTGGAAAATCCTTGCGGGAACCCCGAATTTTCCTTACCCCTTTACAACCTCCCTCAAACCCCTTTCTCTATTTCCCCCAACAACATTCTGCTCGAGCCAACTGATAGGCCACCCCGCCACCGCCCCCAACACACATAAACCCGTCGCCACCAACTGAAACGCTATCACCACCACAGACAGCCCCCCAAACAGCGACACGAATTTCACAAATTCGTTCACCTGATATAAATCATTTTGCGAGCGAATGAGGTATCGCTTTTTACCGTCTGAATTGGTGGGTTGGAGCTGCAGAACTGTGACAAGTGAGACAGAGGCGGGAGAGAAGATGAAGCGGGGAAGGAGGAAGAGGTGGAAGAGTTGGTGGATGGACACGTAGAGGGTTAGGTTTTCTTTGTCGTAGGCTGCGTGCCGATATCCAATGTCAGTTTCACCCATAACACTAATTCTGAGTTATGGGGTAGAGGAAAGAGGAAGGAAGGAAGAATGATGTACCGATACTATTCACAGATATCTCAATCCGCGGACTCATGATCTTGTACCAGCGGTATATACACCATATTAACCAGCGACTTCCTTCGAAACTGCCTGTTCGACAGAACGGGTGCGTGAATGAAGCAGAGGTGGTGAAGTAGGTTTCTATTGTTTGCCGTTGGAGGGAGGGTGGTGATTGCGTTAGGTGGTGGATTATGGCCGTGATTTCGGATTCTGTGAGATGAGGGGAAAGGGTTTAGCAGCGTAGTATTGAATATTGGTGGTAGGACAGGTTTCTCATGGGTGTGCTTTGGAGATTGACTTGTAGAGTAGGGGAGGGTTTTGGGGGTGAGGGGGCTGTTACGAGGATCTTCCATTGCTTTGGCTTGGGGGGTGGAAGAAACGTAAAGAAGACGTGGTAAGCTGCAGAGTCAACTGGCGACGCGTTCGTACTTATTAATTAGAAATTTGGGAGAGTCAAGAGCGTACAAGACTTTACAATGGGTATTTGAAGTAGTCTTATGGAAAGCAATGCTCTGATGTCACCCCTCCGCATCGTACCTTTAATCTTATCAGATCCTCTGCCAAGACCGCCAAGGGTAAGGTACTCTATCCTGACAGCCCCCTAAGAACTAGCCGCTGCTGGTGGACCTTGCTAACTTCTTTGCTTACCACCACGAGAAGGCTTAGAAGCAATTCCAACCAAGTACATCAAGTACGTTTCAATCCGCATAGCCTCCACTACTATCAAATATTGGCTGTATTGCCGAGCTTAGTCACTACGGCGCTGAATTGCGAGCTGAAGTGCGTGCCACCTGTCACCGCCCCAATATCCGTATGCTATTGGATAGAATACGTCGTTTTGCTTACTCACTTGCGAATGCCGGCCAACCGGAATACAGAACTAGGATGCTACATTATTCCATATCTGAGCCCCTTTGCATTTCGTTCATCCTTATTCTTTTCGGGATTATACATGTCAGAGTGAATACATGTTTTTAAATCTTACTTCCGGACGCTGGCCAATTGAAATATAGAACGAGGATGTGACATGACTCCACATTTATGCCCTGCAGATTGCTTTCCCCCTTCTTCTTGCCGAGACCACATGTTACCAATCATTAATACCACTGTTACCCTAGAGCATGGGTGTCCCAGAGCTCCCACTCCTGTTCTTTCCGCGAGCATTTGTTACTCATATTTCATACAATAGCTACCCAGGACCATGAGTATCCGAGAGGTATCCTCGCCGATCTCGTCGTCTGGAGTAGAAGTCGATCCGCGAAATCATGGGTTAAATCTGTACTACGATGGTGACAACTTGCCAGAAGCCCATAACGAAAATGAGACGAACAAGATCCACAGCAGTCCTGGAAAAGCGCAAGCTGAAACACCATTGCAACAAAGACGGTTCATATTACGGTTGGGAGTCATACTCGCTCTGGGCTGGATTCTTGCTGTTGTAGCAATCGCCATTGCTGGCACCTTGGCTGCAAAGAGGCTACATGAATTGCATCACGAGTACGCATGGATCTTAGGATACGTTGATACAAAGAACAATACCATTGACGCTTAGTGATAGACCATTAGCTACCTGCGAGACTGAACAAGGCATTACTAGCTCGCCGAGCCAGAATCTGAAATCAATAATCTCCACTTTGGACACCACTACCACTTACACTACGGCGATCCCTGGCAGCTTCACCGCCAGTCCATCAGTCCCTAGCAACTCAGTTGCAATTCTCAATATCACCTGCCCCCCGTCGACGGATTGCGCTGCGCTCTCTTCCCCATATACGGCATTTACTAACGCGCAATACAACATTCAATGCAAGACCGACTACTCTTCGCCAAGTAGTAACCTATTAGCCGTATATGTCTTCCGATTCGAGGACTGTATAAACGCATGCGCGAGCTATAATGCAGGGATCAATCATGCAAACTCAACTTGCTATTCTGCAAGCTATTCAATTGGAGTTCCGCGGGCCTTTCAATTTGGTGGTGAAGACGGTGGAAATTGCTGGTTAACGGGCAAGGCTAGGGATCAGGGATACGGTTCGGTCAACCGAAGCAGTGCTATCTTGATTAGTAGCGGTTGAAGAGGGGGCTGGTGCTACTTTTGGAACTCGTGGACTAAGCAAGCCTGGCATTGATTGATATATATTGGGATTATGCTTGCTTTATCGAAGACGACCGCGGCCTAAATCCTACGCCAAAAATCTAAGTTGCTTTCAAAGAATTCCTTCGTAGCTCGGTTAACATGTACAGCCACTGCGTGAGACCAGGCTGAGAGGACAAGAGCATATTTGGTCTCAACATCAATCAGCTCCCCAATATTGACTCTCTCTTGTTCTCAGGATAAACTATCGATTTGAAAGCAGCGATGACTCATATATATATATCATAAGTAACGACATCCACTTTAAATCCTTGGTCTTTAGCTCAGATAGAAAACGATCAATTTTACAAAAACATGAAAGCGTTCCGAGAAAGCTTAGATGATTCGGTGGGGGAAGTATTTACAGCCTTGACTTATCAGACCTCTTTGTACGCGGGTCCAGTCGCACATTGTCCAACCAGAGCTTTGAGACTACCAGCATATCTCGCTCTGACCTCCCACTCGGGTGCTCTCTGTAAAATTTCTCCACAGCCTCAAAATCCTCCATCTGCTTTTCAAGCCACGATGCGAGTATTGCAGCGCACCTTTCAATCTTCTCGAAAGGTAACATGTGCCCTCCATCCGCAACGACGACCTTTTCTACGCTTCCTGCTTTGACTCCTCCATTCCCACCGATACCTGTTCCTGTACGTGCAAGTTTCTCCTCTTGCGCTTTCTCAGGACTAAGGGCACTCAAGCCGCCGAAAACCCACAATACATTAGGGCGGACCTTGGGTAGGTTTTCGAACGTCATCGCCATCTCAGGGCGATGGAACAGATAAGCTCTGTTTTCCTCGCTCAGATCTGGGGACATTAATCGTGCTTGGCGGTCGTTTGGCATCGATACGAAATTGGAGCGTACAAACGACCATACCTCTTGATGTTTGGTAGTTGTGAGTGTTACTGAGCCGTTTGGTGCGTCAGGGTAGAGAGCTGTTGGAGTCTCACGCAAGCCGTATTGAAGATACTTGTCGAGAGCTCGAGAGTCCCAAGATTGATAGAATTTGTTTCTACGAAAGGATTGTTCGGCTGCGGTCCGTGAGGGAAACAGATCTCGCCGAAGACTGCTTGAGAAAGCGACGTTGGTGGCATTTTCCGTATGTCCTTCTTGGATAATGGGTTCTATTAGAGCAAGGCCGTTGAAAAGCCGTGAATGGAGTAAAGAGAGTTGTACACTACGCCACGTTTAGCATTTGTGAACAGCAACGATCGTGTACTCTGTACCCACAGTTGGGCCGTGCCCATACTATGACCGACGCCGGCAATGGGGCGTGGCATCCGTTCTTCAAAGTGGTTGATCATCCTCAAGAGGTCACGGGAATGGTCAAACCAATTCGCTGGAGCGGAATTTGCAAATTAGATAACACTCTTTCGTATTGGGACTCCAATCGAGCTCTTTGCTTACGATCATCCCCCTGAATGTGTTCATTGAGCACCGCACTCTTCCCCTGATAGGACACATCCGCAATCCATATTGCTCGGATCTTGCCCGGAAGAGCGTGATGCAGTTCGTCCCATAGAGGCTCATAGGTCTCCTTCACCAGACCATTTGCATGAGCAGCAATTATAGTGACAGAACCAGGAGCAGCGTCTATGTTGTCCAGCGGCCTATATTCTTTGATGGCCAATTTCACCGTTGCAGGCTCGGACTTTACACTATAAGGGTATTCCCTGATGTGTTGGCCTGGAAGGACATGTTCAGTGACAGAAAAGACAGCTGCGGACATGCTGGATCTCTACACATTCAGACATGAAGGTTACTGCAGAGAAATATGGAACATAGAACGTAGATACTTATACAGCATTATACCTCACAACGTAGGGACACCATGTTGTAAGTCCTACGATACCCTACTATACCTTAACCTTAACGGTCGTAGCGCCCTCGCTAGCGCGTCTAATTACTTCTGTAATTCTATCATCTTACTTCTCCATTGGTCCTCTCGGACAATGCTTGATCTGAGTAAGATGACTTCATGGGAACTTGAACACGCCCCAAGCGGTGTAAGAAATTTCTTCCTCTGCGCCTAAATATCTTTTCCACAACTGGTCCACATCCCGAGCTCTGTGCAGGTCTAGGCATAGAGGATGCCAAAATGTAACCCTATCAGCACGCTGGTGCTTTGCTTTTGGAGCTTGCACTAGCCCGGACACTTGTGTCTCCGGCCTAACAATGGGAGAGAGGAGGATAGAGCAAAAGAAATGTTGAGTGATCGCCCATGAGGGGTTCAATTGCCGAGGTCGCCTTACTCTGCGTATAATTTGTTAGCAAAGCCGCTAATGCCTTTTTACAGATGATTAATGATCGGTGTATTACTGCCAGCAGGACAACTCACGTATTTCTACGATGATTGAAAATCAGTGGAAATCAGTGGAAATCAGTGGACTCACCATAAATTAGATGGTATGCCCTGCTGAACTCCTTGAGTATGGCTTCGATGGAGTTGAACCCGAGCGAAAGCAGCACTGAAGAAAAGTCGATTCCCGACGTTCTACCCTCCAATCCTACCTCTGAAATACCAAATGGTGGAGTCGTTGCATGGGTACAATGCGCTGGCTCGTTTTTTCTGTTCTTCAATTGCTGGGGAGTTGTCAATACATTCGGTAAATATATCATGAAAAGGCGTCAATCTCGTGGTGAAATACTAAAGAGATTGCCGTTCTCCAGGGGTCTACCAGACATTTTACGAGCGTTCTCTGCTACCACACGAGACGTCTTCCAATATCTCATGGATCGGCTCCATCCAGTCATTCTTTCTGATCTTTGTCGGCATCTTCGTCGGGCCACTATTTGATCATGGATATTTCCGTTCTCTCATCCTTATAGGGAGCTTCGGAGTCGTATTCGGCATGATGATGACCAGCCTGTGCACTGAATACTGGCAAATACTGCTCTCACAAGGGGTTGTTGTAGGCATGGGCTGTGGCTTCCTCTTTGTGCCTTCCATCGCCGTCATCCCGTATTACTTTTCAACCCGGAAAGCGCTCGCTCAAGGCCTTGCGGCATGCGGCAGTAGTCTGGGCGGTATAATATATCCTATACTCTTCCAGAACCTCCAAATGCGGATTGGATTTCCGTGGGCCACGCGTGTTATGGCATTTATCATACTTGCCACGCTTATCATGCCTATCGCATGCCTAAGAGTGCGCGTCAAACCCGGCGCAGCTCGCAAATTAATTGATTCTTCTGCCTGGCGAGAGGCCCCGTTCCTGCTCTTCAGTGTGGCTGAATTTTTCGGTTTCATGGGCCTTTATATACCTTTCTTCTACGTCCAGCTGTATGCTATTGAGAAAACGGATATTGGCGAACATCTCGCATTCTATTTGTTGACTTTACTGAATGCTGGCTCGCTATTTGGGCGAATTGTAAGTAGTTCGTGCTTTCGGCTATTGGAGGACCGGCTAACCTAGGTTGCACAGTTACCTAACTTCATCGCCGACAAGATCGGTCCAATCAACGTACTGATTCCATGCATACTGACAGCCGCTGTGCTCGCATTTGCTTGGATAGGTATCACTACTCCAGGTGGTATTATTGTATTCTGCTTCCTCTATGGGTACGGAAGTCACCCACAAGTTATACAGCGAAAAGTCCATCCATGCTAATGAATGTTGAGTAGATTCTTCACAGGCAGTTTTGTCTCGCTACCACCGACCATTGTCTTCACATTATCTCCCTCATTGAGTGTCTATGGTACACGCAATGGTATGCTTTTTCTGCCCATCTCACTTGGCTTGCTCATTGGCAACCCGATTGCCGGAGCGATCCTCCGTTCTGGTTGGAGGAATGTCGAGGCGTTTTGTGGAGTAGCAATTGTGGTTTCGGGAGGCTTGCTGATTGCTACGAGGATTGCAAAGACAGGGTTGGCCGTTAAGGCCAGAGCATAAGTTCCCGAAATAAGTATTGTTATATATCCGACTCGAAAATTCAAGGCACTTCAAAGACAACCCATTGATATAATTTAGCCGCGAACCCTTCATCAGCAGTGACTGAGTGATAGGATAGGGCCAAAAATCATGCATATAGAGGGGTTTAGCGTGTATATACTGGTCAACAGACTGATATGAGATTAGGTTGCATACCTTTCTGTAGCCGTTGATCCACCAAGACGGCGTTTTAGCTTAGATTTAGAAGCTATGACTGATATTGTTATGTGAAGCAGGGAATCTTTTTCATCGGATAGTTAAATCCATTTTATCCTCGTTTCTTGTCAATCGCGGTAGGGGATAACCTTGTTCCAAAAGGTCATCGACATAGCATTCCCCAACAAGCTCAAAGTAGCTTTCCCTGGGTCTAAGAACAAAAGGTGTGGGAGTGTCCCCCAGAAAGCATATCACATCCCCCACCCGAGCTTCACTGGGTCCCAAGCCAAGGTTGTCCTTGGTGGTCGTGAACAGCCTTCTACCAGTGCAGGCCTCTGTCATTGCAAAACTGAATTCAACACCCTTATCATTTTCGTCTGAGAGATCAGTGAGTGGCTCGTAACTTCCATTTTTCAGGCTTCGGTTACCCAAATTTTTCCAAGCCTCATAGGCTGATACTTCATCGAAAGGGGTCCCTGGGAGGCCGTCGCCTGCGAGAAGCGTTTGGCGATAGATCTCTGTGTAAGACCTGCTGCCCGAATGACTCGATTTCTCCACGAATTCGTTCCATCCGAACAAGGATTCATTGGCAGCGAAAACATCGGCCACCGTTGCCATAGTATCTACGCACCAACCATCTACTGTCAAAGTCCGGTTATTTTCAGAATAGCTCACATGATGACGAGGCGTATCGGGCTCTTTCGCTCGCAACCTGCGAAGCTTACGCTTTACGGCCACTTGTGCTTGCCAGTCAGGTACCCAAGATGGCAATGTGGCTATTCTTTTGGGGTGCGAAACACAACATAGAATATCAAGATTCCCATGTGCGAGAACTAGGAATAGAGCCGTTCGCAAATAGACATCTTCAACGCTCGAATTATAATCAGGCTTCAAGCCCGGCGTCTGGGCTAATCCAAGCATGGCGAAGACTTTGTCCCTGGGGTCAGTACAATTAAAATGATACGACATGAATAGCGCATCCACGAGATTGTTACCTCGGCCGTGATCATGGCGATTCAACTCGGTGATGGCAGCAACAGCATCGTGAGCATCGTGAGCATTTTCGGCGTCAGTTGCTTGAGCCATTTGATAGCTACTAGCGGTAGCAAGAATATCCCAATCTATCACATATGGGCCACAATGAACTGCTGCACGACGCGCTAGCGCAACTTCTTGTATGATCCACGCCCTGCGGAAGTATGGGCGACTGAAAATTCGAGAAAGTGCAATCCAACCACGAGATTGAATGAATGGAAGTGCATGCCTCGCGACAAGACCTTGTCGCGCGACTCCATGGCCGGCTGACAAAGGTGGTAGATATGACAAAAGCCTTGGTGCAAAATCGAACGCCATTCCATCATCAAGATCTCCCTCCCCAAGCCACACGACAACACTTTCAGCTTTCGAGTAGATTGTTCCCATCAAAGCCACTTGCTTATTGCGCTCGTCTACATCGTCTTGATTTATGCAAATCTGGTCAATCCACAGTGTACGGAATTTATCGGGATTTCGTATGTGGACCAACGCTGTAGCCAAATTTTGGGTGACTGCAATACTTTCCGACCCGCAGGAAATGCTGCCTGTCTTCCTAGATTCTCCCCAGGCGTACGACAGCGCTTCGTACACTGGTGCATTCTCTAACGCCACGTTTTCATCGATTTGGATAGATAGACCATCATTCCTTAGACCTGCGTTAAGATGTATAAGCCGAATATGAGCATCTCCGAGTTGACTGTAGCGGAAATGCGTTGAGAGGGAAATCTCAAAGTTGGCTGGCGGCGACTGCCTTAGGTCTAATATCTCCATTCTAGATATGCACTCACAGACTGATCAGATATGATACTGTTGCTAGCCTCAGAAGCTCAGGCCTAGCTGCGCGGATTTCGCCCAGTAGGTGTAGATCGCTAGAAGAGTTCGACCCTCAACCGTAAACATCCCCCAACCGCACAGCCCTGTAAGGCTGATAACCAGAGCCCCCCTAAAACCGGTCCTCTGCCAGAGAAACCTCGCTTTCGGGGCTGATCGTATCGCCTAGGAGACCCGCCTTTAGGGTAGCTAGGGGCCCATACGGTTGAAGGGTGAACTATTCTAGGGGGCCCTAACGGGGCCATTGGGGCTCGTAGGCCCTATAGTAAGCAACCCATCCAGCAATTACTCTCTTCAGGGGATAAGAATCTTGAATTAGCTTCTACTTAGAGGCAAGTTCAGTACGTGCTAGCACGTTGTATGATAAAAGCAAATCTTCGTACGTTCTTGATTATTACTGCCCAAGAAAAGCTATGTTGCTCGCTATGTACAAGAACTTGCGGCTGCTGACATATGGTTTCATTAGAAGTCCTGGCAAATATGACAGATCATATACTGACAGCTCATGAGTCCTGAACCCGAACATGCAATGATATCTATGCTCCATCCTCGTCAGAAGTAATATCAACCGGGAATCCTTGGACTTCCAGCGTAGGCCCCCTCTTCAAAGGCGTTTTCAACCCAGTGTCCTAGATAACCCTAGCTCTGAAGTAACATAGCACTATCAACCCCCAGCTCGCTGCTTTCCTGGGCAGTCGCGTCCTTCAAAGCACAATTTGCTGGCTCTGAAAATCCAGCGGAGTAGGAGACAAACGAACAAACTGAATCAGGGTGTGCTGTGAGGAGGGTGTTGTATAATGCACACGCGTTCATGCAGTCTTCGAATTCATAGGCCATGAAACTTGCTATGTCACCGCCAGCGTAGTGTGTGTCGCAAGATATATTGAATTGGGCATCATTAACAAGTTCTGAGGTCCAAGTCGGGCCAAGTGAGGCACAGTCGCTCAATGGGTTGCATTCGCAGCTGTCGTTATTGGATCCTGAAACGATAATTCCGCTGGCTGGTGAGCTGGTTGTAATAGTGCCAGTAGGTGAGGTGCTGTTCAGGCCAGCACTGCACTGTGCTAACTTGCTAAAGAGCAAGTAGTCAGCTATCAACCCATTGTTTGCATGTGTTAGTGAATTGAAAGCCTACACTTGCGCCTGCCGGAGCTGGTTCAGTTCGTGCGACCTCTTAGCAGCCAAAGTACCCCCTACCGCAGCTGCTGCGATAGCGAAAGCCAGAGCAATGGCAGTTGCTGCACTCAGCCAAAATGTAGCCTTGCGGAAGCCAAGAATCCTCTTCTCCCGGGGTTCATGAGCTGTTAGGTCGATGGGCGGGGTCCAGTGTGGCTGTGTCTTGTCATCATTGAAGATTGAATGCAGTCCATCCTCCGTATAGTCACTGGCGATCGAGAGGAGGCCATCATGCGGCGAGACAGGACTTTTCAGTGTATCAGCTTCGGGATCGCCCTGAGCAGCCATTACTGAACACAGTTGGGAGATAAGGAAGCTTTTCCAGTCGTAAGCATAGGTGTCCAAGTGATGTCAGGCGATATTGAATTTTTCGGAGTGTAACACCAGGAGTCACATGACGGGTAGCCAGGAATAGATATCTTCACTATCCATCTTCATTCACTTCATTGAGCCAAAACCTCGATCTCTGATTCGTGGAGATTATTATTAAACGTCAAAATCCACAGATAGGAGTAGTTTGGACCTATTTTTTGAAAAGCCAGTGGTGAGCCGGTAGTTTTGTTTGTACAAATATGCCGCTTGTGCTTGCTTCGCGGTACTGGACCCCGCCATAGTAGGAAAGCTGAAGGGGCCTGTGTCTTAATGACATGTCTCGCTTACTAGGGGCAAAGAAACTACAACGTCCATTGGAGTGAGACTTCCGGTAGCGCAAGCTCAAGTCAGGAGCAATCCCAGTCGTTATTTTCTTCTCTTACTGGTGCATTTTGATCAAGCCTCTATTTCATTTCAACGATCTCATGCATGAGCCTTGATTGCATGTTTCATCATCTAATCTAGCATTTCACCGTCGCGCCTTGTCACTGAATCATAAAGTAATTCGCTCAAATCGCCGTCCGGAAAGCTGCCCTTTGATTAGTAGCATAAGACGGCTGGATGGCTCAACACATAGACCAAGACTGTTTCCACTTCTGTTGGCTGTCATCAACCTGCCAGTGTAGATTGATGTCCAGAGCTCTGTTGTCATCTCTCCTCTTCTGGTATCCAATAGTCCCGTTCACGACCTGCCCTTTCTTTAGCGGAATCGATTGCTTATCCCTATAATCGATCAACAGAACCCCTTGCTGCCAATGCGTTCGTTTGCCGTGAGGTCCTGTTGTGAAGGCTACGCACTCTCCGCCTTCGCGAACGTACTCCTCTGCCTTGGCTTCTGGAGGGACTTGGCCATCTGGTCTGGTGAGGAAGAAGGTATCAAACCATATCACAAAACCATCGAGTGCTTCTATATCCGCCTTCAGTTCACAGGCGAAGGTTTTGCTCGCGAAGGTGAGCTCTTCTGTTTTAGTTGTCTTTAAGGAGAGCCGTAAGAATGGAGCCGACTCCGCAGGAACAGCAAAGTCCTGGACTTCACGGATCATGACATCATTATAGATGTCTTTGTACATGCTAATCATGTCAAAGCCATAAACATTCTTCCAGTGATGGATGTGGTCTTCGATATATTCGGAATCGGTCATTGGTGCGATGTGCAAGGTACAGTGTGAGGGGATCATGCGACCGTCCGGTGTGAGATACTGATCTCGCGCCCAGATAACGGAGTCGAGCATAGCTTCATAAAGTAGACAATAGCCCATCCACTCGGACACGATGATGTCGACTTTCTTCACCGGCAGAACGACCTCTTCGATCTTGCCTCTTAGACAGCTGATATAAAAGATTAGTCAATGTCTATACTTCAAGTGTTCCTTTTTCTCTCACGATATTGTCTCTCCCATTCCGTTCTTGTAAACATTCTCGCGAGCGAAGTCGATGATGTCGGAATTATCGACAGCTATTACCTTGGCGGCTCCGGCTCTTGCGCAGAACATTGATAGTATACCCGTTCCACAGCCGACATCTAAGACGGTTTTACCCTCAAAGAGGTGTTTGTTCTCATAGATGAAGTCCCTATATGCGTCTGTTCGTACTGTATCTTTCAACATCGTTTCGTGGATCTCTATCCTGTTCAGTGGTGAATTGATCGCCTACTTTGGAGAAGCTCACCATGACCAGAGTACGAAGCAAAGTAAGAAGAGTCTGTGTTGCCTAGCATGGGAGCACTCCTAGCCGGCCCCATGCCTGAGCTCGCAGCTATCATGTCTCGTTCTCTCGCGTCATCCCTGTCAAGGGACTCTTCGAATTTGAGCTGGAGGAATTTGATCTCATTTCTCCGGGCTTCAAGTTCTAGTTCAGCCAGCTGCAGTTTGTTTTCCAGGTTGGCGACTCGGTTCTCATCATTCCTGTCGGTAGTATTACCGCTGGGAGCTTTCACTGACACGCCTCCAGTATCTTCATCTACATCGTCAAGATCCTGTCCAACGATGTCGTGCAAATTCCACAAAAGAGCGTCATCCTCCAGCACTGGTAATAGATACTGTTCGTCCTGAAAATTGGACTTTGCGGATATGTCAGGCTTCTGTACACCGACTTTGACTTCGCTACGTATATAATTCACAAGCTTGACCACGTCTAGAAAGTCCAAGCCTATCATAATCCAAGCCATTAGTCATTCAAAGAGCACCTACAAGATCTTTGGGCGTGCTCACCCAGATCCTTCCGAATACTTACAATGTCCAATTGATGATTGTCTTTGCAATGCTCCAGCATTAATTGACTGCCTTCGAACACAACATCACACATTAAGCAAACCACCTTGACTGTCTCTACATCAGGCTCAAGATCTTCCCAGCCTTCATCGTCTGCCAGGTCGAGGACATCACCATCTTCCGAACTCCCAGAGATGGTCATCTCTCGTTCCGAGGCTGAATCGGGTACCATTTTAAACTCGGTCTTAAGTCGAACTCCAGGTTCGTACCTTGTTGAAAAGTCTGCGCACAAGTTTCATCGGTAATAATATCGTTATATCCGGAGGCAACTGTACGCGATCTGCCGATCCCGCACGCTTGTTTACTTCGTGCCCGTAAGGTACTTCGTTAGAGGATAGTGAGAAACAGACACTCCACTCCCTTTTCATAATTACCAGACATCGTTGGTGGACGCATGTAAAGATGGTATAGTGCTTCCAGAAGGGCAAATATACTGCTCTTTGGGAGGTGAAGGCCTCCCCAACACCTCCCTTTATCTCAACTTTGGCCCCGCAAAGCCTCCATTCTCTCAGCAATGGCTTTCTTTTTTCGCACCAAAGCGAAATCAGATATAGTCAAGCCTACAAAAGACCTCCTGAATAGGTTATGGCAGGTTCCAAAGCTGCAGAAGGCAAGTACTTCTCGAAAATCCGCAGGGAAAAGGCCAAGCTGACGTTCCCAAACAGACCGAGGAAGAGGCAGCTAAGATGCTCGGACAAACGAAAATTCTCCTTGTCGGCAATCAGGGTAGTTTGAATCAACCCGGGGCGATTGAAATACTGACTAATGTGCAAATTCAGAGGTTGAAGCTGCCAGCCCTGAGCAAATACTCAACCTAGTCAACACAATGATACAAGAGGACTTTCTATACGCATTAGCTCACAGCCTTCATCTCCTACCCTTCGAAGGTCGCAAAGATTCTCAGACCATTTTCTGCACCATCCTTCGCTTCAGACCTCCCGGAAGCACAGCCGAAATCTCTCCTGCTTTGGCCTACGTGATCGACGAGAGACCAGAGGTGATCATAGAACTATGTCGTGGATACAATCACAGTGAGAGCGTAATGCCATGCGGTGTGGTACTCAGAGAGATTGTCAAAAACGAAGATGTCGCACAGATTATCCTATGTGACGAGTCACAGGAAAATGAGCAAGCCATCAAGATCAATGAGATTGACGAGAACAAGCCCGCTTCAGGCAATGGAGTATTCTGGAAGTTCTTCCCCTGCATTGACAAAGCAGCCTTCGAAGTCAGCGCCGATGCGTTTTCCACTTTTAGAGTAAGTCATCTGATAGCCTCAATAGCATGTCTAGTGCTGACACCAGATTCAGGAGATCATCACCAAACACAAGGGCATAGTCCCGAAATATTTGAGCGTCAACTTTGAATTATTCTTCGAACGCTATCACAACCAACTCATAGCCTCCAATTCTTACGTGACAAAACGCCAATCGATCAAGCTTTTAGGGGAAATCCTTTTGGACAGAGCAAACTATGCTGTTATGACCGAATACGTTGACAGAGGCAAGCATTTGAAGATCTGCATGAATTTATTGAGGCATGACCGAAAGATGGTGCAATACGAAAGTTTCCACGTCTTCAAGGTGCCCATACAGCCTCTCTTCAGACTGCTATTTTTACTGACTGTGTACAGGTTTTCGTCGCTAATCCCAACAAGTCAGACGAGGTAGTCAGAATCTTGACTCAAAACCGCGACCGTCTTTTAAAATTCTTACCCACCTTCCTCGACGACCGCACCGAAGACGATCAGTTCAATGACGAGAAAGCCTTTATCATACGTCAGATCGAGCTACTACCAGCGGGCGCATGAGATAATCGTCTTTGGACTCTGGAGCGCTGGAAGACATCGATCTTCAGACTTTTTATGCACCGGAGAACTCCTAGCCAAGCCCACAAATGGATCAAGCTCGAGGGAGTCACACGCCAACAATCCACCATGCCAGACCCTTCCCCATCACCCAGTACTCAAGACCTCGAAATGCGATTCTGGGCGGACGACTGTCAAAAGTCTTTGGGCGCTCAGCTGTACCCCTACCAGCAGATTCTCTTTTCAGTGAGAGTAAATCCGCTCACCAGTCCATTAAGAATGCCGGTGCCCCTTCATGAGACCAGGATAAGATGAGATAATGGACATTCCCAGTTCGCTGTACGCATTGTGCAGGCTGGCCTGCATGCATCACGGACAGATAGAGACAGACGGAATATCAAGAAAGCCTTTTTGTAACGACAGAAAATGCTAACATCACTTCAATGCGTTTCTAAGTCCCAAACGCCTCCTCTAATGTCCCAAACGTAAATCTTCAACCAACTCCAACACAAACTCTCTCCCCATATGAACAAAGCACATGTGCTCATTTCCGTCCATTCTGCACTTCCAAATTGTATATATCTTAACCTCCCATCTTCCCCTCCCAACCACCCCCCCATTAGAGCCCCAACTTCCCCTCATAGTCACACCGCCCCTAAAGACCCAACTTCCCCTACCAATCACACCTCCCTTAGAGCCCTAACTTCGCCTTCCTCACCCTCGGCAACACCCCCACCAACGTAATCACACTCGCCACCAGCACAGCCCACAACCTCACATGCAAAACCCCCTTATTATAATCCGTCTGCGTAGCCGCACAAACCGTCGCCAACGCCAACGTCAAAATGACATACCCACTCCACCGATGCCACTTATAAACCCTCTTCGCCTTCTCCACGCCTCCATACACCCCGGGAAAATAAAACTGCGTAATCCCCACAATACCCTGAATCGCAAACAATATATACGTAATTAGTCCTAGTATTGCGTGCGGAGAGACGAAATGCGTGCCGCCGTGGGAGATTTTGTTGTATTCGATTATTATGAGGGCGGCGAGGAGGGAGAGGATGGAGGTGGTGTTTAGGGTGGCGTGGATGTGGGTGCCGAGGGATTTTTGGTGGGGCGTGTGGGTTGGTTGGAGGAGGAGGATGGACTGGGTGAGGAGGAGGAGGGAGGAGATGTTGAGGAGGGGGTGGGCGGAGAAGAGGATGACGGGGTGGATGAATACGGAGGCCCAGATTGTGGCTGTGAGCTGTTGGGAAAGGGTTAGTTGGTTTTGTGGGAGGAGGGAGGTTTTCGTGGGGAGAGGAGGGGGGGACGAACGATCCAGATGCCTGCTTGGGCGATTATGGCGGTGCCTGAGGGAGGGGGTTAGCGGTTTGATTGGAGTGGAGGTTTGTGGGAGTGGTTATACGTACCGAGGACTAAGTTGAACTGGATTCCCTTTCCATCTTCCTGGCTTGCATCGCCTCTTCTTCCGAGTAGAGGTTCGTCTTCTGCGGTTCTGTGATTGTTCGCGGGGTTCTCTTCTGGGATTCCGGTTGCTGAAGACATTGTGAAAGAATAAGGTCAAGGCAGGATTTCTGGGATGATTTTCGGATAACGCAGTATATACAGCACAGGATGTGAGGGATGGAGGGTATGTATGTATGAAGTGGATTTGGGGAAGAGAGGTATATGGAAGCTTATGAATGCAGGTTGCGGGGTTGTGTGCATGATACATTCATCTTCGATCGTCTACTCATGTGACATGCGCTAAGGCATGGCGCGTCAAGGTGTGAGCTTTGACCAATAAGGAGTGATGGGTTTCGTTCTGTTTAGGGTTAAGGGCTTCGGGCCGCTTCGGTGAGAAAGGATATGGGCAGTCATCTCCGATCAGGTCCACGTAATACTGCGTTTGCCTGCTGGACATGCTACGTGTATGTACGTGGAACGTTAGTGCCTTACCTTGCCTTGCTGAAGGGATTCGTTCCTGCATGTAGCTGCATCCAATCTAGAGCCGTTGAGGTACAAGATAGAAGGGTCTTCTCAGGTAACCCAGTATGGTGTATCTTGGTGCTTTGCAGAGCTGACCGGTGTATCTTTTCACGCTCTATTATGAACACCCACATGCTGTGTATTCAGACGTAGGAAGCTGTCTACATACTCCTTCCTCCTTTTGCACCAATTTCGATACTCGTTCCCCTAATTATCAACGTCCCCATCAGCTGGCTCAGTCCCAACTGCCGTTCCCTCATCCATTACTCCCCCACTGACCCTAACGCCTCCTTCCTCCCCCCAACTCCTCACCTTCCACCCATTAGGCTCGCTACTGTCTTTCACGTACTCCACCGTTGGGAAGTAGTGTTCGTTCTTCTTCATCGTCGCCACCCATGGCACATTGTCAAACGTGCAAACTCTGAGCCGGAAGTACGTATTGTCCGGTATAGTATTGACAGCTGTCAAAAACTCGGTCAGAGTGGGAGTGGGTGAGTCATTGACAGCTGTGATGAAGTTTGTCGGTGCCAGTCCGTATTGGTACGATGGCGAGCCCCGCGTGCGGGCGGAGACATAGACATCGGAATGCAGCTTGCTGATCTGCTGGCGTACGGCGTGGTGAGGCCGGTGGAGTACAGCTCCGCAAAAGATAACAGCACGATCCGTCTCGAGATCCTCAGTAGGGATGGTGGGGACCTTGAGTTGCATCTCCTTGCCCCCTCGAACAACCAAGGCATCCAAATGTTCGTTGTCGTACATTATGTCGAGCTCAGAAACTCGTGTTATTAGTTTACCATTAAGTGTAAGTATGATATCGCCCTCCTGGAGCGATTGAGTATCGTGACCTGATGGCGGGGCACAATCAATCTTTCGAACCATGAAAAGCTGATGACGAGACGGATTGGATTCTGCGACTTTTGCAATCCACTCATCAGATACGCCCATGATCCGCACTTGTGACATGGAAATCGTATTAGTCTCAACGTTTAGTATACGCAATTTTGGAGTTATATTTTCTTGAATCTGATCAATGACAGGGAACAGAGTTGGTGTTGCTAGACCTAAATGGTATTCGACATCCTTCTGGTTGTGGGAGGTTCGCTCGCCCAGGTAGTTGAGCCAAAGTGCTTCGACTGTGCCATCCTCAGCGACAAGGACGCCGCTAGCACATTGTCCGCTAAGACTGGTATCAACGGTAATCGCGTCAAGGTTTATAGCCCGGTAACGAGGAGCAGTGAGATTTGAGGGTATCGCTACCGTCGTGATGTCGGTCACCGTAGTTGGAGTCATAGCAACTCTAAGGTTCTGATTCCAGCCAAAGAATATAGTAGATGCACCTTGCTTGATAGGTTGCCTAGAGAGCCTAGCACTCTTCACTGGAGCATCCACTAATGACGGATCATATTGTATTATTGCATAGTTGGCAAGCGGATGTAGAAATCGAACCTTGGCATCCACAATAATGGAGTCAGCTACTGTGACTGACAGATCACAGAGGTCATAAGGCACTAGTGCTCTTGACACGACTACCAGACCCTGTTCCGCATTGATAACAAGCCCAAATCCAATTTTGCGAGTTCGCGGAAAGCCATTCAACTTTAGCGGCATTGTACAAGCTACCCGAACAAAGCTTCTGATGACATCTGCCGCAGCTGGGTGGCCGACAGTATCGAGTTTGACGAAGTCTGCTTTTCTTCGCTTGGGAGGCAGTGCAGGCAACCCCTCTCCTAGGTCGTGAAAGTCCCAGAGTCCAGTCTTATCGTTGCGGATGGCCATCCTCATCTTTGTTTGCCAATGTCTGTCAATGTAAATGATGCTAGTATTGAGAGTATGCAGGTCAGTCAGGTGTTTATAGGTGACCACTACTCGCGCCCTGTCCGGGATCGTTTTCATTGCTTCAATAAAAGCTTGTAGAGTTGGTGTTTTCTTCTGATCGATTGATTCAATGATCCAACCGGACTCTGTGCTGTCGAATCTGAAAGATCCTGCAGCCTCGCAAACGTAGACCCCTTTGACTGCAATGGCGTACAAGCGGGCTTGTTGATACGATAGATCGTGGAATGAGGCTCCAGCCACCGTAACAAATCGATCTGGTGTAATAGCATGCAAATCTCCGACTTGCAACTCGACTTCGAGATCTTTACCTCCTCTCTGAACCAGGATTTTCACAGTCTTTCCAACACTGGAGTCCAGTATATCGTCGAGCCGGACGAATTGGGTCAAGATCTCCCCATTCACTTTGACAAGTACATCTCCCTCTTCAATCTTCTTGTCTGCTGGACCCTCTGGCAGAACGATATCGGCAACCAAAAGACCGGTCTCTTTTGGGAAACCTTTCCGTATCGCTGCCTCGTGAGCTGCTGTCAGGCCCAGACGTCGACATTCATCAAAGGGCTTGATAAGCCACTGAGTTTGAATGGTCCCACGTTCTATTGGCTTTCCTTGCTGTATGCACTCTAATGCTCGTAGAGGACGATCTAGGGGTAGAAAGTAATCCGTTGCTGCACCATCGCCTCTCCCTCCAGCTTGCAGAGCAACGGCGTACCCGTCTAGATTGACTACTGGACTCCCAGAACTTCCTCCACTTGCTGCAGCCGCAGCTTGAATATAATTCGTGTTGAAGTCACTGTATCCCTCTCCATATTCTGGTGCATTCCGGTCCAGCCTGCTAATGACACCAGAAAGAATACTGAGCTTCTCCCCTGCATCATTACCAACCACCCTGATTTCTGATCCGACTTTGGCCAGGTCTGGACGCATCGTCAAGTCCGAGACCGGCATATATTTGATCTCTTTAGGGTCAAACCGAAGGATACCGAAATCGTGGACTGGGTCTCGGTAGATTGGGTAGACGTCACACTAGAGGAATACGATTAGTATAGCTTAAGAATGGCTTAAGAATTCCGTCATACCTCCTCGTGATTGTCAAAGATACAGTAACCCCAGAATGGGCCAGATCCAACAACATGGCGGTTCGTCAAGATGTAGCCCCTCTCTGCATCAACAACAAACCCTGTTGCTTCGCTGGATAAAGCTGCGCTGGTATCGAAAGAGCAGGTTTGACAGAAGTGTATTGAGACAACATTTCGCACAACTCGTTCTATGGTATTCTGCCATTCTGCGGTGTCTGCAGTCGCTGTAACCGATTCCATTACCGATTCCATCACCTGTTCAGCCGCACTATCGCCGTTTATGTATTGACCATCTGTGGAGAGATCACTGTTCATGGTGTCGGATCGTCGAGGTCTAGAGAGTTTCGCAGGTCGATCATAAGTGTTTACAGGGCTTCCTTTTCGTTTGTGTCGTGTATGACCATTGGGCTCCATGTTTGTGCGACTGGAGAAGGTTCTCTTAGCTGGTTGCCTAGAGTTCGCCAACGCAACGTGGCACCGATCGCGGTTAAGTGTTACTGCGCAGAGTAAGGGCAAGTGCAAGGGGTAGCTTCGTTGAGAAAGATGGTGTAATAGCCTCGTAGGCGTTGTTCGCACGGAAGAGATGTAAGGCTTTGACGCTGCTGATTTGGTGTACGCACTGGGTCTGCCGGCGACAGATGCGACCCTATGCATATAGTTCGTGTAATGGCGCGGATGTGAGCAACCTCCCCCTTCCCTCATCCATTGTCAGTTCTGCAAAAATCATTCTTCGAGATCTTCAGCCGCGTTGATTGATCCCTGTAATCTAAACGGGAGCTTAATTTTAGGTTGGATACATCAGCCGAATCAATATCAGTGCTGACCGATAAACTCCTCTATGAAACGGAATGTTTGCTTCTTACATATGCAGGGCACTCAAACTAGAAACACTCACTACATCTCTGCCATCTATGGAAGCGTCCATCTACTAGGTAATGGTGGAAATTCCCATCGGATTCTATAACCGACATCTCATCCTTGTTTTTACCAGGAATAGCAAATTACATAGCAGGGATTTTTTTTAAGGAAAAAGGAGAGTGGGTAATCTATTGTTGCAGAGACAGATGAACAGAATACCTAGAAAGCTTCCTTGATCTCACGGATTTATCAAGTTGAACCGAGAACTCTACTGATCCCAGAATTATAAAATACGTAAATTTCCTAGGTTAAAAAGGCTGAATTGTTAACAACCCGACCCAATCGGGTTCAGCTTGAGATCCAGAAATCAAACCCGATCCCCATTGTGCGGCACAGTCAGCGTCGCCATTGGTGGTGAAACAAACGATAAGATACGAGATGGAATTCTATGGAAGTTCCTGTTGTCTACAAATAGAAGTAGATACGCCGGAATGCAACAATAGCTGAACTTCTTAAGGTAAGTTTCACTCGGTAGCCGAGCTTACCCAGGATTCACTCGGTCTTACAAAGACTACAGGACAGCACAATTCTTCTCTAAAATTTCGTTTCAGCGTCATGATACGGCCTAATTCCCTTCCAACCCAACGAACGCTAAAATCCAACCTCTGATAGCATCTATCAACCTACCTCACTGCATCTACCTCCGTATAAACCTCCAGCTCCCAACCAGAACCCTCTCCACCACCCATCCCAATGGCTCTCGACCAATCAAACCAGCAACTACCCCGCATCCTTTGCCTCCACGGTGGTGGCACCTCAGCCCTAATCTTCAAAATCCAAACCCGCCGTCTGCAATGGGCTCTCCGTACCCACTTCCGCTTCGTCTTCGTTGACGCACCCTTCGAATCCGGCGCCGGGCCTGGCGTCCTCCCCGTCTTCGCAGACTGCGGCCCTTACTACCGCTGGATGATCAAGGACTCTCCAACCATGGAGCGCGACCAGCAGCGCGTGCGTGCCGTGCTGCGAAAGGCGATTGCCGACGATGCTGGAACAGGGGAGTGGGTGGGCGTGCTGGGATTTAGCCAGGGAGGAATGATGACGGCGGGGCTGTTGGCTGATCAGGAAGAGGGGGAGGAGACGGGGTTGCCGGAGTGGCAGTTTGGCGTGCTGCTTTGTGCGAGTTATCCTCCTCTGAGTCTGTCACGGGCGAGGGGGTATACGGCGCCGAAGGGGATGGTGGATGAGCATGGGGAGGTGAGAGAGCCGGAGGAAAAGGAGATCATCCGTATCCCCAGTGTGCATGTGCGGGGAAAACTGGATCCACATTTTGAGAAAGGGAGAAGGCTGGCGAAGTTCTTTGATGAGGACACGAGTTTTCATTTGGAGTTTGTTATGGGACATAATTTGCCAGGCGCGGCTGGAGATACGACGAGTTCGAAGGGCGATACAGACAGGATCAGGGATGCTGTTCTGAGGGTTTACGAGGGCGATATGAAGCGCAAGGTTTCAAGTTACGGCTCCGTGTATGGGAATGGCGTGGGTCTTGCAATGACTACCTGAGGTTGGAGTAGTGATGATTTTTCTTTTTTTGAAGAGCATGAGAAATGAGCGATGACTTGGATAGATTTCTATAGAGGTGTTTTGATGTTTACAAATCATGCGGCTGTGCTAGTATGGGGATAGAACTAGAATATGATAGAGGTGAGCATGCCCTAGGCCAACCGCGAAAACCGCAATTCCGAGAACTGGAAAGTCGAATTCGCACACATCAACTGTAAGTTGGTCTATCCGTTATAGCTGTAACCTTATAAACCAAAGCATATATTTACATTCGCTGTGCTCAAAGTCCTCAACTGAAGCTTGAATTCAGTGTCTAAGGTCTCCTCGGAGATCTTACGGGGTGCTTAACAAAGCTTTAGGGGGATGCAATGCTTTCAGAGGTGTTCTTAGGCATGCTGCAGAGTGATTGCCCGGGCGGTTTAGGAAACCTCCTGGGGGCTCTTATGGGTTCGGAGATATGTCCAGGGGCTGCTCCAAGGGTTGCTCTAGCGAGCTGGCAAAAGCACACCTATGGATCTTTGATAGAGAACGCACCTACTCTCTAAATCATAAATCTGTACATTGCTAGAAGACGTTGATCTAATGCCCAAGCCTTATACTCCGCTCTTCCTTTGCTACTGGCATTCAGTAAGACAAAAAAGTCTCCAATAGATGCTGATGCCGCATGCGACCATCGGCAAAACGCCCTCACATCCACTGCATAAGGTTCGTGAAAGAGCAAAGATTCGTTGGACGAGTTCATACAAGGCCATCGTACAGCGATAGTGCAGAGACGATCGTTTCGTCTCGCTTGCTGCCTTCTTTGAACTCAGCCATATCCAGAGAGCCGTTCTCATCCTTGTCCATCATGCGGAAAATCTTTTTGACACGCTTCTCGGGCGTGTCTTCGTCAGGAGGGAGCTTGACCATTGAGCCGACCTAAAGCAAAGGTTAGGAAATGAATTCGAAGACGGCTCAAACTCAAGAACATCTCGGTCTCACCATCTTGTAGATAGCCTCTACAATCTGCAACATTTCGTTGTAGCTAATTTGCCCATCCCCGTCGATGTCGTATAGCTGGAATGCCCAGTCGAGCTTGTCCTCCATTTTGCCTCGAGATGTGACGCTCAATGCGCATATGAACTCTTTGAAGTCGATAGAGCCAGACTTATCTGAGTCGAAGACGTTGAATACATAGTCTGCGAATGAGGTGGGGTCTCCGAAGGGGAAGAATTGCTTGTAGATTTTCTGGAACTCTTGTTTTGTGAGCATGCCTGAGGGACAGTCCTTAAGGAAGCCTAATGACCGAAGATCTCCGTTAGTGTCCCTCTTAGACAAGGAAAAACGCTATAGACTCACCCTTGTACCATTGTTGTAATTCTTTCTTGTCGAAATGTGTATCTTTCTGCAGTTGATTCAACTCATCTTGGGAGAGTTTCGATTGTCTGTAAAGAGCTTAGGTTAGCTTCCCGTTGTACGTGTCGTTCCGCGGGTCTTTGTCAATGCCCGGCAGAAAGACCTTTCGAGGCATCGATAGAGAAGCACGGCTACGATGGGGGTTCAAGCGGTTAGACCGCCGTGCCCGACAAGTTTCAAGGCCTTGGATTCCTCATATGCCTGCCCCATAGTTGTAGTGGGTAGAAAGGGCCAGAGCACAAGAAGCGCATGAGGCGCTGCATGTTGTATGAAGAAAGTGGGGTGCTGATGGTCGTAGATAGGAGTGGGGACCGCACGTAGACCGCACGTAGCGGACAGACAATCCGTGCAGAGACAGAGGAACGCACTTGGCTTACCGGTTCCCCATCCTGAAGCGCGTAGCACCAAATCAGCACTTTGTTTCTTTCTAGAGTGAACGAGACGTCAACAAGAAGTGGATCCTTGAGTATTTGGGAGCCAGCAGCGAATTCGGAAAGCAGGCGGCGGAAGTGGGGTGCAACGGCGAAAGGCGAACTTGGAGCTTGGGACGAGGCGTAGGCTACACAGCAGGCCCTATATAAATATTATCGACCAGTGTTTCTGCCACTGAGATCGAAGGACCGAGGCCGAGAGATTTAAAATAGAAGGGGAGAAGAGCAAAGGAGTTACTCGATTGCAGATAGCTTGTAGCTTGCAGGAACAAGGCGCTTCCAGAACCCCTCCAACCTGCAACCTGCTCCAAAAAAAGGCTTTCACCCCAAACAGCGAATGGCTGGACCCCGGTTGCCTGTTTTAGAGAAGCTTGGCGGAAACAAAGCCGAAAACATCGCCCTTAGCCTCGATCAAGCTGCATGAACCTAACATCCCACATACCCACACACAACACTAACAGAGATCGAGAAACGAAAACCATGAACGATATCATACAGACCCAATTAGACAGGGTAGAAACCGCCCTCACCCAACTCATCGACTCCATATCCTCCTACAACCCTTCCATCCCCGCAACCAGCGCCCTCCTAATCGCCGACGACGAGCTCCGAAAAGGTCTCCAACAGCTCACCACCCACCAGCGCAACCATGCGCGCATGCACCACCTCCGCGAGCAAATCGCTCAGAAAAACAACTCCATAACCGACACTCTCAAAACCCTAGCTGCCACTCGCGCAGACCTCCTCTCCCACCCTACCTCCCTCCCCTCCACCGAAACAAGAAAGGTGCCCTACACCGACCTCCTCGACTATGCGAAACGAATATCCCGCTACACCGTGCCCCCAACTTTCCGCCCTCCACTACCATTACCAACAGCCACGCCTCCTCCTGCTGCTGCTGCTGCTGCAGCAGTCAACGGCGCAAATGATGCCACGAGCCCGGTGAAAGAAACGAGAGATGGTGAAGCGGTTGAGAATGGAAGAGAGAAAGAAGGGGTCGGTATGGGTTCGTTGGAGGAAGTGGAAAGGAAATGGCTGGATCCGCTGGCGGGGATGGGATTTGTGCCGTGGGTGGGGGAGGAGGCGATGAGGAGTGGGGCGTTGGCGGAGATTCAGGCGATGGTGGAGAGGGGGGAGGATCCGGGGGGTGAGGGAGTGGGAGAGGTGAAGGAGGAGGGGGAGAGGATGGAGGGGGTGGAAGGGGGGGTGGAGGGGAAGGAGAAGGGAGAGGAAAGGAGGCTGGAGAGGAGGGCGGAGAGGAGGCTGGAGGAGAAGCCGAAGGTGTTTGGGGGGTTGGATTTATATGATCCTGATGAGGAGGGGTGAGAGGGCTTGCGAGCAGTTGGTGATTGCTCTACTCGCCGCTGGTACCTCCATAGCAACGTTGAGAAAAGTTATGCAGCTTTTCGTTGCGCGCTATGTGAGCTATTCACACAACGTTGTATTATATAATACTTTTGTATCAGCCTACAAAGGAACGACGAGCTTTTTCCCACTCAATCCCTTCTTATGGATGTCCAACGCCTTTTGTATAGCAGAGATACCTCCATCGACCTTCTCAATAGCCGGGCTCGGCACATAGGACTTGTCAGCCAAGGCTTTCTCAAGCCACTCATTAAAGAGCCATTTGCCAAAATCTTGCTGGTCTAAAGTGACTCTGGCCGCAAAAGTGTGCGCCACTTCTACACCTGCGGGCTTCGTCGAATCTTCGGGATATGGTAGCGTCGTGCAAAGTGTGCCTCCGCCGAAACTGCTGAGAATTTCTGCACACATGGGTGCACTGCCATGTTCCGAAATGGCATCGTACGCTATTGTTATTTGCTGGTTCGAGGCTTTTAGGGATTGTGTGATTTTCATCACAATAGAAGAGTCGTTGTAGTCGAAAGTCTCGTAGGCACCAAGCTTTTGGACGTAGGCGGAGTGACGAGGGCTGCAGACACCGTAGACAGTGTAGCCAAGTGATTTTGCAATTTGGACAGCAGCTGAGCCAACGGACGAAGATGCACCCCAGACAAGGAAGCCGCCTTGTTGCTTCGCGGGTGGACGAGGAACATCGAGAGACAGGAATATACCCAGTCCGGCTGTTGCAATGGACATCGGAAGGATTGATCCCTCTTCAAAGCTCATGGAGTCAGGAAGCTTCGTGGTTACACATTCTTGGATGATTGTATATTGCTGGAAAGCACCATGGTCATTATTTTTCGAAGCTAACACCCTTGCAAAGCCTGTGACCCTGTCGCCCTTCTTGACGTGGGTAACTCCTGAGCCAACCTCTTCAACCGTGCCTGCAATGTCGCTACCAAGAATGATTGGGTACGAATCAATGAAATAGCCAGTGCTCTGCATTTTCCAGTCTACAGGGTTTGTTGCAACTGCAGCATTCTTCACGATCAGTTCACCTGCACCTGGCTTGGGAATGGGACGCTCTTCAATGGTGAGCTGGGCTTTGGCCTCTTTGAGGACGGCTGCTTGATTCGACATGACGGCGCTCTAACCAAATTGATTGAATTGCTGTAGAGTATAAAATATATGTTGTTTATGTAGGAAAAGCTATTGGGATTTCACTGGAGATTGATTTAACCAAACGGCTCGAATTGCTGTAGAGTATAGAATACTTGTTCTTTATATAGGAAAAGCTCTTAAGATTTCACTAGAATTTGCTTTATTAGTAAAGCAAGCCGTTGTCGGATACCGGGCGTGTCATGACATCACCAGCAGTCATTCAAGGGAGACTTCTTCCAATTGTTCTGGAACCACGGTTGGATCTAGTGGTGTTAAAGGGGTCTGGCACCTTCCATGCTGAATAATACTAACCCTGTGTGTTGCGATGCTCACATACACCGTCTTGAGGCAGTTCCAGAACGAAAGGATCGATATGCAATTAGCTGCATACTTACCGCGACATTCAAGTTGCCCAAATCGTTGCGATTGAACGCATATCGATATGCACAATCTCCAATTGGCAGTAGTAACGTTATAAAATGAATCAACACCATTCCTGCATCTGGGACTTTGGCCGTTGATGCTGTGATTCAGTAAAGCGGACCTCGAGGGATAGGCCTTGAACATTTGACGCTCGTGAAAAGACTTCGACCAAAGGGATCCGTCCGGCATCAATTACAAATTTGACGCCTGCGAAATGCTGGAAGTGACCTGTATAGTAACGATGTTAGGTGAGCTACTTGCAAGCATGCTGACGAACCTCTGCCTCCAATATGAGCAGACCTTCGCGGTATACAAAAGGTACGTGGTACGGCGTACCAGATATAGGGGCAAACCGAACAAGTGGATGTTATACCCATCTTGGAACTCACTTCGAGAATGATACGTGAATGGAGAGACTTTATGTGTAATGATGAAGTTAGTTAATCCGCGAATTGGGCGGGAGAATTTGATAGGCTGTTATTGGCACCGCCGCTAACCCTGCGTTTTATGATCGCTCAGGGGCGCGAGAGGGGGGGCCCAATCTGAAACAAAGGCCGCGGTCGACTCTTCATCCACTCCCTCAACCCCATACTCAACACGTCGTGTCTTTCATACTGTCCCTCATTTCAATAGTCACTCATTACTAGGGCAGTAGCAGGCTGCTGCCACCGCAAGAACCAGCTTCATTCTTTTAGCTGTGTTCATTGTTTACTCTCCTTTACCCTCCATTCCAGTCCTTACACCCCACGAAAAGTCCCACTATCGAGCGGGCTTTGGTCGACTCAACGTTCTCAGACATTACTATCTATGATCCCTGAACACTAACAATGGCAACAAAAGACGAGCATATACAAGATACAGCCGCGTCTGGCGGCCAAAGCGATATCCGACACCAGTCTGCTTCTACTGTGAACGGTCCACAGCCGACAGACTCAATGATTACTGTGGAGCTCTCGGACTCGCCAGTGGCGCCTATATTTGAAACATCCTCTCACGACGACATCCAAGTCCAGAACGACACTGAAGAGGATTCACTTCACGTGGATCAGATTCACAACGAGATACAAGAACGGAACGGCTCTGCCTTGAGTGACCAGAGAAGCTCGACCGACGACGAGAATGTTCTCGTATTTGAAGAGGATCCAAAGGAACTTTGCAGAGAGTCGACACTCTCAATGGCAGGCATTGTCGAAAACAGGCGTTCCTTTTCCGCCACTAGCACCATTCGCTCCAGAAGTGACAGCTCGGGTACCCTATCCTCTACGGAAAGTGCTCAGGTCGACTGGGACGAGCTCGAAAGGAGCGAAGAGCAGGCACCGCGGGATGAAGGCTCTGATGAGGTAGGTTCCGGCGCCGTCTCTCGAACCGAAACCCCATATACTAACGTGAATGGAAGTCGACCGCGTTTCTTCTTGCGAGACTTGAACAAGAGAACAATGCTTTGGCAACAAATCCCAAAGCTGCTCTCGCAAGAGCCAGGTCCAGGAAAGGAACCAAAGGCAGACCACCGTCCATTCAGCAACTCAAGAAGCTCGTTACCGAACCAACAAAGCCATCCTTGAGGTATTCCTTGGTACCAGATCCACCACCAATGACCGAACTGGAATTTTGGGCCGCTCTTGTCAACGACTATCCTCAAACTGCACAGAGGCTACCAACCTTGACATCTAACAAAATTAGGGGTGGCGTCCCACCACCATTACGAGGCGTTGTTTGGATGAGTATCGCTGGATCACGGGATCCACTGCTTGAACAGGAATATGACAGACTTTGTGGGGAAACTAGTCCATATGAGAACCTCATCGGCAAGGACATCGGCCGAAGTTTCCCTGGAGTTGAGATGTTTCGAGATCCTACGGGGGATGGTCAGCAGATGCTCGGCAAAGTGCTGAAATGTTTCAGCTTATACGACCACAAGATTGGATACTGTCAAGGCTTGGGTTTTGTTGTTGGCCCCCTGTTGATGCACATGCCTGACAAGGAGGCTTTTTGTGTGCTTGTCCGGTGTGTAACCCACCGACAAGATCGTTGCTGATATTATGCTGACTCGAAGTAGCTTAATGGAACACTATGATCTTCGGTCATGTTTCCTGCCAGATCTTTCTGGCCTCCACCTACGCATCTATCAATTCCAAAATCTGCTATCGATGCATCTACCGACTGTGGCCGCACATCTTGAGAATCTACAAATAGAGCCTTTATATGTGTCGCAATGGTTTCTATCGTTCTTCGCGGTGACATGCCCGCTGCCTATGTTGCTACGGATTTACGATGTAATTCTGACCGAAGGCGCCTCCGAGACCCTGATGCGAGTGGCGCTCTCACTCATGCGACGGAATGAGAAAAAGATAATTGCTTGTACAGAATTAGAGGATGTGATGGGACTTCTACTTTCCAGAGCATTATGGGATACATATGGCTGCAACGCTGACGACCTGGTCAACGACTTTGTGGGCCTGACCGGCCTTGTAACCCGTGAAGGCTTGGAAAATTTGGAGGCTACCTTTAAGGAGGCGAGCAAGGAAGACTCGACCACCAAAGTGAGCGCTTTGCCGAATGTTCAAGCTGCCGCATCACGATTCCTAGGACGGTTCTGGGCGGGCTCAGCTTCGTTAGCTAAGTTAACCTCGCCTACTTCAAGTCTGGGAGTTGCAGCACCTTCACGACCTTCAAGCTTTCTCCGTCGAACGCCTTCTAAGCAGAGTATGGCTTCTACGCTCAACTCCATCGAGAGCACCGAGAGTCATCTAAGTACAATGTCAACAGAGGCAACAGCAATGTCAAGAAATCCATCGGCTGATTGTACGCCACCGAAGTCTGTCACTTTTGGCAATAACGCCACGTCATCAACGGGGGTCACTAGTCAGGATAGAGATCTTCACAGCCAAATTGAAGACCTGTTGACAGCACTTAGCGACATGCAGCGGGAACAGGCGACATTAGTTGGCGAGCTGCAAAAAGAACGCGAGGAGCGAGAGGATGATCGAGCTGCCGTTCAACGTTATATCGAGCGAATCAGGAAGCCAGCCCCCTTGGAATCCATTTCGGAAGACCAGACGCACCAAACAGCTGAAACGTTAGAGCTAGAATTCGAGGATGCTGAAGCGTCTCTGACTGCGTTAGAAGAGCATTTCAGTAGCACGAAGGCTGATAAGAGGTCCTCTCTAGCACAGCAGACAAAGCACCAGATGCGGGAGGACCTCAGACTCTGGAAAGACCAGTATGAGGTTGAGGCAACTCGATCCGCTGACTTGACGCGCCATCTTGCTGACGAGAAGGCGGAGAATGCTCGTATTCTGGAACAGTTCCGGGATATGCGCACGCGAATGCAAGAAGCGCACCAGGATAAGCAACGGCTGGAGAAGACCCTTCAAGATATGAGGAGTCGCAGATTCTCTACTGATAGCGAATTTGAGTCAGTGCCTGCCACACCTGTTGATGCCCCCTCTGGCCCTGGGGGTCTTCGGGAACTCAAGCTCGGGAGATCAGGGTCGATACGTTCGACCACAGCACCAACGCAGCCTTTCTCAAAACGTTCAAGTAGCCTTGGTATCTCTACGGTTCTGGCGACTGAAAACCATAGGCCGGCTTCGGAAGATGCTTTACTACTTGAGCTTGTCAATGCGAAGACAGCAGAGGCTGTTGCAAGGCAGGAACTGGAAGAGGTGAAGGGCAAGCTCGATGCCTTGAGAAAGATGATTGGGAGCGGGCCAGCGGCAGCAGCGAATGGTCATCGCCCAACTGCTAGCGAGGCATGTCTACCGAGTGTCTCGAAGCCGCAGGAGACGCCGAAAGTCACGCCTCCAGCAGTAACATTAGGTGGTGGCTTCTTTAGTGGATGGGGAAAGAGAACAGCTTCAAATCCTCCTGTAACGTTGGTGGTGTCGGAGACTTCATGACCATATTTGGCTACTTGATGGGTCTTTAGGGAAGACTAATCTTTTGCTGTCTGGTGTCAGGTGTAGGATACTTCCTTAAACATAATGATACTGTTCTAGATGTTGTTTAGTTAGCTCCTTCTCGCCTACAATACGATTTCGCGTTAAACTTGATGTAGCCTCTCACGCGACTGTATATCATGGAATTCTCAAGTCTTGGTCGAATTCATCTACCGTATGAACGCCCCGTGCGCCGCTTCGCAAGCTCGAAACACCCCGCCATGCCCTTTCTAGATCCTTTCGCCCTCATACCCTCTCGTGGCGTACAAGTAATAAAGGTACAGTTCGTCAGACGACAAACCGAAGGAACTGCCGAGTGCTGCCGGCACCACGCTTCAAGATCGCCATGCCCCTGTTGAAGATCGCCGGCAAGCTCTGACCCGCATAAATTCCCCCTAAAGGCTGGCCCTAGCCTAGGTTGGAGCCTATTAGGAGCCAGGAGTCTGGACCTGGGGCATGCCGCTGTCTGGTACCGGGACGAAATCGTTACGGCAACCCCACACGGGGACTGGTAAATTGGCACATCATTGGAGCTGTGGAATATCTCTGGGCATTGCTACTAAATGGAGCTCTGCTTGCGCTTTTGTTGACATATCTCCAATCCTTTTGCCTTTGGGCTTCTGCATGATCCTGCATATAATATATGAATATATATATATATTGAGTACAGCTTTATACTTTCATTCTCAGTGTCCAATAGGTTCCCAAACGCAAGTAGCCTCTGAGGTCCTGCGGGGCGTGTAACCCGACCTGCAGCGAACTGATTGGAGCTGTTGCGGTTCACTTTCCTCCCTATCCCCGACTTTGTCAAGAAAGAACTTGAGAAGACAGAGCGACGACTCTGTAATTCCTGCCCAGCATGGAGATGAACTATGATGAAAATGTACGTGGTGCTCGTGGCGTGCAACTACATCACGGAAGGCTTACAACGATGCACAGACGCTCCACCAATTGGAGGAGGAGCTCCATGTACAGATTGTACCGGGCACAGAGATTATGACGGATGTTGGCAGCCATCATTTCGTCAAATCCTCATCAAGTTCGCATCGAGTTCTGGTTCCTCAGCCTTCTGATGATCCCCATGATCCACTAGTGAGCTACTCCACGCATTGGATCTATTTCAAACTAATTTTGTCAAGAACTGGAGCACTTTCTGGAAATTCTCCACCCTAACATGTGCTACCGCTGCCACCTTCGTCCAAGGAATGGGGCCGTTGGCTCTGGCACCCATGTTTCCGCAGTTGATCGAGGCGTTTGATTCAAATTTGAACGACGTTGTTCAATTCACTGGTATTGCTATCCTCGTGCTTGGTTTCAGCAACTTCATCTGGTACGCTCTGCAATTCATGACTTTATATACATGAATTGACTCGGAATTAGGGTTCCACTGAGCACTTCGTTCGGTCGTCGACCTGTATATTTGGCATCTCTCTTGATCTGCTTTGGCAGTGCAATCTGGAGAGCTAAAGCCAAGACGTATGGCAGTTTCATGGGCGCTTCTGTGCTCAATGGTATTGCTGCTGGACCTGCTGAGGTAAGAATCCCCCTTCGAATTGACGATAGACGCCACTACTGACAGTAAAGTCCAGACGGTGCAACCTAATGTCATTGCAGACGTGATGTTCTTGCATGAGAGGGGAGCATACCAGACACTCTACTTTGTATTCTATTTCGGATCTCTCATGGTACGTTCTTGATCATTCGTCCAGAGGGTTGTCTTGCCATACTGACAGCATCCAAGATTGGTCCTATCATCGCTGGTCCAATGGCCGAATATGCTGGCGCAAACAACACTGGCTGGCGCAACTTTTGGTGGCTTAACGTCGGCTTGATTGGAGCAACCTTCCTCATGTGTCTCTTTGGATTTCCTGAGACCAAATGGCACCGCGTACATCCAGATGAGCTACGCAGAATCGCTACTGAGGCCGACATGAAGTCTTCGGATGAGAAAATCGCTACTCAGAATACGGAAGACTCCAGTATCGAGAAGGCGCCTTCTACCGGACTTCAGGGACTTTCTCATAGCACGACCGCCCAGAAAGATCCTTGGCTTGGCAAAGGGAGGCCCAGCAAGCAGCAGTTCAAACTCTTCCAGTCCAATGCACACCCATTCAAAAGCATTTTGCTCGATCTATGGATTCCGTGGAAGCTATTCGCTTTTCCGATTGTCGAATTCGCCTCATTCGTCGTGTCGTGGAGCGCCTCGTGTTTCTTGACCGATAACCTTCTTCAATCACAAGCATTTGCCGCACCACCTTACAATTTCTCACCTCTGAAGGTTGGCTTCTTCAATTTTGCAGTCCTGGTTGGAGCCATCATAGGTCTATTGACTGCTGGCCCACTGAGTGACTATATCAGTATGGTACTGACGAAGAGAAATAATGGAATAAGAGAACCGGAGATGAGATTGCCTACCATGATCCCCTACTTCATACTGATGTTGATTGGCAATTTCGTTACTGCATTCGGTTGGCAGCATCAATTGAATTGGAAGGTGAGTGGTTTTCCTCGCAGCAATGCCACCAGTGTGTACCGGATCTGAGAGAAAACGCTAATTGTCAACGTACAGGTGATCGTTATCGTTGGATGGGCCTGCACAGGCATCCAAGTTGCAGCTCTACCTGCTATCGCTTCAACATACGCCATTGATTCATACAAGCCCGTAGCGGGCTCCATCTTTGTTAGCATCACTGTCAATAAGAATCTGTGGGGCTATGGGTTCTCAAAGTTCATCAACACATGGGTTGAGTCAAGTGGATATGTACCACCGATCATGACGAACATGAGCTTGACGGCCCTGTGGTGTCTGTCCGGGATCATTTTCTGGTTTTACGGGAAAAGATTCAGGGTTTGGACCAAGAATAGCTCGGTCCATCACATGTAATGGAGGAACAAATGAGGACGGCACGATGTTGAGGGAGGGAGTTAAGCTCCATGTAAGGTAGAGCGTTGGTGGCGTATACATACTTTTGAGTAATACATTGAGTTTACTTTATTTCCTCACGGCGAACTTTTTTTGCAGAATGTCCCGTATATTTTCATCTCTGATATGACAATGAGTTACGCCAGGAAAGTTGTGTTCTAATGAAAGGCGGCAGCACTAAGGTCGCATAGGGCTGAACAGCTTGCAGCCGCACTAGCTCCCCATGAGGTTAAAGCAAGGTCGACATATTGAGCGCGACATGGCCCCGAGTAAACATTGGCAACCGACAAAAACAAATCAACAACAGCACTTATTTCTTTTCGGTGTTACATTGCTGCTAATGACGCCTATCGAAACCCCTGTGTTCCTCATGGTCTGAGTATATTTTGCTACCACCGTTCTACACCAAGCCTGCGAGCTATTCCACGCGTCGCAATGGACTCGTCCATGGAAGACTCGTTGATGTTCGACGATGGAGGCAGTTCGGACTTCTCACCCGCAGCTGTGAGTATTTCTTCTTTCTACCGTCCCCACAAGACGCTCATTATCCATTTAGAAGCCGATAACCAAGGCAAAAGCTGCACCGAAGGCTGCACCGAAGGCTGCGCCTAAAGCTAAAACTGCTGCTCCCAAGGGCCGTCCCAAGAAGGATGGGGCTACGAAACCAGCGCCAAAGAAAATGTCACAGACTACACTAAAAGCAAAGCCTGCGGCATCGAAGAAGCGACCTAAATCAGATACCGACGACGAGAACTCTGACCCCGAGGACCCCTCACTACATGACGATTCGCTTCTCTCAGTGACTCCACCCAGCGCGAAGAGGCAGAAGAGAGCCCCTGGTCCGAAGAAAACAGGCGCAAAGCCTCTCCGCGAGGTCGAGAATGAGGCAATTGCTGAGGCCATTGAGGCATCGATGATCTATGATGGCTCTGACGACCCAAAGCCAAAAAAGAAATCAAAAGCAACGGAGACATACCAGAAACTGACCCAGCTCGAACATATCATCAAGCGGCCAGACACATATATAGGATCAGTCGAATTTCAGGAGAGGCAGATGTGGGTTTTCAACAGTGAGCTGGAGTCGATGGAGATGAGGACCGTCAATTTTGTGCCGGGCATCTATAAAATATTTGACGAAATCCTAGTCAATGCTGCTGACAACAAGCAGCGAGACAAGAACATGGATACGATTGAGGTCACTGTTGATCGTGAGAAAGGCGAGATCAGCGTCTTGAATAACGGGCGGGGTATCCCTATTGAAATCCACGAGAAGGAGGGGATATATATCCCTGAGATGATCTTTGGTCACTTATTAACCTCTTCAAATTATGACGATGACCAAGAGAAGGTCACGGGAGGTCGCAACGGCTATGGTGCTAAGCTCTGTAATGTTTTTAGTACTCAATTCACCCTCGAAACTGCAGATTCGAAGACGAAGAAGAAGTATACACAGACGTGGACAGAAAATATGAGCAAGATGGGAAAAGCTTCCATAGTCGCAAACAAAGGCGACGATTTCACGAAGGTCACTTTCACGCCGGACTTCAAGAAATTCAAGATGCGTGGCATAGATGACGACTTCGAAGCATTGACTAAGCGTAGAGTTTACGATTTAGCAGGCACCAGCAAGGGTGTCAAAGTATGGCTGAATGGGAAGAGGATCAAAATCAACAGCTTCAAAAAGTACATGGAGATGTATACCAAAGCTATCAAGAAGGAGCGTGGTGAAGAGGCAGCGAATGATACCTCTGACATTATCACCGACAACCCAGACATACGGTGGGAAGTCGGATTTGCAGTATCAGATGGGACATTCCAGCAGGTATCTTTCGTCAACTCCATTGCAACTACATCTGGAGGCACCCATGTCAACTACATCGCAGACCAAGTCTGCACTAAGCTGCTCGATATTGTGAAGAAGAAAAAGAGCAACAAAGCGGCTGCCCTCAAAACCAGCCAAATCAAGAATCACATCTTTCTGTTCGTAAACTGTCTGATCGTCAACCCTGCTTTTACCTCTCAAACCAAGGAACAACTGACGACCAAGCACACTCAATTCGGTAGCAAGTGTGTCTTGAGTGATGAATTTCTCAAGAAGATCGCAAAGACCGAAGTGGTGACCAATATTCTGCATTTCGCCGAACAGAAGGCGGATCAAATTCTCAAAAAGAGTGATGGAAACCGCCGGAGCCGTATGGATAATCCGAAGCTCACAGATGCAAACAAAGCAGGGACCAAAGAGGGATATAAATGTACTTTGATCCTGACCGAAGGAGACTCGGCCAAAGGAATGGCAATAGCGGGTCGATCTGTCGTCTCCCCAGATTACGTTGGTGTCTACCCACTTCGTGGCAAGATGCTCAATGTACGAGACGCTTCCGTCGATCAGATTGCGAAGAATACTGAGATACAAAACATCAAGAATTTCCTAGGCCTAAAGCACAAGGCAACCTACACCGACTGCAAGAGCCTACGCTACGGACATCTTATGATTATGACAGATCAGGATCATGACGGAAGTCACATCAAAGGCCTACTTATCAACTTTCTTCAGGTCCAATTTCCTAGCTTATTGAAGATACCTGACTTCCTTGTTGAATTCATCACACCCATTGTCAAGGTCTACAAGGGCGACCCCAAGAAGCCCAAAGCTGCACAGTCCTTCTTTACTATGCCGGAATATGAAGCTTGGAAGGACCAACACAAGCACGAGCGAGGGTGGGAACATAAGTACTACAAAGGATTGGGGACAAGTTCCACCGAAGAAGCACAGGTTTACTTTCGAGATTTGGACATGCATCGGAAGGAGTTCAATGTCATGAAAGAAAGCGAGGCCGATCTCATTGACCTTGCTTTCTCGAAGAAAAAAGCAGATGAGCGGAAAGAATGGCTTCGTCAATTCAAGCCAGGGACATACCTTGATCATTCTGACAAGATCGTCTCATATACAGACTTCGTCAATAAGGAGCTGATCCTTTTCAGCATGGCGGATAACATAAGATCCATCCCATCGGTAGTAGACGGCCTCAAACCCGGGCAACGCAAAGTCCTCTTCACTTGCTTCAAGAGAAACTTGAAAAAGGATATAAAAGTCGTCGAGCTGGCGGGTTCTGTTTCTGGTCTTACCGCGTATCAACACGGCGATGCCTCCTTAACGGGCACCATTATAGGTCTTGCGCAGACGTTCGTTGGTTCCAACAATGTGAATTGCCTTGAGCCTAGTGGCAACTTCGGTAGCCGTCTCCAAGGAGGTAGTGATAGTGCCAGTCCACGTTACATCTACACAAGACTCTCACCCTTTGCGAGGAAAATATTCAATCCTCTGGATGAACCACTTTTGACGTACAACACTGACGATGACCACACCATTGAACCTGAGGCGTATGTTCCTGTGGTACCTTTGGTCCTCATTAACGGAGCGGATGGCATTGGAACCGGATGGAGTTCTTCAATTCCCAACTACAACCCTGAAGACGTTGTAGAAAATCTCAAACTCATGATGGATGGTGAGCCTATGAAATCAATGACACCATGGTTTAGAGACTTCAAAGGAACAGTTACTTCTATGGGCAACGACCGCTATAAGTTCAGCGGAATTATCAAGCAAACTGGCGAAAATGAAGTTGAGATTACTGAGCTACCCATCCGTATGTGGACGCAGGATTTCAAGGATAAGATCGTTGAGGTCATCAAGGCGGAGAAGGTACCTTCCTTTATCAAGGATTATGATGACTATAACACACATAAAGATGTCCATTTTGTCATTAAGATGGAGGAAAAGCACATGCAGCAGGCACTCGAAGAGGGTCTTGAAGAGAAGTTCAAATTAACCAGGTCCGTTGCGACCTCAAATCTAGTTGCTTTTGACGCCGAGGGCAGAATCACCAAGTACGCCAGCGTTGAGGACATCATGAAAGAATTCTACAATATACGTATCAAATTCTATGAGAAGCGAAAGGTATAAAGCTATCTCCTCCTTTTCTTGGACTCTTTCATACTAAATCTTGGTAGGCGCATCAATTGTCCGAGATGCAAAAGGATTTGGACAAATTCACAAATCAAGCTCGCTTTGTTCAGATGATCATTGATGGCAAGCTTGTAGTTTCGAAGAAAAAGAAGATGGTTTTGGTTCAGGAGCTTAAGGAAAAGAACTTCAAACCTTTTCCCAAGGTCTCCGACTCCGTCAAGGAAGGCGAGCTTGCCCCTATTGCGGACAACGATGAAGAAGAGGAAGAAGACGTTGAAATTGGTGCCGCCGCATATGATTATCTTCTGGGTGTGAGTGTGTAGCCACATTTTCTTCTTGGTATCGCTGACCTCATAATAGATGCCTATTTGGTCTTTGACTAAAGAGCGAGTCGAGAAATTGCTCAAACAGGTCGGCGATAAGGAACTGGAGATTGATACATTGCTCAAGCTTACAAAGGAAGACCTATGGAAGAGAGATTTGGACGAATTCATTGCTGAGTGGAGGTTCCAACTCGACGACGAAGCCAAGCGTCAAAAGAAAATCTCGAGTTTGAACCGCCGAGCATCGAGTAAGATGGGTGGTGGAGGTGGTGGGGGTGGACGGAAGAGAAAGGGAGCTGAGTCCGACGACTCCGACTTCGAAGGCGCTTCCAAACGCAAGAAGGCCCCCAAGCAGCCCAAGCCTGTTGGAGGTCTACTTTCATATTTGGCGCCTCCACCTGGAAAGACAAAAACATCCGACAAGCCCAAAGCCCCATCAGCTGCAGCCAAGGCTGCGCAGAGGACCCTTAATCTACTCGAAGCTCCAAAGGAGTCCGTCGACGATGTCTGGATGAATCTCGATGGGTCTGGTGATGATCATAAAGCAACGAAAGCTAGAACAGCCGCTCCACTCAAGAAGGCAGCACCTAAGAAACGAGTTGTTACAGATGACGATGAAGACGAGGAGATTGTCCGTCCCACTGCCACCCGTCAACCCCGTGCAGCTGCCGCCAAGCCTGTCAAATACAACACCCTCGATTCTGATTCTGATGGAGAGGACATGCTCTTTGACGTGGGCAAGATGGTCAAGGGCATTGATACTGCTCCAGCAGGCAATTCCAAGCAGCTGTTCGCTGCGTCGGCGTCCCGCCCTAGCAGTAGCTCAGGTCTTCCGAAGAAACCTGTACCTTCCAAACAGACATTCGATATGGATGTCGATGACACGAACTACTCCATGCTTGTACCACCCACCACGGCAAAGGGCCCAGCAGTGACTGCACGAGATGCCATTCTGTCCCACGACGAGGACGACTCGATGGACGATATAGTTTATGCTGCGCCCAAAGCCTCCAAGCCAAAACCAGCCCCCAAGGCAGCTCCCAAGCCCAAGGCGCCAGCTAAAAAGGCGACGAAGGCTGTTTCACAGCCGCCTGAGCCTAAAAAGAATATCCTGAGTCCTGTAGGGAAAGCTTATGCAGCTATGAGAGCTAAGCAAGCAGCGAAGAAGGATGAGGATCCGGTTGAGAAGATTGCTGATGAGATCATGGACGATGATGAGGATGAGGATGAGGCTCCTGCTGCGCGGAGGCCGGGTCGTCGTGCTGCTGCTGCTCCTAAGAAATGGGTTATTAGCGACGATGAGGATGAAGATGAGGATGAGGGCGTCACCCCGGACTTTGATGATGATGATAGTGATGACTAGGGTTTTTGCCGGGATTCTTGGGTCCTCGGCGCGGTTCGTCGCGCTTTCTTTTGACCATGCCTCAAGGCCATAGCTATGCATAATCTTTTTGAAGTTGAATACGCGTTGCAAAGGGTCCGCCCATGTGTACATTATTCCTTAGCAGCTCTTGTTACATTCTAGATATCAAGCGAGGTCTTTCCTCGAGCGCTGAATTTTGAACACCATTTCCTCGAAGAGCCAGATTCTGACATCGGCTTTGCACAAAGTCAGGTGCCTAGTAGCATAAGAAGGTGGCGATGTACATGCCGTCAGCCCTTAACGTTGCGGGCCATCCACGCTTCTCTTCCATCAATGGCGGATGACGTGTTCAAATCGGCCGTCTCATGCTCCAAACCCGATTCGAAGAGAATAACAACGAGACTTTCCTCGTCACACCCACCCCCCTTTATTCCCCTTCTTCACCCTCGACGCCTCAAAACTGCACAAATCAGCAAGCACCCTTCGCAGATGCCACCCCACGAACCGTGCTTAATTTCCTCCAAACCACCACTAATATAAACACGCATCCACCCATCCAGCTTCTTGCATCCTGCAACTCCCTCGCCAATCCAGCCACGCTACCAGCCGTGATTCCCTCCCCGTTCCTATGCCCATTCCCGCATCACAGGCTCTCATGGAATTGGATTTTCGTCGAGACTTCTAATGCACACTCCCGCAGAAAACCTCCGAGTTATTGTAGCTAATAAGAAGGTTAGAATGCTGGCAACCGTTGCAGAGCCGCTGTCCAGACGCGGTTTTGGGAGCAAGCTTTAAAGCTTAATTGGTAGGTGGCGCCGATGGCGTGCGGAAAGGAGGAGTTACGTCCGTAAGGTGGGTTGGCAATTCTGAATCACCATGGTTCGGCGTGGGGGAATAGGAGGCCGAGTCGAAGTGCGGTGAGTGGCGTGGGGTTTCGTGGTATGCATGGTACTGGATAGGGAGGGGGAGATTGGCTTGTGTGATATGCGTATGCAGAACATGCGTACATGCTCCTTAATGGCTGGTGCGGAGGTCGCAGAGAACGTGGGGTTGTGATAACGGCGATGTGACAAAGTCGCATTTCCCTCCGATATTCGATAGTGTCCGAGAGCAGTGAGAGGTTCATGTCCCCCTCCCCCTATACCCTGCGTCTTCGTGCCTGAAGATCTAACCTATCGATCGATCTGATCAGCTGTATGGTTCGTGGCTCCTGCATGTGAGCTTTTGCGGGTGGGTCTTACTGTATTCGTTCGATATTGATATTGGAGAGGTTAATATCCATATCTCGTTATCCCATTATCTCCTCTCAAATGTCGGACTCCCGAGATTAGGGTCTCGAGTTCAGTCTTTCATTGGCCGTTCCTTTCGCTAATATTCGACATGTTGCGAGTGCAAGGTTCGCGTACATCAAGAGTCCAACAAAAGAGCAAAGTGGGCTGGCTTTGATGATCGTGAAGATGGTCTTGTCCACGTCTAGAAGCTTAGCTATTGGTGCCCTAATCCTGGCCATGGTGATTCAAGGCTCTCCAGGCGTCGTCGGAACATTTCAAGATTGATTTTCGTGGAGGCCATACCGTTGATCTAGTGACAACCGCTCCCTGAGAACGTATTCTTAGATAGTCCTTGAAAGAAGGTCGCGCCAAGAGTTCTTGTGTAATCAGCTCGATAGTCAACCTTTCTGAGTTTCTCAAACAATCAGTTTGCTGGTGAACAAATCTCACGCTAGGACAGATTAGCGTCCTCAATCAGGCTGTTCGTGATATGTTGATGCTGAAGGCATCAGAAGTGGAATTAGATTATTATAGCAGTTGGTCTTGGTGATGGACTGTCATTCCAGGAAAGTTTAGAACAACGCCTCCTGCATAATGCCTGTGTCAGGTATGCATAACGGCGTGCGGAAGGATTTAGCTTCATGCGGGGACCAATGAAGAAAAATTCACGCCGAGAGATTGGTAGCAATGCGCTAAAAGCGGCTGCCGTTCTTCATCAAATGAGGCTCCACCAGGCTAGGAGATTATTGAGATGAGAACAGGCGGGCCACCACAGCATTGTGCTGTGGCCAAATATCGAGCTCGGAAAGTCATGACGTGCACTACGCCGAATGACCACGATTATCGGTGTCAATTTGTTCGTGTAGCAGTAACGTCCGTAAGTGGTGTTCCCTTAATATACATTATGGCCCTTTAGAACAAAAGTTAGCCTCGTCTCCTGCGATATTGGACTCAAGCAAGTAACAAGACGAAATGGGTAGTGATCGGGCCAAAGCTCAGGTATACATGCATCGAGTCTCAATAGGAATTTGATTCATCGATCACATATTTGTTTCGTGGTGCCGGAATCAGGTGTGTTGCCGCGACCCTTGCTGCTAGTATCCGACTGGCTACTCGCCAGATCAGGATATCCTGTATGGCACCAAGACGGATCCAATTGGAGGCGACCAATACCAAACTCTAACAAACAAAACGCAGAGCATGACCATAATAAGTCATGGAAAGTCAACCCCTTTTGTCGCGATTATTATCATGAAGTGGCGGACTCGGGCTACTTAGTTCTCAAATTTTGCCACTCTAATTTGGCCGGTGCGGCCAAACGTCAAGACAAAGCCTGGGATTAGGTGTTCCGAATAGACGGTGAGTTATATTCGCCCAACGGCTTCGATAGCAACCATGCCCTAAGACTTCCCTCTAGCGTCACAGGTGGACATCGATGCTCGGAATCCTTGGAAAGAGCCCGAAACCACACCTTGTGTGCCAATCTAGTGACGCCTCTCTGGAAGCTACGCTGGAGGGTATTCTAAAATCAGCCCAGGAGACTCTGTTTGAGATTTGATTGTAGTCGTTACAGCAATCAAACTTCCGAATCTCATCGAATTAAGAACGAGTAAGCATCTCCACGTGCTTAACCATTCACCGCTGCTTTAATACCAACACTCATCCGTCCAGGATTGGCCAAATCCAACTCTAGGCTGGGCCTGTCAAGCTGTCAACGCTGACAGACGCGCTCTCACATCGTGCTTAACCTTTCTTGTGCATCCAGATTAGGGTTAGGAGTGGTGCATCAAGGGTGTGCATCAGAAGAAACAAAGAATTGCGAGTGGCGGTCTGCATCTTGATGCTTTGATGTTTTACAAACCTGCAAAGCTGAAAGGAAGCACTCAATCACTGGGCTGGCCGTTTATTAGAGCCATGTAAGTAGGTGGAATACTTTGACTCCTTGTGCAGCTGGTCTTTGTTCCGAAGGACTCTAGCAACTTGGAGCTGGCTCCAGGGTTGGCTCAGGCGATACATTAATTGGACCTGCTTCCAATCCGTTTCTGTTCCCACCCAAAACGTTAGGAGATCATCTTTGCCATATACAGCATTGTCTCAGTGGGTATATTAGATGACCAGCCCTCTTCGGACTCTATTTCCATAGACCCCATCTGGATCTCAACCCTGGTCTTCTGCGGATCGTCGCAGCTCTTTCGGCCATCAGACCGCTTATTAACCGCTTTTGGACCTCCAACAAGCCATTTCCAGGATCTCTGTGCCGTTCGGCCTGGTTCATTTATAGCACAGCTCATCATGGTCCCTCTTGCGTCGTTGCTGAACCCGTTGCCGCCTTCTTTCGAACGGCCCCGGAAGCCTTTCAAGTCTACCTTACCAAAATATACGGAGACATACTCGTCGACACTGCTATCAGTCAAGAAGCAGAAGATGTCGAAGGGAGCAGCAACTTTTGTCAAGGCCGACCCTAAGGGCGAGATCAACTACCCTCCTTATGAGGAACAAGACGAGACAATTGCTGCAGCATACGAGGAGTTCGATGTCAAGCCTGTGGGCCAAATCTCCGAATACCCCAAGCGAATACCGTACAATAGCGAGAAGAAGACATTTCAACAGAGGACAGGCAGGGATGGCTTTGAAGGTACGTAGGATTCCAATCCCGACGGTTTGCAGTAAAGCTTACTTCGATTACAGTGTACCAGTACACATTCAGAATGCCAGATGATGACCGTGGGAAGGATCCGCACGCCGTGATGTGGGATTATAATGTGGGCTTAGTAAGAATCACCTCGTTCATCAAGAGCTTAGGCCATTCAAAGGTGATCTCCCTCTCTCGCACTGCAATCTAGGCAAATCAGGCTGATATATCCAGACAATGCCAGCGAAGATCATGAGCGCAAACCCTGGACTTAGTGCTGTTTCTCATAGTATTACTGGGGGTTCCATCTCTGCACAAGGTACATATCAACGGTCGAGTGGTCCCAATTTGCTAACCAGATTAGGTTACTGGGTCCCATTCGAGGCAGCAAAGGCCGTTGCTTCAAGATTTTGCTACAACATCAGATACGTGCTGGTTCCTGTGTTCGGTCCGGACTTCGTGTCCATGTGTGAGGCGCCAGACGAAGGAGCCTGGATGCATCTGTCCATCAGCCGCAGCATCATCCAACATTGCACCGAAGCAGCGACAGCCTATCAGTCGCAGTCCCGAGAATCGTCTATGGCTATCAGCCCTCGAATTGCCAGTGCTCTCGCTCCATGCATCTGGCCAGCAAAGCCAACTCTACGCCCAAAGCCACGGATGCTCATGGATCTCGAGAGCGGATATGCCACGGATAGTGAGCGTAGCGTATATCCTGCCTCGCCGATTTCTTCAGAGTGGACGCCAGTGAACTCGCCTAGGCAGAAAGAGTTGCCACCAATCTGTGTCACATCCACTCCACGTACCCACCGTGCTGGTAAGAGTTTAGGACGCAAGAAGTGGGCCTACCCAAAGCGCGCGCTCTTCGAGGACGAGGTAGCACTGGAAGAGAAGGAGAGCTCATCTGCGCAATCGCCAATAACTTCGCTGGAATCGTCCCCAGTAGCCAAGCGAGTCAAGATATCGGAGGAAATCACACCAGATATCAGGGCCAGATATTCTGAATCCGATATTGATGCAGCATGTGCCCTGGTAGGGTTAGGATTAGAAGGTGATCATTTCGGAGGGAGCCATTGTCGCCGCCGCTCATCTACTTGACAAGGTTTGTCGTTGACATATGGGTGGTACCATTGATGTTTAGATTTAACGCGCGAGCACTTGTATTTCATGCTTGAGATTGGCTAAGAATTATGTCATAAGTAATGTCTGGTGAAAATGGGTGGCAATCTAGAACTTTATTAGTTGGAGGTAGTCCTGCTCAGCAATTCTAAATTTCTCGCATACAGTGGGATGGCGCTAAGGTTCTGTCCGTACAACCGCAAACACTTTCTACGTTAGCAAGTGCAACCCATAGACTTACCGTGAACATTTGACAGTCTACTATTGAGTCATTGCTTGCTCAGTAACCGACTATGTTTCAAAGCTGTTGATTACTTTATATATACTACTTATTCAGTATAACGGGATATTGTGAGGTCTAGAGACCAAAGTGGCTCAACAGTGTTGACACAATAGGTTCACAAACACGGAAAACAAATCTTGACGCGGACTGGTGCCTTGAGTGTAGCTGACCTAAAAATGGTCCTAAATCTAAGGGTTACTTGAACTTCGGTACACTGCCTGACGGCATACATGAACGCCTATAGAGACTTTAAGTCCCTTCTTGAACGCCTTATGCCACCAATGCCAAATGCTACAAACCGTCCTTATAACACCTCCAATGCATGAAACTGGCGCTGCGTAATCGTGTCGTAATGCGCTGCAGCCTTGCTATAGAAACGAAGCACTGATGTGGTTTGCCGCTCGGAGCAATAAGATCAGGCACACCAGATCCGATGGTAAATTGAGATTCTGTAAGAAAGATAGAAATTGTGGAGTTATCATTGAAGTCAAAACACGGCAGCGAGTCCGCTCTTTGACTGTCTTTTGCTGAAGCGTTTCCGACCCATGAAGGAGTCGTCGCTAGAATGATTCTTCTGGAGAGTGTGGCGCGTTGTGCCGTTCTCAATCGGCCCGGGAGAATCGAGATCAAGACCACGCGAGGATGACGGTACGCCTGACTGGAGATCTCTGAGATGGTCCTCGCCGGAGTAGGAATTTGACATGCTCTGCGATAGAGCGATCTCTCTAGCAGTCTCGATAATGTCGAGCCACTCTTGCGCTGATGCAGAAGTCGCTGATCCATCGGAAGACGCAGCTTTGGGATCTTCAAAGGTGAAATGTTTGTCTGGCTAAATTCAATGTCAGTCTCAAATCGGGTTTATCAGTGTGCTATCAGAAATACTCACCGTATCAACACACCAATATGTCAAACCTTTCGGATCCTGCAGCTTCCGCCAGACGCAACCCGAGATGAATAGCGGTATCTCGATCTTGGACTTCTTCTCTTCACCACCAGCTGCGACAATGATGATTCGAGCGCTTGATGTCACCATCACCAGTCGCTGGCGCTTCTTAGGTGTATTACTGCCAAAGAATCTTGAGAACTTTTTGGGCGTCTCCGCGTCGCTCTGGGTACCGTTCCGACCGTTCGGGCTATGCGGGGCCGGGGCAGAATTAACAATCAGATTTCCAAGTTTCAAAATGCGCTCGTTGTTTCGTGTGAGTACAGGGGACCATTCAATATCCAGCTGACTGGGGGGTGGAAGCTCGGTGATGATCCTTGGGCTTGGCCTCGGCACACTACTCCCTGGACCTTCGAACCTTGTGGTAGATGTGCTATGGGACGGTGTGATGTCAGGGGGAAAGCTATTACCAGTACCATTCGGTGGACCATTAAATCTCCTAGCCTCTGATGGTACGTAGCTTTTGAGTTTGGGCGCCTTCTGCCTCCAGAGTCCTCGCCCCCAAGTAACCCCGTCAAAGAATTGATGGTTTTTGATATGTTCAATGGATAGGCGCATGGCGGGGTCAAGCACGAGTAGTCTTTGGACGAGATCTTTGGCGATCTCCGGGAAGCCCTTTGGGAATTGATACTCGAGGTTAACAATCTTTTGGAAGGTCAAGTACTCATTGCCAGCCTTGAAAGGTGGCCGACCTGCAAGTAGCTGATAAATTATGCAGCCAAAAGCCCACAAGTCACTGGCTTTACAAGCTTGTTTTTCCGTGAGAAGCTCTGGACTTACGTACTCTGCTGTTCCAACAAAAGAATTCGCTTTATTGATATCAGCTCCATCTAACGGACTTCCTGTTTCCGGACCAGCGTCGCGATTTTGTATGGGAGGCTTATGCGGTACCTCCAGAATCTTGGCGGTTCCAAAATCCGTGATTTTAACGTGCATTTGATCGTCAAGTAAGACGTTCTCCGGCTTCAAATCACGATGTATTACTCCTCGTGCATGCATGTAGTCGATCGTATCAAGTATCTCGGCGCCATAGAACCTCGTACATTCCTCGTCGAAGGTTGTCGTCTGTTTGAGAACCCCTAGGAGCTCTCCACTGCTGGCAAGGTCAAGGACGAAATACAAAGATTGCTCATCTTGGAACGTGTAGTATAATCGTACAACCCCAGGATGATCTGTCAACCGATTGAGAGTGTCTTTCTCGATGTTGACGTATTTAACTTTCTTCTCTTTGATAATGTGTCTTTTGTCGAGCACCTTGATTGCGAACTCTTTGCCGCTCTGCCTATCTGTAGCTGCAATAACCGTACTATACGAGCCTTCACCCAAGGTCCTCCCAAATTGAAAGTCTTTCACCCCTTTTTTCACATTTTTCAGAACTGGCCTTCCATTGGCATCTATGTCTTGACGTACCCCGACTGCAGCGCCTTTTTCTTGCCATTCCTCGCTGCTTTGCAGGGGTCCGCCTTCCATGCCATATGGGCTTCCTGGATTGGGTGTTTGTTGAGGGACAGGTGTATTGGGAAATTGAGGTCCGCCCATACCGTATGGTGTGCCTGGGTTTTGAGCTGGTAAGGGAATGGGTGAATTGGTGTGCGAGGCCCCAGTCATACCTCTTGAGCTTTTGCGCGGAGGCAATGATGATCCATTGCTATTGTACATGTTACTATTCCTGTAGTTCCGGTCTGTATAGCTGCCTTCTCTTGTAGGTACCCCGGCCTGCATCGCTAGCGATTGACCTCTTGATTGGCCTCTGGAACTTGTCCTCTGCGGTAATCCTACCATGGACGACCGAGAGGTTTCGCTGCGTAGCCGGTATGAGCTATCTCTTGTTGGCTGATGTCCATTTGGAGGCAGAGGTTGAGTATATAGAGAAGATACAGGACGTGCACCTGAGGTTGCAGGACGTTGATTTTGCGGTATCATTGTTGGGTATTGTGGGAATTGAGCTTGCTGTTGGTCTTGGTACGTCAGAGGGATAGATTGACGATTGGCATATCGCTGCGCATAGGACGAGGCCTCCTTAGGTGTCGGAGTACGTTGCGGTTCAATCGGACTATGGTGTCGCTCTGGAGATATTGTTTCCGTCGAGAAAGATTTCGGATCGAACCCTAATGGTGACGCTGACCGCATGAAGCCATTGGCTGGTAATGACGGTGCTTGTTGGCCGTTTTGTTCACCTCCAGGTCGCTGAGAAGTACTTTGCGCAGCAGAGAGCGGCGAGAGTGAGGGGGCACCTCCTGGAAAGCCGTCCTTGGACGATCCTGGAGATGAGTCGTCGGGGTTTGCGATCCGGAGGCCCCCAAGTGACTGAGCAAGGCTCAGATCGCCGTCCATAGCGGAGGCGTTGTGTAGATAACGACAGTGAGCAGCCAGTTGGCAATTAGGTATAACGAGATGGACATTAGTTCGGCCTGAGTGACTGGGGTGAGCTTTGTCGGGCAATGTACGGGACGCCCAGAGAGATCGTAAGTCGTTATTCCTACGTTAAGCTTTGCCCGATTCAGCGATGACTTATCCCACAATAGTAATTTCTTCAGCCACTTACCACCTAGCACATACTACCACCGGATCCTACAGTGTCTCGCACATCACTACCATCAACTGCTTATACCCAGCTTCATTTATATGGTAGGTGGGACATATCACCTGCCATCTCTTTATAAGTAAGCGGAGAAGCCTACGTAGCAGTAGCGTTGCGTTGATGAGTCGGTGTGGCTCATCCTCCTCCCGCATTGCATTCGTGGCCTCTTCGTGGCCTCCCGCTATCTAATCACCACTCAGAAGCGTTACGAAGCTACCTAGAAGAAGTTGCTATTCTTCGATATAGGTTGCCATATGGCAGGGTCCGTGGGCTTAAGCCTCTTGCTCTGGTATTCCGGTTGGAGATGTATGCTACGATGCGAATATGTTACAATAAAATAATAAATTGCCCGGAGGAAGAGTATATTGATTTCCATGTTTCCTAACCTCTTTTGCATGTCTGTATTCGCAGATTCTCTATACGATGCAAAGATCTGTTGCCTTTCTTCGTCTTCATCGATGCCTCCTTCCCTTCATAATGAAATTCGTCATCTACCGTCTATCGTCCTTGCCTGGCTCAGTAACCTAGCCATGGATGCAAAGCGTGTTCTAATCGTGCAAGTCTCCAACCCTCCTCTCTTTACGTCACCACAATGCTGCGTCTAGGCTCTACGCAGATAAGGCTCGATGCAAAAGACCTTGCCTGGCATGTAGGGCGTCATTATGACCGTCAGGCGAGACGTGCCGAAGTACCCTCAGGCGAAGTCACCAATAGGGCGAAGAGATCTCCGAAGAAGATAGAAGATGGCCACGTACAAGCAGGGTCTTACACCCTACCACATCGCCCAGCGTTTCGGCGAGCAGAAGATGTGCAAGAGGGTGACACTTCGATTTTCTCAAAAGAGCCTGTTCCTGGGAATGCAAGGTCTTTTTGGGACAAGATTCTGGCCGACGCCGGGACGCCCACGAGAACTCAGTCCACTGTTCTAGCCAACGCTACCGTAATCGACCCCTCTGAGGAGTTCCTCGAGCACACCCATTCATCACGGGCATCGATTGAAGATGATATCACCGACGTGGAGCATGGTGATAGAGATACTGGGGTAAAGAGAAGGACAGGAAACCCTTTTCAGGATAGCGATGGGCAGAGCTCTTCTGGAGCGCCCACTCCCACCTCTTCTGAGTCCCCCGAGCCACTACAGAACGATCCGCATGACGAGCTGGACGAGGGAAAAGTCAACAGAAAGGGTTCGTCAGAGGGGAACACTCAGGCCTCATCGTCCAAGCGTCGAATGTCATTCTTCCCTTTCAACCGGAGATTGGCGCCAGCTAATGTGGACGGAAGCTCCGAGAGTGTGTCACATCTGCTTTCTAACAGGATGGTCTTCGATGGACCTTCTGATGCTTACAATACGTACTATGGAAGGTCATCTCAGTCTTCTGATGGCAATCTTCAAGCACCTCTTCAAGATGACATGTACGGCAGTCGCCATGACAGGCGAACTATCTCATCAAGTCTAGACGCCTTAGTCAGTGAGGAGGAAGGAGGTCTTGTCAATCACAATATGACTTTACCACTGAATCTCCGCTCTAGCATTGGACGAGTTTCGTCAGAACTCGAGGTCTTCGGCGCTCATGAGGATCGAGCATCTGCATTTGAAACTACGCGGCCAGCGCTGACATCCCATACAGCTCACCCTGGCGAGGCTGCTAGGAACCCACTCGGGACCCGCTCCACCATCAGAGCCGTCCCCAGTGATGTAGAGCCTTCGCTCATTGAAACTGAATGGCCATCACTAAGCAGAGGTCAAGCCATCAGCAATTTCCGACACCCCTCCGCCACTCTTCCACCTTCGTCTTTGCGCTTCTACAAGAACGCGGCATCCAGCTCTCCTGATCAGTATCCAGTAAATGCCGCAGAACAAGGTAGCGACGTAGGGCCCGAGACTCACGGCCTTCTGGCACAGCCTCCTCGTCGGCCAAGAAATTATAGACCTCGTACTGAAAGCTACTCCTTCGAAAGCATTGAAGAATCGAACGAGGCGTTCTACACACCTCAGCTAGACGGCACCTCTACCAATAGAGTTGCAGTACCCAAAGTGCCATCGCTCATAGTGTCCCATTCGCCTGCTCGTAGGCCGCCTCCAGTCCCAGTAGTCACTGGCGCTGCACTCAATGCATCACCTCCGCAAGCTGCGGACTTTCAACGAACTTCACCATCGACACTGCCTTTCTACGGACCGAACGACCTACGCATATCTCCACATGAGGTATCCAGTGGCTACCTAACATCAACACCTCAAAATCAACATCAACATCACATTAATACCTATCGTTCTCTCAGCAGCGTAAGCTCCTCACACGGCCACCCTCCCTCTTCCCATGGCCAAAGAAGCAGCAACGGCAGCCGAGGGCTCAGCCCCTACGCCGCAGAGTTCATGACCCCCAGCTCTCACTGCCGCCCTTCTTCACACCTCCCCCTCCCACCCCCCTTCTCATCGACTCCCCGCCACGTCTCTTCTGATTACGCCCTCCCCTCACCATCCCCAAATGCCCCGCTCACCCCTCCACATCCTCACACCCCCACTCCACCATCTCGTTCCCCAAACTCACCTATTCGCATACCCGTCTACCAAGATAACCGCGACCCTGCTACCCAGCCTCAAACGCCTGCTGGACTACGCAGACACGGTGTGCCTATCATGATGGCGACGCAAAATCCGTTCTATACTGCGCCCGGAAGGCCTAGGACAGCGGGGTTGGGGGAGGCAGAACAGAGAGTGAGGGATTGGCAGGCTTTCGTCACACCGACAAGGAGAGGTAGGGTAGGTAGGGCAGTCAGGGATGAGATAGATGGAGGACAGGAGAATGCGGATAGGATTGGAGAGGAGGAGAGGATGTTGAGGAGGGAGATGGCATCTGGGACGAGGTTGGGGAGGGAGGAGAGGGGAAGGCGAGGAGTATGAGGGAAGAATAGAGTGTATTGATAGAAAATGGTATGGGGTGAAGAGTTGGTGTTTGTCTGCGTTGGGTACTGGGTTAAATATCGGTTTCAGAGCAGTCTTTGGATAATTTGTGCTTATGGGAAGTGCCCTGGTGAGGCCCTTTCTTTGGCACCTCGTGCCTGGGGTAGCGTTTCTGGACTCTGGGTTTTCTGGATCAAAGCATTTGTACTGCAGTCGTTACAGAGATCGAATCGATAGCATACTAGATTACTCTTCGACATCACTATCATCCCATCCAATGATTTCCTAAGCTATGTATACATGGCGAAGAATGTAAAGGAGCATTAAGGTAGGCTAACGAGTGCTATCTATACGTCCCACAGGTCTATCTAACGCTTTCCCCCTCAAATCGCGAACATCTTCACAAGCCAAAGCCGACGCGACAGAAGAGATCTATTTTATGGCGCCCACCAAGACCCTCAACCCCATCTAAGACCCTCCCTTCCCCATACTCTTCTTCCTCCCATGCACCGTCACCGGCGTCGTCTTCTCCGCCGCCCCACTCCCATTCACCAGCGTCTCCTTCGCCCCCGGCACAACCGGCTTCCCCTCATCCCTAATCCCTTTTCGACTTTTAAAAAACTGCGCCCCATCCACCAATCTCCTCTCATGATTAACCCTTCCGTTCACGAAATCCGGGTAGTTAAGTGTAAGTTCCGCAGCGCCATTGACGATATGATCTGCGGCTTCGACACCGAGCATGAAACTGTGGTCTTGGTTTCCGACTTCGTAGCGCCAGGAGCCGAAGCGGCCGCGGGAGAGGATGGATTTTTCTTGGAGGGCGGGGAGGAGGGTTTTAAGGACGGATTCGCGTTCGAGGGTGGGGGTGGGGTAGCCGTGGTCGAAGCGGCGGTGGTAGGTGGAGACGATTTCGTCGGTGGGTTGGAGCATTTCGGTGGCTACGAGACCTTTGATACAGTCGGCGAGGAGGTTTTCGTTGTTGACGGGCTTCATGGAGGATTCGGAGACTTCGAGCATGATGGACCAGTAGGGACCTTCTTGGGGGTGGGTTGTGGTGGGCTTTTCGCCCGAGGCGAGGTGGAGTGTGGGGAGTTTTTTAGAGGCGGCGGGCTGGTTGTTGGGGGAGTAGTTGGAGAAGATGGTGGCGCGGTAGAAGGGGCAGTCGTCTTCAGGGAAGTAGAGCCAGCATTTGTCGCCGATGCGTTCAGGGCGCTGGCCGCGGACGCCGACGCCAATAACGTGAGTGGAGGAGTAGAAAAGGTCTTTGCTGAGGGAGACGAGGGATTGGTCGCCCATTTTCTCAATGAGAGAGTCGACGGCCATGGTGTTGATGAGTTTATCGTAGCCGATCGTTTTACCGCTTTCGAGAGTCACGAATTTGTTATCTGCGTCCACTTTGGCTACTGTAGCATGGAAACCAAACATGGTCTTCTCTTTGGGGATGGTTTTAGCCACGGCGATCCAGATGGCGCCCGTGCCACCGTGAGCTGGGAACCGGAAGGTGGCATTAGGGCCCCAGTTGCCGGCTGTCTTTTGTAGGATAACGTTCTTGACCACGTTCTTGAGATCAGGGGCAGCTACTCGTTCACCAAGCCATGCACATTGCATCTGCAACATGTCAGCCTGTAGTCCGTTGGACAAACACACATTAGCTCACCTTTGTTGTGGGCACTGCCCAGACCTTGAAGTTGTACGGCCTCATGAACAGATCAGCTATACCAGTGCCCATCATGCGCACGATCCATTCGTCGAAGGTCTTCGGCTTGGTATTGGCAACGCGAGCCTCCATGGCAGCGTCAATCATACCATCGATGCAGTCCACTTGTTCTTTCTTCGGCAACATTGAGATGTTGTTCTGAAACGGGTATGGAACCCATAGGTTCTTGCAACGGACATATGAGATTCTTTGGTGTGTGTACCAGTCGTCTTCCTTGGGCAATGCCTCGTCAATGCAGTCGTCGAAGTATTTATAGTGCGAGAAAATAACATGACCGCCAACGTCGTATAGCTGATTGCTATTTAGCGCCATCGCTTTGAGTAAGGTAGGGTATCTGACGTACGAAGCCTTCAGGTGTCACATCAGTAGATGCTAAGCCACCAGGTGTCTCGTTTGTGTCTATGATCATCCATGATGGCCCATCCTGTGCTGCCAATGAGCTCTGCCGGCTGTAATTGGTTGAAATAGTGGGAGCGCACAAGCTGATGGAGACGTTTCGCAGCTCCTAAACCAGTCGGGCCAGCACCAATGACCAGTACATCGACTGAGCTGAGCTTGTTAGCAGGTAATCGAGCCAAATGTCAAGTGGCGACACGAACATGTCTGGTTTGGTCATTGTTTAGCTGTGCTTCCTCAGCACCTGAGAACAGACAATTGAATGTGCTTAGGAACAATCTTGACAGAAATTGGCTATCTATAATGCAAAAAAGCGAGAAGAGAGTGTCGTTCAAAAGGGGCAAGTCGAAGACGAAATGGCCAACTCATGAAGCTCTGCAGGTGCGGAACTCGATCCTCCAAAAATCCTTTAGCGTTGTCACGTTTAATTGACACAGCCCGGTCTTGGCAGCCTTGGCAGAAAACGCCAAGCGCTGTAGCCCTGTCAAAAGTGTCAAAAGGCTGTCACCAACCTAAACATCTTAACATTGTTATCCTGTTCAACACTAGTCACAATGAGGTCGCCATATAAAATCTGCCACTAAAACTCCAAATTTCTTCTACCTCTGGGACTCGGCTTAGATATTGAACACATTCTTCGAAAATATCTAGATAATCCCTGTACAACGATAACCAGACCACTAATAAACTTGGATACGCATCTCAGGAGTTGCAGGACTGGCCACAGCCCAGGATACAGGTCTGTGAATCTTACTCTCACCTACAGGGTGGCATAAATATTTCAATCAACTCAACCCGCAGTGAGATAAAGATAATGGACAACCAATCTAAGCCAACCATCTCGGTATCCATCTCTATTACCCCAGCGACTCATTCATATGCCAATCAGGACGCACCAAACCTGAATCTCATAATAACATCACACTACTCGGAGCCTATCACTATATATGCGGATGACCTCTCCCCCTCGCTGATGCTAGCCTGCGGTGCATTCACAATAACCTGCTTGAACAACGGCTGCGAGATCGGGCAAGCACGTAGAACGCACTGCCGCATACCACCGCCCACGAAAGTCCTTGTGACTCTCAACGAACAGCTCTTCCATACTCTCCTCCCCAACGAACCCATCATTATCTCAGCGCCATTCAGTCGAAATCGTCCGGAGACTGGTGGTAAACCTTTAGCCAAGTCAGACCCAAGTTATGTCAGTGACCGAGTCTCCGCCAGCTCCTGTGCCTCTGGTGTCGACGGCCTTGAACCAGGGAACGACTACGTGTTGACTCTTCGCGATTCGCCACATGTTCACTGGAAAACTGTTCGATGGTGGGAGTATGGAACAAAAGAACAGGTTCTACACCCGGATGGCAAGGAGAACGCATTAGATGGAAGGAAGGTCAAATGGAGTCGTGCCCCACATGAGCCGATCGAGATCGATACAACAAGTATTGGTCCCATCACGTTTCACTGTCGGGAGTAACGAGGGAAATGACAAGTGAGGTAAGATGATCAGATGATGCAGGTACGAAGAGCACTTTCAGACTATGTCATTTACCTTGCCCTTTTAGTTGTACACATATTGCATGCACTAGGGTAAGAAGTGTAATCAATAGATGACCATGCTCTCATGGGCCTGAAGGGACTGTTGATGACTGGGTCGTAAGGCCAAATGATGTTGCATTCCTACCATGGACATCTTCCATCCACGGATAGCAGGAATTTTCGTGGACAAAGAAATTGGCTTTAAGTGGACATCATAGACCACATACAAACAATAGTACACATCTATTGCAACTACTTCATCATTGCAACTATATCAACTTCATCAAAACACTTTATTCCTATCTATCTAGGTATACTGTACGACTCCCTTGAATAAAGCTGGGACAAAGATGAGGTCAAGATGGTGAGACAGCAAGAGGATGTTAATGTTGATGCAGATGACGGATGGTGCCTGCCATCTGTGGTAAAAGCTAGGTAGCGACAAGGTGTATGGCAGGATGCTACGGGAGTCCCTGCCTTTCATGACAACTCCTGCGATCATGGACATTACTGCGATACATGGAAATTCTTGCCATCTATGGAAGGCAGAATCTATGGGTGGAGAATGCAAAGAATACTAGCCTTAGCTTACCACAGCCTAGCGGCTCAGTGCAGACAGTCGGCAACATGCGTCCCCACGCGAAACACGAAAACATCTGCTCAGCTAAGATCAATCCTATTCTCCTGTCGCATTCCTAAGTATTGTAATGGGTCTTATGGAATGTTGTTGAAGATATCTTGTTCATGATGTTGGCTTTTCTCAAGTGTGCAACACGCCAATTGAGCTTAAAGTCTTATTATGCTAAGGTTTCAGCCTTACAAACCCTCCCCTACTCACGAGAAGGGTGTCTACGGGTAAATTTGAATGATCTACGCATAAGGCTCATAAAGCCTACTCTGCGCCACAAACAGCCGCTGAGGCATCAATATTTGGGGACTGTGGGCCCCTACTTCTCCGGCACGCTCTAGGGAACTGTTATCTACCTGAGGCTAGGGCTTGCCCGGTATTGTCAGCAGTGTATCAGGACTTTTCGTGTCGGTTGCTGTACCCCTTTCAGACTGACCTGAGTACTGGGAGGATGGAAGCCTTCACATGTACAGAATTCGTCCGGCTCTGTACCCCTGGCCAGGCGCCATTGTCCAATCACTCCAGTACTGCGAAACAGACCAAGCTTCGCAAAGAAGTTGTGCTTACGCATGATGATGCACTCTAGGCCCCGAGAACTCCGTTTCATACTTGAGGGTTGAAGGCAGCAGACGCAGCCCCAGCAGTATTCTCGGAGTCCTTGGGTTCAGCTCTGCCTCCCCCATGGACAAGATCCAGGCCTGCTCGTACAGAGTGTCACGATCGGCGTTTCATTCTAAGGTAGGTGAAGTCTTCTCGTCGAAGGCACGGCGAGATACAGTAAGTTGCGACATGCGTGCACACACGTGTTTGGCAGAAGCATGAGGTCTTTCTAGTTGGTCCTCTGGGCATATAAGTTTGCCTCATATCCCAAAGTTCTCCTCATCGAACTACTTAGCTTTCCGACCTTGATTAGTTCCCCATCATTATTTCCTTCCATCAAAAGACCAATCATTGTCATAAATGTCTTGCCCTTGGTATATTAGTGGAGCGTCCAGCACTATACATCTATATACATACATACCATGCATTTCGTCAAGCCGGCAGCTCATCTTAGTATCCTTTCAGTCAGTACTCTGGCACTAGCAGTACCTCATGAAACCATAGCAAAGCGTACCGACCCAACCGTAAGCAAAAACGCACTTACAAGACGAGCGAATCCAACCATAGGCACCGGGATCGATACTAGCGACCCTCAGAGAGGCGGCAAACTCATTTCCCCTGCCGGCACAACCACCGGAGCTTTTGCAAATGCCTATGAGCTAATGGCCTACGTAAATATGGGCAGTTCGATATGTGACGCCGTCTTTGCCAAATACTTTAATCCAGGAGATCGACAAATAGTTACGGATGTTTTCGGTCGTTTGCTAGGCCCGGATGGTGCCTTAGGTGCGGCTGCTATGGCGAACATCAAGGTTGTTTCGGGAGATACGAGTAGTGATCCTGATGCTCCGGCGGCTCTTGACTGCTATAATAGATCGGATCCGGAACTGGTGATTACTGATGACGCCTTGTGAGTGTCGTTACAATCGAGATCTTTTCGCAAAACGGACTTTTACTGATGTGATACGGAGTGTCTATCCCAATCGCGATGATGATGCGGCCGCATGTGGTCAATGGGCAGAAGAGGGTATGACTCAGGATATGTACCTACTTGGAAATATATTGCTGCACGAATACACGTACGTTCATCTCCCCTGCTCGCTTAAAACTGGCAGACCAGTTCCTGACCTCTTAGACACTGGGGTTGGTTTCTTGGAGATATACATGGTGGCAAAGTGATTGACCAGACAAATGGGTACGGGTGGGAAAATGCGAGAGCGCTGAACAAGGATCTCGCCAAGTACAACGCAGACAGCTACGGATGGTATGCCACAGAGACTTTTTGGGCAATCATTTGTGGGGAGCCAAACGGGTAGAATGCCCCTGACGTCGAAAAGAGGACGGAGTGGATGCGCTTCCTTTTGGAATCTGTGAGGTCATCGATTTTTTATACCAATACGGAAGCCGGGAAAAGGAGGATCACTTTCGCGCCAACTATAATATTGTTGTGAGAAACGATCTTAGATTGTAGGACATAGATACTCATTTCGATATTCATAAAGGAAAACCAATATACGAAACAGCACAGGTGCCCAATTTTATAAGTGATAGTCACACTCCAATATAGGCAACTTATCTTGTCGACTTCACCCATTTAGACAGAAATTTAGTCGATCGTCCTCGGGCTGGATGACACAAACAAAAGCTGAGCTAACAAGTCTTCCCCTTATACGCACAGAGTCACTGATATCTGCCAATAGTAGCTTCGGCTTTATTTCAAAGGTCTTCGAAAACCGGTATCGCCATTTTAGCCCTGCTCTTCGACTTACGGATTTGTACACGCTACTGGAACGCAGGTCCTCAGGTCGATACAGAGGTATATATGTAACAAGGCAGCAGCATTTGTCGATTAGTTACCTCCATTGGACAGTGGAGGGTCTACTCCCCCATTTGCCATCGATAGCGAAGATAGATTTGTATTGTGCATCGCTTGCTGCTGTTGGATCTAGGTCAGCGAGCTGCGTTCAACAGATATCAGGCCTGTGGCATGTCAGTGAAGACACGACTTCACTGCCATGCCTCAAGATTCAAACAAGCCCTTTCAGCTCTACTGGTTGCCGACGAAAGCACTGTGCAAAAGTCCGTAAAATCAATGGATACGAAGAAGGAGCTAGATTAAGAAATTGTAGATTACATTGATTACTTGACTAGGGTCATATTACAATTGACTCAATACTGCACAGGTTCCTGAGTCATAATGACAACAGCGGTCCGGATATGAAATGAGGTCTTGTCTCTTCTTTCAAGGAACAGTACCCATCGCATTCCCTCTAAATTGAAATGCACTGCAACCCGAAACCACTACTACTATCGAAAATGTCTTCCCCAATCCCACCCGTAGCATCCACACGTACAGGCAAACCCACCCGCTACCTCGACTCCACAGCCGCTTATGACCTCTGGAGCGCAGTATACGACACAGATGGCAACATCTTACAAGCCCTTGACACGATAGAAATGCGCTCACTTCTCCCAGATCTGCTTTCTCGACTTCCACACCACCAAGCATGGAAGATCGTTGACTTAGGCTGCGGAACAGGTCGAAACTCTATGCAGTTGCTGGAAGTCCCCGACGCCACCATCGTATGTCTGGACGCTAGTCCGAAAATGCTTGAGATAGCTGTAAGGAGGCTCGCTGAGCGCATGACCGCACTGGAAGACGCATCCACGAGAGCCAGGGCATTCCAGGCTATTGTGTATGATATGCTAAGCAGCGATCCATTACCTCCAAGTGCTCTGGAAGCAGACGCGCTTATCTCGACGCTGGTGCTAGAACATACCCCCCTCTTCGAGTTCTTCCGAACGCTTTCACAGATACTGAAACCTGATGGCTTCGCTTTAGTTACGAATATGCATTCCGAGATGGGAGCGATTAGTCAGGCTGGATTTGTGGATCCCGAGACTGGTGAGAAGGTGCGGCCCAAAAGCTATAATCATAGATTAGAGGACCTAATTGCGGAAGCAAACAAGCAAAATTTCCAGGTTGTCGGGACTGTTGAAGAAAGAGTGATGGATGAGGAGATGGCTGGGAGGCTGGGAGATAGGGCAAAGAAATGGATTGGGGTGACTGTTTGGTTTGGCATTTGCTTCAGGAAAGCAGATAGTACCATGACTTGAGCACAGTTCGTTTGATAATCTGCATTTGAGATGTACATATGTGGCATCCACTAGAGGAGAAAAAGCGAAAGGCGCGATGTTGCAAGGATTTTAGGAAACACAATGAGACTTGGGTCCTGAAACACGTCTGATATTCTCGTCACTTCGAATGCTACAACTTCGATGAGATCCAGTATTGACCCCAGAGGCAACCCATGACCAGTGGTTCTATACCAGCCACTTGCAATGTAGATCAACTAGTTACATTAGTACTTTCACAAACCTCTCTAAGTAACCCAAAGATAGTTTTCATACCTATCCTTGTTCATACATTCCATTTCACCCTGATAGTCAGTATATTCGTCCATGATATTTTTCATCAAACATGACGAACCGCGTCATAGTACTGCTCCATGGTTTACATCGTCATCATCACCTCTGGCGGAACCTTGTACTATGCTCTCTGCGCAGCCATCACATAATAGTTGATAAAGCTACCAATGCCATGCTCCTCCCAAGATCTGCAGTGTCCAGATCGCTTGAGGAGTTTACCAAAGATCTTTCCCATTGTCGCATCTCGGTCCCCAGAGACGTGTGGCGCGGTATCCTGTAAGTGGTACTGCCCTAATAAGGATATTCATGGTATGTCTGCTGCTGAAAGGGGGGAATGTTCAGGTTAGAATTAATATCCAAGGTGAGGAGCTTTCAAAAAGGGAGCCGCCGATGAATAGCCGGCTAGCGTATAATATTGAAGCAGAATCTCGAATTACATCATACATAATAGCACAAATACTCCTCGAACTGCTTTTGCCGACATTGAAGCTGATATACGTTGTAATCTATTACAGTCTGCTCTTATCCGGAGTGACCTTTGCATTTCCCAAAATTACAGAAACTTAGCCGTCAAGTAAAAATGGCTCCTAAAGTGGCGTTTCTCATGGCTAATCATGGCCATGACCCCACAGGTGAGGCTGGGTGAGACTAAGTTGCCTTATACTGTGCTCATATGCCGGTCCAGAAACTGCTGTACCTTATAATGAATTCAAAAAAGCTGGCTTCGAAATTGATTTTGTCACAGAGAAGGGCAATATGCCGGAATGTGATTCAAAAATGCTCACGGGCATGACACAGAAGCTACTGGTATGTTATCTGACAGCCGAATCTGCTCAATATATCTGATGAACATGTTGCTGCCTAAAAGGGTGCTACCAAAGAGGCAGTGGATCTATATAATGCAATGAAAGATGACATGAAGAACATGAAGGCGCTAGCCTGGACGGCTGAAGGATTCAGCCTTGATCCCTACGACCTTATCTTCCTTCCAGGTGGACATGAGAAGGGTGTTGTCCAGGTGATCAACTCGCCTGTAACACACCGACTCATTGCAGACTACTTCCCGAAGACTCGAAAGCCATCCAAGAAAAGCGTTGCGGCAATTTGCCATGGTGTAATGGTGCTCTCCGAGTCTTCTCTTCCAGATGGTAAGAGTGTGATACATGATGCCACCACAACAGCACTCCCTGGCTTCATGGAGCAGGGAATATTCTGGGGCACAAGGGCATTCCTTGGTGACTACTATAAGACTTATGGAGCAGGTTCCGACAGTGTGCAGACCAGCGTAAGGTTTTCTACCCTCTCTTAACCTTCAGCCTAAGATCTCTTGTAGGTCGAGAAGCGTTTAGATGATCCGTCAAAACAGTATTACAATAGCCTTGGATTTAGCCCGTATGTCTAAGTCCACCGAAGCTTTGTGGTTACTTGCTGATTGCTGTATAGCTTCATTCGTGAGGACGAGACGTATAATTATATTAGTGGACGCTTTCCGCCTGATGCCGCTCTTCTGGCTGAGAAAACTATTGCGCTTGTGCAGAAGACCACCGGAGCTTAAGGGTAGATTTTCGTTTATTCCTTTTTATCATTGAGAATACTTTTTTATGACTTCCTAAATTGGGTGCCATATTGTCCGAAGCGTTTCTGGGCACAGAAACGCTCGCCTTAACGATCATGATCAATCTGTGTGGTTTATGACAAAACTTCCATGGGTCACGACTTTCGTGTGACACAATCCATCTGAAGACGCTCACGGACAGATGGACAGTCGCAAGGTACGCTGTAGCGCGCTAGAGGCGTTAATGCTCATCGCCCTGATCGATGCTTCTGTTACTTAAAAGGGATAGATGGATACCAAAGCTGAATCAGAGGTGCTTGCATACTGTTATTTACGCTGTGTTGTATCCCGTCGTTGTCACTTCAAACGCGGAATACTGGTGTAGTATGGTTCATGAAGCAATCCCTATGGAGCCATGAGTTGCTGATCATATCTAATTTTATCTGTCAACCCATCGCGTATTGCTGGGGGCGCGGGCATCTCTTGACCGATGATACAGTCATCCAAACTGTAGGTCCAATCACCGTCTCACACCGCCCTACAAAAGTCAGCGATCACGAAGTCTCGGCCAATCCAAATTATCTGATCATATCCAGATGAAACCAAAACTGTAACACAGCCATGACATTGCATTTTGGATCTCGCTCAGCCCAGATGTGGCAAAGATTATATTCTCTTTCTCGGACTTATTTGGCCCAGCCCTGCGGGGGCTAGGTTTTAGCTGGGCGCCTAGTCTCCACCAGCACATTATCTAGCGTGTTTCACGAAGTTTTAGGCTGGTGTGTTGGCGGTTGCAGACCTATCAAGAAAGCCAATAACAGCCCCCCAGCGTTGACGCGGTGAATTCGCTTGCGCGTGTCGTCGGCGGACACGTGAGGAAGACGAGAATGAAGAAGCCTCGTATTGAGATGGATATCATGACATGTATGGAAGTGAGGATGAGCGATAAGCTTAGTCTTTCTTAGCATCCTAGAGTATACAAGATTATGAAACCTTTACGGTTTGTTGATCGAAATGCGATTGACTCGCGCGAAATCCTTCGAGGCTGAGCTGCAGCTGATGTTGGATCCTTCACATACCTAGAGCTAAGGGCAATTCTAATTTCAGTCTGTGGCTGCGAGATGGCGAAGGATGCCTAAGGGTCAAGTCACCTTCCAAAGAAACACATATGAAGCTCTGTCGCGCCTGCTTGTTTCTTTCTTCTCTTGCTCACACCATCAACAATCTCTACGTGACACCATATCCATAACAACAAATCTACCTACCGTACATCAACAACCAACAACAGCAACATGTTATTCTCACGCACCTTCATCGTCTCCGCCTTCGCGGCCCTCGTCTCATCCCAAGCCCTCCCTACCTCGATCAGCCCCGCCCAGGTAAGATCTCTCCCTCCCCCTCTTCTCAATTCCACCCTCCTAACCACCATTTCAGGAAACCAAAGCCATAAAAGACCTCTCCGCCTACCTCACCTCTCTAACCGCACAACCCGCCTACACCGCCGCCGCCGCCGCTTTCGCCTCCGCTGTCCCCTCAGACGTCCAATCCGAAATCGAGGACGACCCCGACGCATACCTCCAATCCGTCCTTACCGCAACCGCTGTGCCGTCCTGGTTTTCTGCCCTCCCTACGAGTGCGCAGGCGTACTTTTCGAGCGTGGGCCAGGCGGAGATTAGTATCATTAGTAAGGATGCTAAGGGGCCGGCGCCGACGAACGCTGCGAAGGTTGCGGGTGCTGTGATGGCTGCTGGAGGGGCGGTGATGGCTTTGTTGTGAGTGAGTAGGTGGAGATAGTGGTGAATTGTTTGGTATCCTTGAGATGGGAAAATTGGCGTTGAGAAATGCTGTGTATAGACGGTGAGGGCACTGCTGGGGCGATTTTGTTCGCATTCTCGTTACTGAACAGCGGTTGTGTACATGTGCAGAGTGCCTCCATTATTAGTGCTCCACGACGTTGCTGCGGGCTATACCATGCATCCTCGTGACAATTAAACACAATGGCAATAACATGACTAGATCACAGTGAGGTATGGGTTGCGACGTTTACTGGATAACAACTTGTGCTGCGTTGCTCCGCTATTCTTCCTCGTCAGCCTGAAGTTCCTTGAGACTACTGTCTGGCTGCTTCCCAAACGCCAACGCTTCGTCTTGTTAACATCTGCATCATTTATTCTATGGGATCTTGCATCTCAGACACGCTCACCATCAGCTGCATGTGCGAGCGTCAGTAACAAGTCGCAACAATGTTTCCAATCTTGTAAGATTCTCCGCGCATGCATAATCATTAAGGTCAGCAAGCAGTCAGTCTCGTTCAGTATCTGCGTAGTTCGCACACTGCCCATTCTCCTGCTCACTAGGGCGAGATCTATGAACAAATCATGTGCGTCAAGCCCACAACTTCGTCGCATCATGTTCCATTTCCTCTCGTAGTCGCAGCGCCTAGAATGTACATCTGTGAACAACACTTTTCTTTGCACTCCAAATTCTTCAACGCCAAGACGCTAGTGCTTTTCAAAACATTATATATCGTCCTATCTAGCGTAAGACGTTCGATGGGGATTGCGCCGAAAACCTCAAGTAGGCTAGCGTGGACTCATCGTGGTGTGTTAATGACCTTGGAAGAGGGGCCTGTGAAGGTTTGGAGATAAGATGTGGCGGATAATGCACGTGTCGATAGAATGAGTAGATCATTGCCAGAGCACATATGAGGTGATATTCCTGCTTATGCTGGCATCTCCTATGTATATATCTTTCATGTGCCGGAGGAACTACTGATCATCCAATCATTCTGGTCTCGGACTTAAAGGCTCAAAGGCTCATACAACTAAATGAGAATTCCAGAAGACCTCAACAAGATCAAGAATCTCTGTCGGATGAACTGGAAAGTACGGAATATATCGTATATCTTAAAAGCAACGATCAGACATCCTAGAGCAGTCGGGGAAAGAGGTTGAAGAATAAGATATTGAATGATCGACCCACAGTGGATGTCAGGAGCTCTGAACTCGGCCCTCAAAAGCTCAAGTAGTATCCTTCTCAAATATTGCATAGTCCATGGCCACTAAAAGTCAAGATGTGCATGTTAAATTTCAATAGAGCACGGTGCATTAATATTTTGTCGAATTCAGCCAATTGAGCGTAAATGGTGTTGTGAGCAGCATGGGAGAGATTATCCCGTTGCCCGGTAGGAGCTCAGTCAGGTTCGGGAGCTAAGGTTGTTCTAGGGCGTGTAGGCCAATACACCTAATTTTTCAACTATGTACCTTTAAATCCTTGAAGATTAATGATTATCCAAAGCTTTACAAATTAAAAACGAAACATTGTCAATCCGGTACAAATATACTACCAAATGTGTTTTTCTACTCGGAGGTATCGCTTAAGTCTGGATCATTACTATATTTCAGTTTCATGTGCTTCTCCTTCATGTCCTTAAAACAAAGAGCCAAAGTTATGATTGTGTATTTCGAGAAACCATTGCGAACATTCCTTGTGCTGAACCTCATGCCATCCATGAAGATGACCGACGTTTTGCCCTGTGAAATTCAATGATTGTACCAGCATTGAAGTTGGTGGTTATGGGAAAGGTGTTACCTTGGGTGTACCTGTCCATCCACCAACTTGGCTAGTGTCTTTCCATCTTCCACTAAGCTCCACACTACCAGCACTTTGTACGGCTGTCTCGAATGCTAGTGTGAACTCTGTCTGCGCGCTGCTCCAGACCTTCCAGCTGCAGTCGGTCGAAGTGTAGGTTGATAAGACAATCCAAAAGCCGTATTTGCGGATCCCGTCATTTTTCAGTAGCCTTTTCTCATTTTCTTTGACCCAAGAACTGTAAACCTGTGTTGCATCATTATGTCTTCGTGTTCGCGTGACTGGCTTACTGCTGAGGAGGATTGCACCATCGTCATTATCGGTGCTGAACGTACAAGTCGCAGTGACAGCGAATTCTGCGCCAGGAGCAACGTTGGACAGACGTGTCAAGTTTAGCACGTACCCATCAAAAGCTAAGGCAAGAGCTTACTCGATAGAACCAGACGTCTTCAGCTCTGATTCCTTGACACTCTTTGAATACTTTGGTCCAAAGATAATATCTGGCGTGATCGTGTCCTCCATCCTCAGGCCTTCTTCTATCGTAACCCCAGAGAGGTTCATTTTTCGTAGGTCAGCCTCATCATTAAGATCCACTACAAGGTTCCAATTCCCCTTTCGGTCAAAGTAGCCAACCTTCCCGGGTGTGACTTCATCCGATGTTACTTGATACAGCGCTTTACCGTAGTCATGAAAGTCCATCAACTTTGTATAAAGAGAGCTCAAGCTGCAATTTTTCAGCACAACCGCATCGATGAATGGTAATAGCGCAATGACTTACTTGACCCTTTCTGTCATCTTCTCTTAGCCTACTGAACATAAAACTTTCCGTCAACGCCCTCAGCAGTAAGGCTGACTTATGTGCTGGTCTTGACGCCCGTTGAAAGCTTCAGAGCAGCCGCAAGTCCATCAAGAAGCTGGCTTGATAAGGAAGAATCGCTATCGTTAACGTACTCAAGTGTATACAATTGGTACAACAGCTCATATTCTCCTATATACATGGAATATATACATACTTAGCAAGATCATCAGCCCTCTTCCTATGGAGACAATAGAATTTGCTTATTGCGACTAGCGTCTTAGCAGCTGTGTCGATGCCGTCTAAGCCGAATATCTGCCGGCCACATCACGGCCATCAACAACTCATTCAAACCTTCATTGACTGGCAACTTCGAGCCTAATCCTCATCTTGTGCTTCCAGATGATCACATCCGAACATGGCTGATCCCTTGTATGAGCTCCTAGCTCCATACTTCGATAATTCCACCTCTCCACGCCCTGTCCCCAGCGTCCACGATAATGTGACAGCAAAGTACCTGAACCGCCTGTCTACACTTCCCTTAGCATCCCTCACCTCTACGGAGCCACAGTCCTTGGCCCAATCCTCCCACTCGAACCTCCTCTCCATCCAATCTCTCTCAGCCAGATCCAATTCTGCCCTCGTCGCCTCCTCAGATCACCTCTCCAGTCTTCGCACCACCCTTCCCCAACTAGCATCCCACGCCCAAAGCCTGCGCCATGACATCCCCAAACTCGACTCACAAGCTGTATCCTTTTCCGAGAAATACAGCCGAAGCACCGAAAACGAGGTCCTTGACCGCCGAAAGAAAGCCCTCCTAATGGCCAGAAACGTAGACCGCATCTCCGACATCCTCGACCTCCCCACCCTCCTCTCCTCAACCATATCCTCCGCAACAGCCCAAGGAGCCGCTGCAAACACCACCTCCTACGCATCAGCCCTCGATCTCCACTCCCACATCAAACGCCTCCACCTCCTCTACCAATCCTCCCCCCTCATCTCCTCCATCTACCACCAAACCGAAACCGCCATGCAGGAAATGACCACCTCACTCATCCTCAGCCTCCGCTCCCAAAACATAAAACTCGCTTCCGCCATGCGCACAATCGGCTGGCTCCGCCGCGTAGCCCCCGACCTCGACGCCAGCCCCACCACAACAAACAAAGAAGGCTACCTCGGCGCCCTCTTCCTCGTCTGCCGTCTCGCTACTCTAATTTCCATGCTCTCAGCCCTCGAACCCCTCCGCGACCTCGCGGACCAGGAAACCGCTATCCGGCTTCGCGACGGCAATTCTAATACCAATACCAAAGATTCGTGGGCCGTCGGCCAACAAACTGAACGCTATCTAAAACGCTACATTGAAATCTTCCGCGAACAATCCTTCGCCATCGTTTCCACATACAAATCCATCTTCCCTTCCGGTCCCGACCCCTCCTCCTCCTCAGCAGCACATGAAGATCTCGGTCTCATGAAATTCAAATCCATCCATCATCTCAAAACCACCACCCAACATCCACCTACCCATCAAAACCAACCCCCCGATCCCCTCCTCCCCCTCCCCTCCGCGCTCTCCACATTCCCCCTCCACCTCGTCACCCTCCTCACGCAAACACTAAAACAATACCTACCAAACGTGCGCGATAAATCCTCCCGAGAGAGTCTTTTAACGCAGGTACTTTATTGTGCGGGGAGTTTGGGGAGGTTGGGTGGGGATTTTAGTTTTTTGCTCGCGGAGTTGGGGAGGGATGGGGAGGAGGAGGGAAGTGATGACGACGGGGAAGGGGAGGGGGAGGGGGAGGGGGGTAATGTGGGGGGGGAGTGGGTGGAGGTTATGCGGAAACATCGCGTTTTGGCTGGGAAGTTGGAGAGTTTGGCTAGTGGTGCTGGTGCAGGTGGGGGACGGGGGATGGCGATGGCGATGGGGATGAAAGTGGGGTTGGGGGGTGATACTGCTGCGAGGGTGAAGTCGCCTGTGAGCGAGGTGAAGTAAAATGATAGACAAAGAGTTGTAGGTCACCTAATGCAGCAGATCGACAGACAGATAGATGAACGTCTATATTTTTCGCACCAATATATCTCACGAATCGTCTATGCCCCTACTAGGGGTTCTATACATGTTATTCCTCTTCACTCTCCTCACTTTCCTCCGAACTCTCATTCACAACCACCACTCTCTCCACCTCCTGCACCTCCTCACCACCCCTCCCCTCCTGCTCCGCTTCCGCCTCCGCTTCAGCTTCAGCTTCAGCCTCACTCATCAACGCCTGCTCAAACTCCGCTTCTAAATCCCCATCTCCATCTCCCTCCGCATCTCCCTCTCCCTCCGCATCCTCCTTCCCCTCTATCTCTATATCCTCCCCCTCCACATCTTCATCCTCCTCCTTTCCCCCACCACCACCACCATCCCCCAAATCAATCTCCTCCACATCCCCATCCTCCACCCCATCATCCTCATCTTCCTTCCCATTCCCCTTCCCCCCTTCCTCTTCCTCCTCTTCCGCATCACTCACCCCCCTCAAACTCGGACTCATACTACTAGCCGCACTCCTCAAACTAATCGGCCCTCCTCCCCTCCCCTCATTCAACCCCGCTAACACGTTCCGCCACGGCCGGGCTGTGTTCCTATTCGCACCAAAGGGAGCGGAAAGGGCGTCGCCCATGTCAATGGTTAGGACGTCGTTGTCTGAGGCTTCGTTGTCGGCGAAGGCGGCG
>KI911127.1:224254-290373 GCA_000482085.2 Cladonia metacorallifera KoLRI002260
GGCGGTAGTCGTAGGGATTGGTGGGGGAGGGGGGGAGGGTGTCGGGGTCTTGATGTTCGTCGGAGAAGAGGTCGTCGGAGGTGGAGGTGTTGTTGTGGTTGTTGAGGGTGGGGTTGGGAGAGGGAAGGGAAAGGGGAAGTTGGGGGTAGAGGGTGCTGGCGTGGGCGTTTGTGGGGGTGGAGGTTAGGTTGAAGTGGAAGGAGGTGGTTATGCGGTCGAGAGTCAGGGATTGCGTATTCGGGTTGTAGATGAGCGCTGCGGAGTGGGAGGGCTGCTGAGTGCCGGTGTAGGAGTAGGTTTCGTTGGTAGTGGTGTTTGTGAGGGATAGGTTGTAAGTGTGGGGTGGGCCGTGGGGAGATGGGGTGATGGTTGTTTTAGTCGAAGAAACGGGGAGCTTGGGTCTGTGATTTACTGTATATTTTATGTTAGATGGCTTATTCTCTTGGCCCTTGTGGATGTGTTTGCTTACGCTGGACGTTGATCCGGCGTCTTTTCCGGGGACCATCTTCTCGTAGCAGTTGTTCGTAGACTGTGACAGGGTATCTTCCATTTTTGGACGGATCTATTGGCAAGGGCGCTGTTTTTGCAGCCATGATGAACAACAAGAAAAAGAAGGAGAAGGAAGGGGAAGAGGAGGAAGGAGTTGTGGGAGTGTTCGTTGAAAGGAGAACAATGGAGTGAGGACGACGGATGACGACCCTGACAATAGGTTCTCGTTGGCGCCCTGGATTGCCTTTGTTCCAGGGCTGTCCGGGGCCTGTCAAGGCGCGGGAGCTGCGCATCGGCCCTACCTTAAGCACTACTTATGGGGTACACTAACAGCGTAACTGCTGAGACCAGCTACTGGTTGGGCCGAGGGAAGGAGCTCGTAACGGGCATTCCTTACATTTTGCAACCACGTAACGTGTACTTCATAGTACATATTACCTGCCAGATAGGGCCCATGTTCGTCTACTCATTCTCCTCATTGGATACATGCACGTCTATTACCAAGCTGCCGCTGCAGAAAATCGGTTGTTGTACCGCCCGGCTAACCAAGTGGAGGGGATTACCCCCGCAATATTCAAGGATAGGTCATCGGCCTAGCTGTGTTTGACCTCAGTGGTGGCAGTAGGGCAGTGTCTAAGTCCCTGGAGCATGGCTATCTTCAGCCTCCATGGCTCGGCCCTACCAGTCCCACTAATGCTGTTGCTACTTCAGAGTCTCTGCTGATCCTTTTGCTCATGTCTTTCCATTCATCTATACTATCTATTGGTCTTACTGCGTCATCGCTTTCGCGGTTTGATGTTAATATTGGACAATTGTACATCTATAATTAGTTATTATTAACTGCTAATCGGAAGGATCCCGTCGAGTCGCCAACCTGTATTAGGGTGTTCGCTGCGAAACCTTTTGTGTCAGCAGAAGCCTTTCTCTTCCTTGCGGAGCATTAACTAGGTCGTTCAATTGCAGGCGACGCAGGCGAAGAAAGCCTTATTTGACGTTGAGCAGAGCTCTTTCCACATTTGCGGTGGAGAATGTCCTTTGTCTTTTCGTCTCTTTCAACGCCAAAGGATGGCGGAGTCAAGGTCGAGTACGTTTTCACCAATATTTCTGTTTCGCTTTACAGCGCTGACTTTGCTGCAGTATAGTCTTCGTTCCTGCCATTGGAGCCGACCCAAGGAAGACCTGGGAACGTCAAACGGGCAACAGTGCCAATCTTCAAAGCCGTCGGCTTGATTGGGCCATAAAAGATAAACTACATCCGGCAGTTCAGGTCCACCTCTACGATCACTTGACGCCGAGAGAGAGGAGCTTGGAGATAAAACCGCATGAGGACCCTACACATCAGAGATCAGCAGAAGCGTACGCTCAAGCGGAGGACGCGGTCGCAGGATATGGGGTTGCCGATTGGGCAGACCGCTTTCTGCGAATTCTTTGCGACCATAGGCGTACCCAAGGCACCGATCAACGGCCTATTCTGTTCATATCTCACAGCACTGGTGGCATAGTCGTCAAACATATGCTCAGTAAGAAACCCGAAGGCGAGAGTATTGCAGCGCTTTGCCTGGCGATGACTTTCTTCGCCACTCCACATCATGGTTCTAGCGTCCTCTCGGAGCCTGAGTATGTACAGACTGTGCAGACGCATTTGGGTCTGAAGTGGGAAATTTCCGAAACGCTTCGCAAGGATTTTACTTTGCGCAACGATGACTTGGAAAACCTCAACAACAAATTTGCTCTCAATGTTGTGGGCCTCAAGATCTATAGCTACGTTGAGATTAGTGATACTTATCTTTTGGTTCCCACAAATGACACGAGTGGGGAGACGTTGACTAAGGTCAGGTTGTGCATAGTCGACAGTCGGTCTGGAAAGCTTGGCACCACTGAACTCCCGTTTGAGGACGAGGAGGTCATACCATTAAATACCACTCACGTCGGGGCCCCTGTTTTCAAGGACGAAGACGTTCTTTACGGCTATTACCTCGAAGAAATCGCTGCCTTTGTGAAAGGATTCAGCGCCGTAGAGCGCGCGGCTTATCACGCTCTCAACCATGATATCATGACTGGCACTGAGGTAGAGGTCCATCAGTTTTATCTTGCTGGCACACAAGGCGAGCCGGGGTCAGTGAAGATTTTGACCGCGCATCCATCCCTACAGAAATTCCTTGAGCAAGGTCCAGCCGAATGCATGAAGGAGAGACTCCGGGGGGGAGATGACAACACCGACAAGAGCCAAAGCAATGGATCTGTTCAGGAAGTGATGGTTTCCAGACCAGTTCCGAAACCTGTAGCCCCATTGCTTACCATCACGCACGCTGAGACCGAGGATGCATCAAGTGAGGCTTCGAGTACAAGTCAACTCCTGACACTGTCTCCTCCTTCTGTAGCGCCACCAAAAAGCATTCATACCAAACGCCCTTCCTTAAATCCGAATGTCGGCGAGGAATCAATCGGTAATTTGGCCCCAAAGAAGCCTACAAAAACAGTCCAGTTCAGCGACAATACCGGTCATAAGGACCTGGATCGGGTTAGACGTCCTCAACGTACAGCTCTCTTTCCATTACCAAGTTCGTCCTCTGAAAGGTTCAAGTGGATCCATGTGCCATTCTGTCACTCTGGGTGGGTTCCACATGTTTTGACGACTATCTCCCAAGACAAAAATGACCCCACTCTTCATAAACAGCTTCTTATGGACAAAATGTGGTTCTCGAACCACAATCGATCGCGGCATGCTTCGTCACACGCACGATTTGTGAGACCAATGGCAAAGTGTTTGTTGCCAAAAGGCGCTGACAAGCATGACGGTATCACAACCCCTCTGAGTGCTATTAACGAAATACAATTTGCCGTTTATCTACCATATCTGCACTGGGATACCTTCAAAAATATGCAGAGACAGGCTGCAATTATCAAAAAACGCAGCGAGCAAGCTCATGCTCGGCCTGTCATACCTGAAATCGCGAGAAGCAATTCAATGGTACATAAGCTCATTTGGCAGCACTTAACATCTGATCGACCCGTTCATTGCCGGCGCACGCTTGATCAGTATGGGTACCCTAGCCTACGTAATACTGCTGTCCGAGATGCCGACCAGATATTGTACAAACGTACGAAACGAAAGACAGGAGCAGAATCTTCTCAGGGACCCCCAATCAAGGAAAAGCTCTCAAGTCGTTCATCAGCCGGACGAAGGAATAGACCGAGCAGCAATGATGACATTGCCGCAAAGGTGCTGATGGTAGATCAATTGTGGTTGTGGATCATGGACAGTCAAACCGTGATCACGTTCTTCGCCGCTAAAGAGAAAGAAGAGAACGACAATGGTCTTTCAAGAGAAGGAGATCTACGTAGTGAAATTTACCAAGATATCAATGGCGATTTTGCCAATCAGTGCGCAGATCCCTTGGATTTTGCTGCATTGGCGGTCATGCATGCTGTAAAAGCCATGTTTGGTGATGGTGTAAAAGACCGGGATCTTCAAGTCTTCCGGATATTCGAAGAATACATCTCAATCCTCACCGAACAGCAGACATCCAGTTTTAAGCATTTCCGAAACAATCACCGGTGGGAGAAAGCCAAAGACCTCAACGCAGCGCAACACATAGACAATCGCAAGGATTTGGACGCACTTTTGGAGCTACGCGATATCGAAGACGAGCTAAAAACGATAGATAGGTTGCTCAAAGAGCAGCAGGTCTGCGTTACGGACATGGAGGCCCAGTACAAAGCAGTGGCCCCACAAGGGAAGGGTATCAACGGCCTCGAATTTTTGCATGACGCAGCTCAATTCCTGAAGGACCATCTGGATCAGGTCGAGGGAATGCTCAAAAGTGCTCGAGCAGCCCAAAGAGCCTTCAAAGAACTGCTCGACATGAAACAAAAGCAGGCCAACATTGTGGAAGCACACCTAGCTCGTGAGCAGAACGAAGTTGCCGCAGACCAGTCAAGATCTGTCATGATATTCACCGTCTTTACGATCATCTTCCTACCACTTTCATTCTTCGCCTCGGTCTTTGGTATCAATGCCAGAGAATGGAGCAGCCCGCCGAACAACTACCCTAGTTTGAAGAACATCTTCACGATTATGGTAGTGATATCCCTTGCCGTTATAATATTCGCCCTTTTAGTGGCCTTCAATAAATTCACAAGGCGCATGACACAGAAAATTTGGAGGCACATTGCCATGCCAATCTTCCGATTCTTGAAGAGACACCATATGATTAAGAAGGTGCCTCCGGAAGAGCAACTTGGGGCACCTTTACATACCTTGGATCTAGAGAAATTGGCGTTGGCTGATAAAGAGCGGGCTGAGACGAAACGATTGTCTACGTTATCGAGAACGTACTCGAAAATGAATTGGGAAGAGGAGTTGAATTGGAATCGGAGAAATAGTGTTGTTGAGTAATGTATGAGAGTGGGTTTCTGTATATCACTGGGATGTGGCTTCTTGGGTATCTATAGGACGGGTTGATACTGTTCCGAGTAATGATTGAAAGATACCCTTTTCTGGCGCTGGATAGGCCATGTTTGGACCACGCTATTTATTGTAAGAGAGCGCAGAAATCTTATGTAGTCTAGTCTACAATTACGAGCAATATATAAAATCTTTCAGAGGTCTCTAAGCTGAGTACATCTATGCGGCTGAACAGCCCTCGGCTTAACAATCCCCGACTCTAAATGAAGCCTTACCTTAATTTGTCACCTTCCCCATCCGACATCCCCGAACAGCCCCAGCAATCCGTAAACGCACCCGCCCATCCAACTTCCACATGTAGCAGACAGCCTCGGAAAAACCGCCCCCAATCCGTCGATATGTCCGTTTGCATGCATGCCATGCATGTAATCAATATGTGCATTGGCAAGTGCCGAAAAAGGCTTACCTTATGCGTTGGTGGAGAATGGATGAGGAATGAGGAATGCAGGGGGCAGAGGGGGTATTTGGAATATATGTGCACTGCCTGCCTGTCATATCTTGGGTGATTGAGTGCTTGTGGCAGAGGGGAGGAATGGGATGTTCGCTGGGGTTGGGGTTTCTGCTGTGGTGTGGTGTGGTGTGTTATTGTGTTGTGTTGTAGTGTGTTTTGTGGTGGTGGGGCAGCCTTGTTGGATGATGTTTGTTTATATAGGTAAGGAATGAGAGGAAGGAAAGAAGAGGAGGGGAAAGTGAGGTGGTTGGGGCTTTGAGGAAGGAGTGTAGCGTATAGGTAGTGTGGATGGTACTTCAGCTGAGGAGCGAATTGTAAGATAAGAGAGTTGTGAGAAAGTGTGGTTTAGGTTAAATGATCGTATTTTGTTAGAGCTTCTATAAAGTTAGGTGTCGATGAAGATAGGCTAGCATCTAACGGCAATATATATTAAGGACACGAGGTATGTTCGTTCCGATGATAATAACGAGAAGAGCGGTAGCTTGACTGAGGATATCTTTCTGTGCTATCATTCGTGATGGAAGTGGGACTTGGTGCGAATATGGAGGTTGTAACAGATATGATTGCGAACCTGGGCTGTGTCTGAGGGACAGAGGGCTATGAGAGGCATGAGAGCGAATGGCACTCGTGCTAAAGTTTTATTTCTAAAGCGTTGTTCATAAATTTCATTTGGTTTGGTGAGCTCCCGAACGGCGCAGGCTTTTTATCGAATATGCGTAAGGGCATCATTCCTAGAACAGCTGCTTCTGGAGTTGTCTAGATCGAGGCTCAGTTGTAAGCTGCGTGGAACAGTCTCAAGCTCTTGAAGGTGGTGGTTTGAATGTCCGATTGCTGAAGGAGCATGTAGTCTTGATAAGCGTTGCTGGGTTTCTGGTGAGAAGATAGGTTGGCCGCTGTGAGTGCGCTCGGTCTACTATTTCTTGTGAAATTATTTCTCATGCGGCATGCAAAAATGAGTGGCATACCGCCCAGGATTTTGGACAGAGCATTCGTTATGACGTTTCATAATTGCCAAGACCTCCCTCTATGGATGTAGTTGTAGGCCTATGGACAACGTAACTGTATGTGATAGGACTGGAAGAACACCATCATGCAAGAATATGTGGGATATTCGGTCCTTGCATTCTGGGGTTGTCATTCGATTGCGATCGAGTCCAACCGCATAGTCTTGTGACTGTGCAATGCTCTGCCGTTGCAAGGTTTGGAAATTCAGCAAAATAACTCGCTCGACTCGACGAGTGCGGTTAAGCAAGGAAAATTAAAGTCTGCTTGAGAGGATTTTCCCCCTTCCATGGTCGGGCGAGGTAAGATCTCGTTGTTGCTGTCGATCTCGCGAGCTTGCTCTGGGGTCTTCCTCAGATTCGGTGTCAGGAACGACAGGATCAGGCATCGGTCAGTGCTGTCTGTAGGCCTGTAGTAAAAGCTTGTTTTGACTATTTTGTTTTCATGCCATCTTGCGTGCATTGTTTTCAGGCGCAACGAGCTTTGATGTGCAATTGCCTCAACCTGAATTCTGATCAAGACTGGACAAGACTATCAGCCCTACTTTGCATGGCCTTCAGGCTTCACTGTACCATAAGGTACTCAGCCTCGTTCTACTCATGCTAATCAATGGATCTGCAAAGTGCGATCAAGGTAAACATAGATATTTAGCACCCTAGAAGCTGCTTTTGGCGGTGAGGCAAAAGCATGAGTAGACTCAGGGCTTCCAGAGGTTGGACAGTGGCTTCGGTTACCGGCATTGTATCAGAATTGACCCCTACATCATGTATGTCACTAGGAAAATAGGCGATCCAGGTCATAATGCCATCGTAATGATAGCACTGGCTACAAGGCATGTAGTAGGCAGTGCAGTGTCGATTGCGCAAGATGTAAGTCGTCCTCCGAGGAAATCGATGGTTTGCCCCGCGCACTTTTGCTGCATCTCTACGCGCGTGGCTTGAATACTGAAGTATGTGTTTGTATCATGTTGTTGTTGAGCTACGAGTAATCTTCCTCCTGCTGTAACCGAGGTGCGTCGATCTATAGTTAGTTGGCCATGGCCTCGTTAAATCCTTCTTTGCGAAGAAAAACAAGAAAACCAAAAAAGAAATCGGAGGCTACTTTAGTAGGCGAAAGCCGAACGAAAGCGAATAGGATGTCTGTTCGCTTACAGCTATATCTGAAGACGCCCTCCAAGCCACAATAGATGAATCATCTGCTTTGGGCGGGGGTTGGTCCGAACAGGGAAACCTGGATTTTTGGCGTGGAATGAAAATAGCAAAGCGCCGTGTGGCTGAACGCCAAATTGCGCCATTGATGGAAGCGGCGGTGGCGGGGGATCGACAAACCAAAAGAGAAGATCTTTTACCCTATATCTTTGGTACACCCTGACCGAGATTGCAGAAGGGAAGGACCAGGCGGGACGGCATGAGGGCGAAGATCAGATCGACAAGATATGTCGTCGCTAACCTGGAAGGCACTGCAAATGTCTGGTCGCCTTGGCCGTTACACTTCAGGGATGTTTCCTTGCAGGCATGTGGCATGCGGTGCGAATAACGGTTTTTGTTGATCAATATTGATCGCTGTAAGATTTGATGATCGCGGAGGAGCAGTCAGCCGTGCGATTATGCATAATTCATCCCAACGACCTATGCAGCTCTATTGCAGCAAATTGCCAGGGGCGAAGGCATAAGCGATCCAAGAAAAAGCAGAGTGCAAAGACATATTCGTTTCACTGGTTTATTCGTAATTTTTATGCGTGCAGAAGCACGACCGACAGTCGCGATGCGATAACGCAGCCTGCGGGTAACCCCCAAAGGATCTTGAGATCGAACTCTCTCAGTCTTTCGATGAGAAGCATGCAATGAGCAAGATGAGATCTAATGGCCGCATGGTCTTCGTTGGCCGATGCATATGGGGCATGGACCACAAAGCCACGATCTACTAGCTTTCCGGATGTCGCTAGGAATCTACACATACTTTGCATGTATTCGTGGGTAGCCATACACCAAAGATCTGGGGAGCAGTGACCGCTGGGGTACCGATGTTGGTGGTGGTTTAGCTTGGACCATCCAGCATGTAAGGCGTTCTCCTGGTGGCTGCTACAATACTCATAGTAGTGAAAGTCTTGACTTTCTTCCCCGCTTGTGGTGTATGTCGCTCTGGGCTGGGATGCCAGGCTGTACCCTGTGTACATCGGTACGTGCGTACTCGTTCCACAATGAGAGGAGCAAGGCGGAAAGGATCGCAAACATGTTTTTCGCTTATACCTGCACTGAATATCTCTTTTCCACTTTTCTGGCTGTTGTGTCCCAGCGGAGTGTCTATCCGTATTCAGGTTGCATCGCCGCCGATCAATCACCGCGTCAAAGCTTGAACCAGTGCACCGGAACAGCAACCGAGAAGGAAAGGTAGAGCTCTCTGCCAATGAGCATATTGGGACACCTGAAACGTTATGCCAGGTTATGCCAGAAGCGGCGATCCTTGAGCGATGACTTATAACGGCGATTTGCGTGCATGAATATTGCATCTGACAAGCCAAATACCCAATCGTGCTTGTCGCATGAAGCAGGACGAGGTGAAGGTGAAGTTCATTTCATTGAATACCCAATCTGTGACTGTGAGTTTGATCCAGTAATGCGACTCGCTCTGGTTGGTAAGCTGCTGATGAGTTTCTGCCGCCTAGTTGCCCCTCGGGATCGGTACGCTTTAGGGATAAACAGTTGGCAGGGTTAGGGAGGAAGGCTTAGGAGCGCACTTTGGTAGGAGCGTACTTCGTAGGGGCGGTAGGGGGGGGTTAAAGATGTCTAAAATCAGCTCTGATTCCTTCCCTAGACTAGCCTCGCAGTTGCCCCCAGACACGAGCCAAATAATGATCGAGCTGTGGGCAAGTAGAGTAAGGTAGTTCTGGTTAGGTTGTTTGACGGATGGCAGTGATGTGATCTAATTCAATCTAAGTAATCTTATTGATCTAATTCATCTGACTGGTCTGACTGGTCTCAACCCCAACTGGTCTAAACAAAACAGCGACTACCCACTACCCTTAACTACGCCAGCCCACCATAGCATACCGCCTAACTCAAGCCCCGTCAACCCCGTCAACCCCGTCATTCGGGCACCCATTCGACACGACTTACGACTGCGCATTCGCGGATCATTTCCTCTTCAACTCCTTCGTCTCGTCTTAGGATAGTAGTATCCTGGAACGGACAACGCCTACAACGCCTACCACGTCTACGACTTCCTCACCCCCTCCTCAACCTTGAAGCCACGCGCGAAGTGATCGGCCATTGCAGGCATAGCCCTTTCCATTTCCATTCTAGAATATCCCTGGTGGCCCTGGGGGGGTTGCTGAGTGCCCTGACCCATAGGCAGTCGCAGCTCACTCAGAGCTAAACAGGACAAGTGACCGACGCCCAACTTGCCGTAAGTGGATTCTATATCCGCCTTCCCTCATCATGCAACAAATGCTTGGTTGCTTCTTTGGTGCTGACTTCCCATTGGGTTGGCAGTTACACTCTATCAACAACAGCTGGACTCTGGCCTTAATATTCTCTCTCCCATTCCCTTTCTCTTTCTTACTTCTGCTTTTGCAACGTGACTGGACTCCACCTTACACATCCGGATAATATTTTTGCCCTATCTACCTAAAAGGTTGTACCATATCATCTCACATCTTTACCTCTCGAACACATACATTTCCACTCATTCTTTATCTTCCTCCTCCTCCTCCATGACACCACCACCACTGCTCACACCATCATCCTCTTGACCGCTCCATTCGCACCAATGATACTTACACTAAAGCCTTCACAACAGCCAGGGTACGCAGATCCCTATGCGTATCCACCCGCTCCACGTTCTCCCTCCTCATTCTACTCTACACCCCCAAAGTCCGCTTCTTCTCTTCCTCCTCTATCGGATAGCACGCCACGAAGAATGAGTGGACCGCACCGGGGCTTGCCGCCTCCATCGGTCATGGAACGGTCTGTCATGGAACGAAACTTGCCATTGCCTGACCGAGCTCAACAACAAAATCCACACACGCTCGCCGCCCTACCCGGTCTACCCGCTGCGCCCACACAATGGCAAGGACATGACGAGTCGATGCGATCCTGGCTGCAAGCGAAGTCAGAGGAAGATCGACGGAAACAAGAGGAGGAGAAGAGTCGACAAGAGGGGCTGAAGCTGGAGCAGAGAAAGATTGAACAGAATATGTTACACGAGTCTCTACAAGGCGGAATACCTCCACCAATGGTTCCTTTGATATTTGCCAGCATTGGCGGTGCCAACATTGCGAACACCAGTATGGAGTGGGCCCAGGCCTACATGCAGCAATTGACTATACAGCAACAACAACAACAAGCCCAGGTGATACAGCAGCAGCAGGTGCAACAACAACAGCAGCAGCAGCAGCAGCAGGTTGCGCAGCAGCAGGTTCAGCAACAGCAGCAAGTCCAGCAGATACAGCAAGCACCGCCCCAGATCCAAGCGTCACCTGAACAGCGTCGGGACCAACGATTGCTCACTGGCCCTAATCCAAATCCTTACGGTGCTCAGCAAATGCAGCCGCCAGCACAAAGCGCTCCTGCACAGCCAGCACAACAGCCTCAGCCAAATGCGGCTTTCACGCCCGTATACCAAAACTCTACAATTCCTGCGGAGCGCCTAAGACCGCAGCAACAGATCCAAGCAGCACCCTCTACGTCGAACCCTAGGCCAACCACCTCATCGGCTTCTCTTGCGCGCTTAAATACTGGCGACCTTCACGCTCCGCCACCAGGCACCTCTGCTATACAGATGAGTGGTGCCCAGCATCCTCTACACCAGACCCAAACAACTCAACAGCCAGAGCAACCGTCGTCGCCCCTATACTTCCACCATTGGCAGCCCCCGGACTCGCAAGGCAAGTCGAAAGACAAGGATCATGGAACGCCATCGGGGAAAAGCCAACACACATCTCCGAATCAGCCGCCGGCGGGCTCTCACCTTCGCTCGGAATACACGACGTCTCCTAAGAAGCGAAAAGCCACTGGGGGCCACCAAGCCGCTCCAGCGCCATCATCCCACACATCGCCTTCATTTTCACATCAAGGATCATCAGGCTCGGCATCAGGCCGACGGCGTCGGGCAAATTCGCGGGTGAGCGACACTTCATCTCATTCGCAACCCCGCACAGCGCGTGAAAGTGGAAGACAAAGTTTTTCAGAGGCCGAAAGTGGCAGAAACTCGGCGCATGCTGAAACACGCCACCCTCAGCAGCATCATCCGGCCGGGTCGGATGGTAGAGAAATGAGGGAGAAAAGGCAGATGTCAAGAGATCTAAGCGAGCGAAACAGTCCCAAACGGGAATCTTAGCACGCTTCATATAATTATACTTTAATTTCGACAACCCGAACCGACACCCTCCAAGACACCCTACCGTGCCTCTCGTTCATCATGACACTATATCTATATGGGATCCCTTGGATCTAGCGTTCTAGCTTGTCTTAAAATTACAGTATACCCTTCTTAGCGGCATCATTGCATACCAGGGCGGCCAACTTGTTGCTTGTTTTCTCACGCTTTTTCCACCACACTTAAGACCAGCATTATTGCCCTGGGGGCTTCATATCGGAAGGCTCTGGGGGCCACCGAGCTGGGCGGGCCGGGCATCTTCGCTGCTACACCATTCAATTCGCCCAATCTCAGTTCAATTCAATCAATTTCACCCTTTTAAGGAAAGCGGGCCGATCGGTCAGGTCACGGATTTTCCCATCTTTTTTGATTAAAATAGCAATCAATATTCTTGTATTATAGTATTACATCGAAACTTATATCACATATAATCCACTGATGATAAACATGCATTAATTATGATGAGATTAAGGATTGCGAACATGCAGTACCGTTTTGTGGGTGTTTGAGAATGCCAGCCACCAAATTAGATTAATGTGAACGAACCGGTTTGCAATTAAGATCATTTCGGGTAGCGCGTTATACTTTTCTTGGCTGCATACCACGAAGCGCAAAAACCTGCCTTTTACTTACCTTGGCGACAACAACTCCAAAATTGTGTATACGTTTAGATTGTGAGACGGCATGGCATGTGGTGTGGCATGTGGTGTGGCTTGAGGTGAGGGGGTTTTGGCGCCTATCCACCCTTCTTCCTAGAAAGCTAGATTCGGATGTGGAGATATCTACACACGTTCTTGCTTGTGGGAATTTCTTGTTTTGTTTTGTTTTATATTATGGGACGGGATGGATAGGCCAAGAGGAGAGGAGAGAAGGGCTTGGTAAAGCCGTGTGCTCATCTGGCTACACCACATGGGAGGGGGTCTGGTAAGGCGTGTTTGTGTGTTTGTGTGTTTGTGTCTGTGTGTGCTCATCTCACTATACCATATACGTAAGGTACCAAAGGTCGAGGTTGATTGGGGTGGAATGTGGGGGGGCTGGCATGGAATGGCCTGGTAAGGCGTTTGTCTGTGTGTGCATCCATCTTACCTCATCTCCATCATACACCGTATGAGGAAGGTGAGCAAGAAATTGGGGGCTGGAAAATAGCCAGTATGTCGTGCATATGCGGCTTGTGACGGATATTATTTTGGGGGCTGGGTGGTTCGGAGGTGCAGTGCGTGTGTAGGACTAAGGGTAAGGGAGGGGGAGCGTTCTGTGCGCTGAGCTGAGCTGGGCTGAGCTGACGTAGGGGGTAAGTGATTAGATTGGTTGAACGTTTTGTGCTTGAGGCTGTGGAGGATCTTGTGCGACGTCATGATCTTTGGGTTGAGGGGAATAGATACGGTAGGTAGGTGGATTGATGGGGAGTTGGGGTGATTGGAAGGGAGATTAGGGAGCTGTGTTCGCGGGCCAACCTCTTTTTTCACGACCTCGGTGTATGCCAAACTCCCTCGTGGCTTTGAACGACGTGAGAATTGCTGCAGTAGTCTTAACTAGGGCAATACAAACCAGACCGCCATATTCCTTCGCCCAATCCCCCAATGCAGCTGTCAACACGAGCGTAGCCTGTCCATAGCGTTTGCCCGCCCAACTTTCCTCCAAATAGTGACTAGCGCATAGCGTGCGAACCTGGTTGCGAATCGGGCTATGTTTCAGCCCAGCGCGGTGGTGGGGGGGGGGTTGCATGGCCTTTGGGGGGGTTATTCCGTTTTGGGAAGAAGGGTCCGTTGGGGATCGAGATGTTGTTGTCTTTTGGCTGGGAGGATTGGTTTGATTGAATTGACTGGGCTGGGTATTGGGGGGGGGTAGGGTAGGAATTGCCGGGTAGGGTTTATTTTATTTAGAAGGGATAGATGAAAAGGCCAGGCAGGGGACTGGGGACTGCGAGGTACGCGGACTGCATGGGTTGGGTAGGTGGGCAGGGAAGGGCAGGGGTTGAGGGGGTACAGTACATATGCACGATGAGTTGGTGGTGGGACGATAATTCTCCGATCACACACTTTTTCGACGGGGGAATTGGCTTACGTTACAGGCATGTTTTTGGTGTACCTACTGGGACTGTGTTCGTCGTCGTGGGATGGGATCTCTAGGCAGGTGTCATTGGTCAGGTTTGAACCGTTATGGCGGTGTGGCCAGCTTTCGTTATTGACAGTTGTCTATTTGTGGCTTGCGCATGCCGTCTGTCCAAGGAACAAACGGACTTTCATCCTTGTCGGGACTGAAGAGTATGACTGGTGACGTTGTGGTCGTGTAATAAAGGGATAGTGGTTTGATGGTTCCTAATGGACGGCTTGTGATAGGACCATCCTTGTGCATGCATATCAGACGGATGACATGCCCTCTCGAGCTCGGTTGGCAGTTGCCTGACTGGATCGGTGAGCTTACATAGCTTGAGATATACAGTAGCTTGAAAGAGGTGGTTTCTAAAGGCGTTACTGTTGCGAGGGGGATACGTGGTGATAGTGGCTTGCCATCCGCCTGATCATGTGGCTAACGGAGTATAAGGCAGGCGTACAGAGCGAATACGACAATCGTACTTTAGGACGGTACATAACAAGTATTTGATATCTAGGTTGAGAGCTTTAGTGTCAGAGGAGAGCTCCAAGATTTCCTCCTATATATAGATTGATTCTATGAGTTACTATTGCCGTCAAGAGACTGTGCTCCGTCCATGACCAGGGAGCACGGCAAATACCCTCTATGGATGACTGAGTAGAAAGTTGGCTTGAAGACAGTGAGATTGAAGACGAGAACGTGGCCAGCCTTTGGTAGAATATTCACCGCGTGGCTGAGTATGTACGTGAGAAGACGCGTGTGCAATGGCTAGCCTACATAAGTCACTAGAAGGGGATTGGTTTGGCTTGATGTACACTGAGTATTGGTATGTATATGCAACCTGTCATGTTCCGATCTGAGCCCCGTGGCCCTTGTATTCCTTGAGGACTGCCTTGGTCCTTGGTATATCATGATACTGTCGTAGTTTATTGGATGGTCGCCAGTCCGAACGCCGCTTTTCGTAATAAGGGATAAAACTTTCCAACCTTGTCATATATACCATACTTGCTAAATGCCATCACTAACATCATATGCTGTATTAACAGTTTGCTGTAATGATTATGGTCACCAGGTTCTTGAGTTGTGTAGTTCCTTGATTGCAAGGCTGACTGGTTGAGCAACTTCAAGCGACTAGCAGGGAACACTGACTATAGTCATCATGACATCACTGCGACATAGCGCTTTTACTCGGTCCATATCTAATGATTACGAGGCATTCATGGAACGCATTTGTCGTTGGAAGATCCGCCGAACTCAGAAGGGACACCACTCAGAAACCTGCACATTGCGATTTCAGGTGTAGTGCTGGCTGCAAGGCTAATATTCCCGGAACTTCTGCTCGAAATTGTGGAGCTCGTATCGTACTGGGTAAAGCTGAGGTGCATGCCCATTATGATAGGAGCTACAGCTCCAGGTGAGTACATGCGTTGGGTAACAGAATTTGTCATGTAAAGTATTTCAAATACATATACGAAGTATATCTATGTGTGGATATATCTCCAACCAAGCGCATCGGCTGGATTGAAGAAGCCGAAGGGAAGAAGCCAAAGATAATTATATCCACGAAAGCTTTGAATTTTGTGCAGTCTGTGTGGAGATGTTCGGTTGTGGATCACATATAACAGACCGCAACGGAACTATCCGCAGCTGTGAAGGGCCTTGGCCCAGTAGGTAGCTTGTGTTCAGTGACAATATCAACCCAAAGCACTGACAGAGTTATCGTTCAGGAGTTAGAAGAAACGGCACTAGTCAGTGATCACGATTCCGATGTAACGGTATCCAAGTTGCCTGTGCAGTGATAGTAGCGCACGATCTGAAATTGCTCATTGATCTATGACTTGAAGTCTAATCAAAGATACCATGTCATCAGCGACCACCGCTTCAAGCGCCTGAAGTAGTGCTGTGATCCTATCCTATGCGGCGCAGAATATGGGTATTTTCCCATCAATGTAAATACAGGAGGCGAATAACGCTTTGAATGCTGAATGCGGGCAACCTCGTCCAATTGAGGTAAGGGGCGCCGCGTGCTGTTAATCATACCATCAACCCATGTAACCCAAATGCATCCGATTCTCAGTGTAACGCCACGCTAATCCCTGACTATTTGTACCGAGTAAATGGGAAAGGCTATACGTCAACTGTCTCGTCTACGAGCGATAACGGAGGGACACCGTCGTCTTCATTAATCTTGCTACCCCGTATCACACTATGAGTGCTTGTAGCGCTATTAGCCCTGCTCGTAATAGGTCTTGATCTCGGCTGCGGCGGCCGTGGCGTCGACTCCGCCTCCCCATCAGTGTCTCCGGAGTGATCCTCTCGCGGTGACGGGAAAGCTTGAGGATCATTGCCACGAAATGGTATAGCATTTCTAAAGCTCATTCTCTTCTCGAAACTGGGCCTCGCGCGGTGACTGGACGACTTCTTGTCGCCATTCTCCTTTCCTTCCCGGCTGCTTTCCAGGGCATTGTTAGCCAGGCTTGTAGCCGTTTCTTGGAGATCTGTAAATTGTTTCGGTGATTTGCTGAGGTAGTCTTCTAACATGGATTTGAGAACTGCTGCTCGCACTGGTTTAGCGAGGTAGTTGTTCATTCCAGCTTGTAGGCATTTCTCACGATCGCCTCGTATAGCGGATGCCGTCATTGCGATGATCAATACTCCTCGCACGGTGGGGTCATCGTCTTTCCGTATAAGCCTAGTTGCGTCGTAGCCGTCGAGGACAGGCATCTGCACATCCATCAGAACCAAGTGGAAAGGATTCCCTTCTTGAGACCTTCGGCGAAGAGCTTCCACTGCCTGCAGGCCGTCGCTGTATGCTTCAGACTTGAAGCCGAGCTTGGTGACGAAAGAGACTGCTATCTTTTGATTGATCGGATTGTCCTCTGCAACACAGATCCGAAGCTCATTACGTGGTATCTGGGACAAGTCAAAGGAAGAAGCAGTCGACGAGCGCGGGGCCATGTTTTCCGAGTCAGATGACCATGTTGCCATGGGATCAGGCTCCTTGGTGGCGACTGGAGTAGCATCTCTCATTTCTAATTGGGTTGCTTTCGGAAAGGTGACGGTAAAGGAGACCGTGGTCCCCTTACCAACTTGGCTCTCCAGCCAAATCTTGCCATTCAGGACCTCGACAAGCGCTTTGCATATTGAAAGGCCGAGTCCGCTACCACCAAACTGCCGTTGAGTGCTGCTGTCGGCTTGGGAAAACGGCCTGAACAACCGTGAGGCTTGTTCTTGCGTTATCCCAATGCCACTATCAGCGACAGAACAAGTAACCCGAAGACTATCGCGGTCTTCGTAATCAGTGCTAGCTCGGACTATGATTGAGCCCTGGGAGGTGAATTTGTAGCTGTTGCTCAGCAAATTCATGAAAATCTGATGAAGTCTGACTGGGTCTCCCATTACTAGGAGATGGGGGTCCAGATCCAATTCCTCCAGAGTGGTGAGCCCTTTGTCAATATTCGCAAATTTGAGCGCCCGTACAACCTCCGCGATTGTCTCCTTCAGGTTCAAGGGTACACTGAACAGCTTCATCTTGCCGGCTTCAAGTTTTGAGAAATCCAATATATCGTTAATGACTGTTAAGAGAGTATCTAAACGGTCAGCAAAAGTTCAACCCAGGTGTCAATTCCGAAAACTTACCAGCACAGAGACGAATAGAGTCAGCATAGCCATCCTGCTCCTTGTTCAGTGGCGTCCCTTTAAGCAATTCCGACATTCCAATGACTCCATTCAAAGGTGTTCGAAGCTCATGTGACACGTTGGCAAGAAACATGCTTTTTGCTCTTGCAGCTTCTTCTTTGAGCCTCACATTTTCCATAGCCTCAGCTTCTGCAATCTTCGCCTTGACTTCGGCCTCCCTTGCTTTCCCCAAAGCACGCTTCTGAGACTCGATCATACTATTGTTCGAAGCCGAAACCTTTTCGATACGTCTGAAAAGCAACGCGTTGGCGATTGAGATACCGACCTGGTTACAGAACAGTTGGAGCACTCCTAAATTGCGATCGGTGAAGGAGTTCGGCTGACCCTCGAGGTAGAGGACTCCTAACAAGTCCTTTCCTCGGAAGATAGGCAGGGAAATAACGGATTTTGACGAGCCGTGGGTCAAGAACCGGTCGTCTTCCGCTAAATTATGTACGAAAACCACCTCTTTGAACCTCGTCGTATACAGCAGGACTTGTTTCTGTGTCTCGTCCCTGATTTCTGATATTGGCTGAGGGTCTGCAGTGATGCCATCTGTTGTTCCACTTGCGGCGATGCACCAACCATTCTCGCCTTCTATAATGACAGCGGCAAAGTCTGCCTGGGCCCCTGCAGACTCCAATATTATTCCAGTCATCTGAGCTAAAAGTCGATCAATTTGTAATTCGGAGGATATGGCCTGATTGAATTCTAGAATACTCTGAAGATCAAGAACGTCCAAGCCCAGATCTGAAATGTCCTGAGCTGTATTTTTAACGTCAATGTCTCGATTTAGAGCAGGACTGACCCAAGCATTGGTCCGATCACCCGCAGTTTCCTTTCCAAGGTGCCTCGCTTCCTGACGCTCGTTTTCTTCTACGCGAAACTGCGTATTGCCGATTTCGCCAATAGTGTTAGCTGTTTGTATGATTTGATCCCTCGTCTGAACCGAAGTTGAGGCTCGAAGTATCCACTCATGTTTCACTGTCAAATGTTCGATTTTCCCACTGGCACCAATGCGCGAATAGGTCGCCAGAGCATCTTTCAAAGTTGATCGAGCAGCCCGTCTTGCTCCCCTTCTGACGAAGAATTCGCCCTGTAGCTCAAAAGCTAAGGCTTGTTCAAGCAGAAAATCATGCAATTGCGTATGATCTACTGCGGCCTCGTAGGCCTCAATGGCTTCTCCGTAATTCCCTTCGATCTCGGCGATCTCCGCCTCAATTAGAAGGGTCCACATCAAGTAGTTCACGTTGCATTCCACCTGCCACTGACTGATGCGGGCTTTATACTCTTTTGCCTTCGCTAGAATAGCACTGCGATCTTGAATTGTGGGATGCTCACGAAGGTGTGCTAGAAGGGAGAGTGCGGTATAGAACCATGCTAAGCGAGTGACTCGCATACTCCATAACTGATAGACGCTTGAACTAATCTCCGTACTGATTTGGATCACCTTTGCATGGTGGCCGTACAAGTACAGCGTCATCATTCGCAAGCTGTTATAGATATCTCGAGGCCTATCAATATTGGAGGAGCGTGATGTAATCAAAGCCATGTAATCGGCCGTGTGGTGATGTTCGTCGGACAATGCGGTCTCTGGCGATTCGGTCCATGTCTTGCCTTGTAACGACCGAGCAACTTGTCGAGTAGCGGTCAGGACAACTCCGCCTCTCATATCAGAGCTCCAATCACCGAAGTCTTCAGGTCCAACAGAGCAAAAGGTCTCAATGTCTCTCATGTCATCCCCAATGAAGAGCCTATGCATTGCTATGGTTCCCACACAAAGTAGGAACACGTGCTTGTCACCAGATATTAGAGTGTGATCGATGGCCTCCTCCAGGATGTCGAACTGGGACCGAAGTGGTGATGACAAGTGTGCCGTGAAAAGTGCTGTCATTGCAAGTCCCCGTCCGCGAGTGTAAGGATCACCATGTAGACTCAAGAGTTGTTTGGATATGTCTTGCATTTTAAGACCGAGTGGTTGATCTTCATGTCGACTAATGATGATCATGGAGAAGTACGAGAAACCAAGTCCGATTTGGGAGAAAGTCCCGGGACTAGTCAGATGTTTTCCGATCATCTTAAGGACCATTTGGTAGAACTGTAGCGGTAAGTCAGCTGGGTTTGATCTGGAATTTACATATCAGGAATAGCCTACTACAAGAGTACTACTCCAGAAGGCAGCGCTAACGCCCTCTACCAGCACCGCACCCATGGCGATAACGTTAGGGTCGGTGTCCAAGGGCTTGTTAATGACGTTTGTGATGTTTCCACGTGTAATTCGCTGGCACAATTCGTAATATTCTTTGTCACAGTTCTCCCAGGTTGTACTAGACTCGAAGTCAAGGCCCAATTCAAGAAGTGAAGTCTTCAACGCGGTAAAGGCACCAGCCATATTACCAGCTTGCGCAAACAGTTTGGATTGAAGTATCCATCCGGGGGCCTTATCACTTGCCGTGCGAGCCTCTGCAAATATGGAATCAAGCAAGTTTTGAGCCTCGAGTGGCCGACCTTGATGCCAATACAGTTCAGCTGCTTTGGTGTATAGATTCAAGGTTTCTTCGTAGAATATGTCTCGCTCTCCCTCTTTCCACGGATTCGGCTGCATCAAGGCAAAGCACTTTTCATAATACTCCAGGGCGGTGGGACGTGCACCTGACTCGATGGCCTTCTGAGCAGCATCGAACAGAAAGGCCCTGAAATGATAGCGGTTGCTGACCCGACGTTTGATGACATTGACTGCCTGACAAATGTGCCGGGCTCGGGTATAAATAGAGCGGCCATCCGAGCTCGAATATTTCATCATGGTCTGAGCGATGATGAAATGCATCTTCTGGGTATTGTGGCATTCTCTCAAAGCAGCTGATGCTTGAACGTAACGATCATGCGAAAAGCTGAATTCGTCTTCATTGCTGCCAGGCATCAGGATGTATGCCTGCAAAGTAGCTTGGAGACCTTCGACCACGTTTTGAACTGGTTGAGGCGAAAATAGTTCGGTGACTTTGAGGCAATCTTCCTTACTTTCGCCGTCATCGTCCACATAATCAAATTCACCGCTTAGCAGCCTTTGAATGAGCGTGAACGAGAAAGTAGTCCCTAGGAGAGATGCCCACGCAAGGATAGATCGTGCAGCTGTCGGTAGGTCTTGCAGTCGTTTGGTAACAAAGTCAGTATTCAGCCGCTGATTATACGAATCCGATTCGAATTCGGCAAATACTCTATCCAAGTCATACTCCCATGCCGACTCTTTCCATGAATACCAGATACAGCTTTTCCGATGACATACTTCCAGCATTTGTCGCAAGTAGAATGGGTTCCCATTACTTTTCTCAAAACAGACCACCGCCAGTGGTATAACGTATTCTTTCGGACGGCAAAGCGTTGCCGCTACATATTCAACGATTTCATCTTCAGTGAGGGGTGATAATTTGATGGTTGTTATGTTGGCGGCGGTGTTTTTTATGATATCTTCAACAGGCTTCGATAGTGCTTTATCCCCTCGAGACGTTGTCAAGATCACTATTCCCAACTTTTTACTAATAAGTGTGGCTATCAGCTCCAAACTCTCTTCATCTGCAAAGGGCAAGTCATCCAGGCATAAGACTATTAGCTTGTTAGTTGAAAGTATCCGCATGACCTCCACAAATATAGTTGTGAATTTGAGCGACCTTGGGTTAGCTCCCCCGCGGAGGAAATCGGCGGCCATCTGGCTTCCAGATGCATAGTCAGCACTTTGGCAGCTATGTGAACTACTGTTATCCGTCATCTCTGCTCTTAGTGATTTGTTGAAACCCGTCTGCGCAGCAGTGGTCGCAGCCTTACCATTCGAGGATTGCCCGTCCGTGGAAATGAGGCTCTCTGGCAGGTCCAGCATAGTGCAGACTGAGGGCCATAAGCTGCGAATGTGTCTGCGTACCATACTATGATAATTGCTGTCGCTTTGGGAAAAGATCTGACGAAAAAGTGAACCCATGGCACGGAGTAGAGGTTCATAAGGAGCCTTCCTTGCAGGGTCGAACTTCGCAGAAGCGAAGTAGCCCATGCTGCGAATATCAGGTTGTAGGCTTTGTATAAGGCTTGACTTTCCAGCGCCCGCAGAACCAACAATGGAGACGACCTCGCAGCGGCGCCGTCGCAAGGCCTTGTGGCTCCCTCGTCGCCTCGGCATCTGGCTATGCCCATTCTGGTGGCTACTAGAATAGTCTGCCTTGGTAATGCTCCTCTGCGTGTCCATAGTGAATGTAGTTTCGATAGATTCCATACTATCATTGACCTGAAGAGGAGGCTTTGCTGCAGCTGCTGTGTCATTCATCGGCTCATTCGTGAGGGAGGATCCACGTGAATGGGACTGTTGAGATTGCTGAGATTGCTGGGATTGCTGAGATTGCTGAGATTGCTGGGACTGCTGAATATGTCCTGAGGCTTTCGCTGACGAAGTTGGCACAAGGGCTGGGCTGTTCTCAGAATTCTTCCCAGCTTGCGAGCTCGTTTCGCTTGACTTGGTTCCAGTCTCCATTCCTTCATAACGTTCGGACAGTGACGATGCGGACGTTGACCCAAAGGCATAAACTCCAGTCCGGGCCACTTCTTGATTCGATTCTTGCCATCTGGCTACCTTTTCAATAATTTCTACTATCTTGTCATGGTCTTGATCTCTCCCTGCTATGCTTGAAGGTAGTACAAAAAACGACGACCTGTCCTTTGATCCTACAGTGAAGTCTGCAAGAGCATCATTATCACCTTCTCCCAACAATCGTTGTATTTCGACAAGGTCGTGTTTTACACCGCTAGCGGAGTGATAGCGCTCGTCCATCTGTTTCTGGGTCATCTTCTGGATCACGCGTGCTATGGCGTCCGGGACGTCCATGCGTTCTGAAGAGACGGATGGGATCCTACGACCAAGCACTGCTTGAACAATGTCAATTGGGGTCTCGCCTTGAAATGGAGGCTGTCCGGTTAGCAAAGTCCAGAATAGTACGCCCAGTCCATAGATGTCAGTCCTTGAATTAGGCTCTGCCGGCATACGACCCGTTTGTTCAGGTGCGATATATTGGAGTTTATGCTTGACCCCAATCTCCCGTGACAATGTCATCCATCCACTACTCGTCAGGCCATTTTCGAAGGATCTGGGGCCGGAACCGAAGTTTATGAGTTTGACAGTGCAGGTGTCTTGGTTGAAGTGGAACGCGTCAGCTCTGAGCTCGCCGTGAACTACTTTTAGTCCATGGTGTAGGAGTTCAAGGCATTCACAAGCACCAATGGCGAAGTCAAGAAACGTCGAAAGCGAAATTTGTTTCCGAGCACTTGCAAGGTTTTCATCCGTGTCATCGAAGCCGTTGCTAAGCTGTGCAGAGCCCAGCCAAGCGGGACCGAAATCTAACAAGTCTCTCAAGTAATTCCTTCCCGGAGACTCAAGGATTGACACAACCAATGGTGCTTCATCTCCTTGACGACTTGGTAATCGTAGAAGTTCAATTACTCGCACAGTGTGTGAACAGTCTGGGTCTGCAGTCTGAATGAAAGACCGACAAAGATGATATTCCCGTTCGATGCGTAATGCATGGGTGGATATCCGGGCGACAACCGGAATATATGTGCTCTCGCCGTCGGTCTTTGCAGAAGCTACTGTGTTTTCATTCGTTCCAACACTTCCAGTGCGATGGTGTCTAAAGGGGGGGCGAGGCCCCAGTCGAGGGGAGCTAGGTGTAGAGTCTGTCTTAGTGACTCCATGAAGCGACGACGCCCCTGAGCCTTCGTTCCTCAAATGGCGAATGCCAAAGACATGCCAATTATCATAAGTCTTTCCCCGTGATGGTAAGCTTGATGTCGTCCATCTTCTGGGAGTTGCTTACCGAGTGAAAAGGCTGGATGGACTGATCCCAAGTATAGCCACTTAATTGTGCCAGTCGCTCGTAGAGGCGAGGCGGTGGCAGCAGTTTCTGTCCTCCTCCTTCAGTACCATTGGTTTCTACCATGCTGACATGGTTCGTGGGTATATATTAGGGGAGCTCCATCTTCGCAGACACGCAAAGGATGTTTCGCGACTGGCTTCCCTGACAGCAGGAGTCTACCATCATGCCCGAAGTGAGCCCGTTAGTGCCTTGGCAATGTTCTAGATCCCACATACGTCATGAATTATGGTTCAGGTTCAGTACCAAAAAACCCGATATTTCCAACGCATAATTAATACCTGGGTGCTAGTGTAAATATGGTATGCTTCTAGATTGCTTCGAAGCGCAGGATGCTCGGTCTCCAGTCGAAGTTTTAGAAGGACTTGGCACTTACAGCCATGCATGTGGCATGCTTTCTCTATATGTACTCGAACATGACATCTACGAGAGTAATGTTCGAAAGCATCAAAAAAGCATATCCATGAAGGAAGAAGAACAATGCGTTTTAAGTAAGCTTGGTTGTATGTACTAAAAGGGTATCTGTGTTTGAAGTATAGAAAGTTATGTACCCGTTGATGGCTCAATCGGCAGAGAGAACTGAGGGACAAAAACGAGGGAGCAATTTCTACGATAGCATTCAGCACAAATGGACTTAGAATCCTCCCATCATACCACCTCCCATCATATCCCCCAGCAGTAACCCTCCCATTAGACCGCCAGCCAAGGGCAAACCAAATCCACCACCATAACCCCCACCATATGGTCGTGAGTACGGGTATTGTGGCCTAATGAAGGTTGCGTTTGGGTTGGCATAAGGCCCCTGCTGATAAGGATTGTAGCCATATGCTCCTTGTGGGGGCCCTACGCCTTGCGGGGGCTCAATATACACGTCTTTACCATTCCGGTCCTTGCCAACAAATTGTGGCTGGCCGGTTTGTGCTGCTCTTGACATTGCTTGACGCAATTCCATGTGCCGCTGATACGTTCTCTGCTCTTCTTCGGCACGCTGGATACGTTGCCTTTCGCGTTGTTCATGTGTTGTGCCCGTCATCTTATCCTTCATTTTCCGGCCCCACTTCGTTACGCCTCCAGAGTGATCGGGCCCACTGGGGCGAGGGGGAAGTGTCGCCGCACCTGTAGCGGTCTGTTTCGAATGGGAGTGATGATGGCCCTCGTCATCATCACTGCTCTCTGCGGCGATGTCTGCTTCGCTTGGAACTCTGTGCATCCTCTGTATTGTCTTCCTTTCTGAAGGATCGAGGCTGTTCATGTATTCCTCATCATCGTAAGGATGGTGCCATATGGACTTGGGAGGTTCAACGTTGGTGTTTACGAAGAACTGGTGGTGATTCTCGGGGTCGTACTGCCTAATCCATCCATATGGTAATGGTCGACCTTCATCCTCCATACTACGACGTGTCAGTGGTGGAATGCCATTGCGTTCCTTGTGTGAAGTGGAGCTTCCAGCAGGTACGCTTGAGCTGCCTGCACCGGCACCTGAGCTTGAACCAGCGACCTCATCGTAAGATGGTGGCGCATCTGATGGCTCGGCCATGGTCGACAGTTTGGATATAACTATCGTGCGTTGTTCTTAGTTAAGGAGTCGGTGACGTGAGACAAAGTGTCTTTCTAGTTCTGAAATATATATGTATTGCTTCATTAGGAGGTTAGGGAATGCGACTGGTGATCATGAACGTAATTGGAGGTCGATGATTGGTCGTTTTCAGCCACAGCCACTTCAGCCACGTAAGGTATGTTGCCACTTCGTACCTACTTTGATAAAAACTTAGCACTCTTGCCTTCGTGTTCGCATTCCATCTACAGGCACGATCAGCTATCCCACTTGCGGGGAAATAAAAGTGAAAGACTCACTCAATCACGTCATGTCGGAACCCATCCCTGAAGCCGTACCCACATCGCAAGATCCGCGCTCAAAGCGGCCTCTCAAGCGCCGCGCCCTTACACCCGTAACCCAACAAGCCAGCCATGTCGAAGCCCTTTTTGCTAAGCCAGAACGGGAGATTTCGATATCTACAGGAACTGTTACCAAGAAGGGCCTCGCTCCTCCACCGGAGATCGTTGCCAACGTACAAGGTTCCAGTGCTGGAGCAGGTTCGGGAGAGTTTCATGTGTACAAAGCGAGCCGGAGAAGGGAATACGAGAGAATCAAATTAATGGAGGAGGAGGTGGCTAAAGAGGAGGCGGATTTAGAGTTTGAGAAGAAGAGAGAGGAGATGAGGAAGAAAGATGAGGAGAAGACGGGGAAGAACCGGAAGAGAAGAGAGAAGAAGAGAAAGGGAAAGGATGGGAAGGAGGGTGCGAAAGATGAGGCAGAACATGGACCAATGCACGCACAACAAGATCGCCGACCTCTGGTTGACCTGAAGCCCAGCGGCGATGTTGGTGAAGATGACATCCCGGCCTCGGCGGTTGAAGAAGTTGGGGTCATTATTCATGATGACGATTGATACAAGATACAAAAACGCCATCACAACAGAGAGTTCTCACATATCCGGCACGAATTGTTAGCCTTGGTGCTTATGAGAACATAGAGACAAAGATGCAAAGACTCGAGGTGAAAATTTGAGACGCTTCAAGCACTTTTACTGGTGGAATTGAGAAAAATCTCGCCATCGTGTTTGACATTCGTTTCTTAGTACAAAAAACAGTGGTGTGAGTCTCCAACAGACACTGTTTCCTGTCTTTGGCTATTGTACTGACCATGAAATAGACCCTTAAGAGCACTCAGCTATCTGTCTCCCAATCCGAAAGATCGCGAGTGCACATCAAGTATTTCATCTGACTCGTCAAGCTAAAGCCTCTTTCTTACGCACTTTAAACAGCTCCGTACTCCTACATGAGTACGCAAGGTCCTATATATCGTATCGAGTTGTCACGAGGACCTGAACTTGCCGAACTGAATATTGGCTGCAGTCGCCACAGTCCCTACGTCAATAGACCCTTCTACTCAACTTGAGCTGTCATTTTGTGTTGCAAGAACTCGCTGGGTCACTGTTATTCACGTCGTCAACTTCGCTCGAGAAGCTCAAATTCTGTATGGAGTCGCTTTTGCTCCAATATTCAGTAGGAGAATGGAGCACATAGAGCTGACAACTGATGAATGATCTTAATAATATCCCTAGATCTTATGACTTTACAGGTTTCCAGGACTTTGCGCTGGTAATGATACGCCATGAACTTTTCTTTATTACTCAATTCTTTTCTTTGCCCGACCTTTGACCATTAAGCAGGATAGTATCTGAGCAGCAAATCGGAGAAATACGTTCACCCGGGGAGTGTTACGGCGTGAACTTGTCTTTCGTACTCAACTCTTTTCTTTGCCTGACCTTTGACCATCAAGCAGGATAACACCTGAGCAGCGAACCGGAGAAGTACGTTCAAAGGGTTGGGATAAGCTCCTTGCTACTGTAAACTCAGGAATTCCTGCGCGGGAAACGACACGCTGTGGAGTCTTCTCCGCTTATTGAGCAACCTTTTCTTTTGGGCTTTATATATACCAGGCAAGATGGAAGCTGGGCAATGATCCGGAGGAACAGCCGTGGAAGGTGCTGTTTGGGCTTAACGCAGGTAGGGAAGAAGACCCCATCAAGGAGCGAATAGATGATGCATGCAGGGCGAATCAAACTGTTTTTGGTCTATTACTCTGAACATCAAGCAGGATCAGATCTAGGGCATTGACCAGAAAAATAGCACCCGAAGGCTTAGGACAAGCCTAAGCCTGTAAAACTCAGGGTGAGGAGACCTATCCCACATAAAGCCTTAGGCTTTTTAGCCTTGGTACAGAGAGGAAGAGGACCCAGATTAAGTCATGAGGCATAAATGAATCGGGGACTTGGCCGAAGAAATGGCCTTGGAAGGTCCCGAGATAAGTCTAAGCTTGCGAAGGGGAGAACTCTAAGCTGGCGCATAATCCACGATCTACCTAGCTGACATTCCCGACGCGTGTGAATCACGCAATGCTAATCTGCACAGAATACCTATTTACAGCAATTATCTCCGCTTGGGCAATGCATTCACGCGTTGCTCCATTAGCCCACATTCTTCAGGGCTGTCTAATCAACGGATTGACTGTACAAGAGCCTGCACCAAGGACCATAGGATATCCTCCCTCTGGCAGGACACATTTAGAGGGCAGCGACTTGACGACACCGACAATCACTCGCTTTTCCCTTTTCCAGGTATTCTAGCCGCAGCGCACATATTATCGATGGTAGCTCTGAATATTCCGGTGGTCGTGCCATCGGTGAACTTACCAGGATCGATTGTCGTACCAGTGGTGGTCGCGTCAACTGTGGCCGTACCAGTAGCAACAGTAACGGCATCGGTAACTCCCCCGTCGATAGCTGTACCCTCGGCGACTCCTCCGTCGATAGCTGTTCCCTCCGTGCCACAGTTGACTGTACCATCTGTGCATTCGGTGACTGCACCATCAGTAACCATAGTTGTACCTTCTGCCCCGTCGATAGCCGCGCCTTCTGGATGTCGCTATCTAAGTATACCAACTGTACCAGATAACTTTCTCATGCGGATTTATGGAATCATGAAGACCGAACGATTTGAATATAGAGGCGGTCGAGACTTTGTGTATCCTCAAGGATCTACAGAAGCTTTCGAGTACCGCTGGATCGATGGCCAGCTTGTCATTATTGATACCGCACATTTACTTATCAATGTAAAACCGTTATTGGCGTGGTACGATTTCATCAACAAACGGCGCTTTATCAAACCAAGCTGCTATGCGGTGGTCGAGCCGAAGACTTCTAGGTGGTTCGCTGGTGAATGGGTCTCCTTACTGTCAGGAGTCAGGCTGTACGTGCTCTCTGGACATTGGACCAACGAGTTGCAAAACTTAGTACTAGTGGACAAAGATGGGAACCGTCGGCAAACTCACAAGGACATGGTCCGCGCTTTCAAAGATGACAACGACAATATAATGTGCTCTCTTTGCGACTTGGCTTTCACCTCTCAAGATTCCTACGAGCTACATGCTGGACTTCATTATCAGGGCTGGCCTCATATTCGTCATTGTTGTCTGAGCACCTTAACCAAAGTCAAACCTTCTCAAGAATTACACTGTTGTCTTCAACACCAGACAGCAGAAGTCGGTCCGATCAAAAGCATTATAAATCGTCATGCTCATAGCTTTTTTCGTAAGGCCATGGAGTTCAAGGGCTCTGTGAATCACGTCAGTAATATCACCCACGACTGGGACCTAATTGCGTATTCGGTGCGCTGGAGTGGTACAAATTCTTTGGCGAAAAGTGGCCAATTTAACAGGGACCTAGAGCAACTAATAGAGGCCTACAAACACTCTTATAGACCGACTTCCAAGAAAGTTGCTAAGTCACCGCTGTCGCCAAGGTCGAGCCGCTGCCCGATATTCGTGCAGTCAAACGTGGTCAGGCCATCCATGATGAACGACTTCTTCGGGCAGATCCACGGAATGGAACGGTCTTCAAGAATTCTTATACTGAGTCAGAGTCTAGAAGGCCTAACGACAAACCTGCAGTCCCTGGTATTCTTCGCTCGCGCGATGGGACATCTTCGCGTTACACTCGGTTTTCGCTTACTCCGGCCAGACAGACTGTTCGATTTTGGTCAAGAGGTTAAAGGCGGTCAAGGTTGGGCATTCTACGATCTCCAGACTTTGAGAAATAACATAATTGGAATCGCTACCGACCCAAGATATATGCGTCTCGTGAAAGCTCTCTTTTTTTTACAAAAGCGCAAGCAGGAGTAAGAATTCCCAATCTAGCCTTCATGAAGTACCCGGCTGACAAAGATCAAGCCGGCATCTTACAATCGATATGAGTCCTACTGTACTTGGAGGCGGCCAGGGGCGTAATCACGATATCTTTTCAAGCAGTGATGCTATGGCAATGCTTGGAGCTGATGTAGAGGAGAGTGATGATGCTACGCATGAAGATGACGACTTTAATGTAGATGACGGAAATGAAAGAGATGAGGAATGGGATGAGGATGATGATGAGGATGAATGAAGTCGGAGGGGACTATTGCAGGAGCTATAGCTAATATGTGCTATCAAGCTTTTATCGTCTCACATGTATGTTTCCTGTTCATGAGTTTCAGATGTTGCTTTTTGCTTTATCTATATAGCTTGTGCTTATCGAAAATGAATATGGGCAATCGATATTGCATTCGCTACCCATTGAATTCATGAAAATTAGTACAGATTGCCTTACGCATGCATATCGATCCTCAGCTCCAGACTACAGAAGTCCCCATGTATATTTCATGGTATGCTTATGGGGATGTCCTACCTCGGGACTAGCTGATAGGTTCCTTGAATATATCCTTCCCCCTTTCCCTTCCCAAACACAACGGGGTCCCGCCCTCTTCTTCCTACGGAATATTCGCGGTAATGCAATTGGTTTTGCAAAAATTCCATGCATTGTACCGTATAATGCTTGGATACTTCACCAACAGATCTCACTAAGCTACAGATCGTGCTGTTCACTACATTGATGAACTTCATACTTTAATGTTGGGATTCTATAGAGTAGTAGAGGATTTATCAGGTTCTTAGAAGGTGTTTCGCGGATTCAATGGTTGAGAAAGTTGATGACTTCTAAAGTGCATCGTCGGAATCTACTCTTTAGAACAGGCTTCGATGGTACTTAGGTTAAGGTTGCCGTTCTCAGCCTTGCTGGTCTTCACATAATCCTTGTTGTCTTCTTTTAATGCGCGAGGAGCTTGATTAGGCTGACCCTCCTCTGTATCTAAGTTGACTACAACTCTGAGCTCTAGTCGTTGTTGTATATAAAGCCTCTACCAAGCTTTAATTTGCCTGCATTTGAAGGCCATGACTTCTGGTTGAATCCGCGCTTCTCACCGCCGTTCCCAACAAGTATATCATATCGAAAGAGAACTCTCGTGAGAAAGCCCATCACAGCGTTGCATCCTTTCCGGCTTTGCCGAATGCAGGACGATTTATAGCCTTTGTATGCCGACTCATGGCAGATAACAGATCGTACGCATTTTCTATAAATTCTATACTACACGGCAGCGGCTGTATATACGCTTTAGTCTTCTATATAACGCTAGCTATCTCTAATTGTACAGCATGTGTCTAAAGGGTAGTACAGGATTGACCGCTTGCGCAAGATTCAGCACTTGAAGCTGAGCGTCCATAACAATCCCAGTCGCTTGGTCCGCCTTAAGATTAAGAGGAGGATGGAGTGTAATACATATGGTCAAAGCGATTACCTTCTTATTCCCAACTTTAAAAGCTTACTGTCAGAGCCTGGTTGAAGGTTCTTGTCATTTGGTCTGGACTTTATTGTACTTGACTATAAATTGAGATAGCATCATTATCGGGAAAAATGCGTGATGGAAATCCCTTGTCCTACTTAGTAACCCTCCTGTGAAGCTTGTCCAAAGGGTTTTCTTTGTTCAGTTAGGAGATCCTTCTACTTAATGATGGCTTAAGATGGCGGTTTTATCAGGAGTTTTACATAAAGGAATCCCCTTCTCCTAATTAGGAACCTTGCTGCGAAAGGTCATTACTAGTAATTAAGAGTTTCTCGCGCTTACCTTTGCCTTGGAATAGTACTTCCACTAACTAGAACGCCTTGAAGAATCCCTCTTGTCCACTTTAGAACCTTGATGTAAAAACTTATCCGAGGGTTATTCCTACGGGTTACGAAGTCCTTGCGCTTAATTACAATAAATGGCATTTTCATTAGTAAGTGCGCCTTGAGGAGTCTCCTTTCCGGTGTTGGAGGTCACGACCAAGCTCTGGAGGTATGCGAGAGGCTAAAGGCCATACAGCAATACGGCGGCAAGAAACAGTGGACAACGACACGAAGCGACATATCAACAGCAACAAAGGTGGCAGGATACGTACTTAGCTTGAAGACTCGTCGGGCTTGTTTGACATTGACGGCCTTGGAGGAGGACAACGTGGTGATCGAGGATGGCCTCAAGGGGCTCCACGAGGAGGGGGCCAGCAGTACGGAAGGTTAGGTGACGGCGGATACACAAAATCATCTATACGTGAGTTCTAGTATACCTTCATACCAACAGCAACAAAAATGTCAAGAAATAATGGCTAACGATACGAGGCAATATACTAACTTTCAAATATCCTCCTTCGGTGCGAATACATCATTGACTCTTAACGCTAGGTCAGCCACTTGCCAGCGCACCTCCTGTGATGGGGTTATCTGTCCAGTTGGTGTAGATGGCATCGCCTATTGTATACTCGTTGTCATCTGACCTTTCGTGTCGAGTGATAGCTCCTTGTCGCTTGCCAAAACTGCATCTTGACTGTGTTGACTGTGCTGTGTCCCCTCGACCCTTGACTGTGTCTCCTCAATCCTGAATACATAGAAAAGTTCAGTAGCTTATCATACCCCAGTGTGAAATGGGTCATTGTGGTGACTTATACAGCACTATGACGGCTTACACCATTGGTCTTAGGCACGTATGCCTGTACTTGACCCACGACAAAATCCTAGTGCACACTTGGAGAGGAGTTTGTTAGAAGTGACATGATACTACAAAGTCTAAGCAAGCTCCGAGGGCGGCGAGGTAAGTTGAGAACCTAAAAGGTTGCTTCAATTGAGGCCCGTAGGGGAGGTGGTGCTTGAGGTGGAGTATCGCTTGCTGTGAGCAAACTTTAAGCGATTTCCGAAGGCGGCGGGGTAAGCTAAGCACCCCAACGACTGCTTTGTTTACAACGACTGCTTTGTTTGAGGCCTGGAAAGGCGATGCTTGAGGTGGAGTATCGGTTGCTGCGATGTTCCTTAGCAGAAGCACCGTCTTGTTCGATAGGGCACAACCCTAAGTCTAGAATCTTAAGGTGCCTTAAGGTAACTTTCTTAACCTCTGGCTCCATGGTATCCATATTATGAGCCGCATATTGATCTCTACTCTCATACAGCAATTTCCTCAGAAATATAGCAAATGTGCCAAAATGTGCAAGGATCTGTATTATATCAATGACCATGTCTTCCTCCCTTCAAACTTACCACAAAAATATGGAAGAGGTACTTGCAGCAATAAGGTGTCCCAAGCTCACATTCCGGAGCAAGAGCGCTGAAAATGGATCCCTTAGATGGTCCGCAACCATATGTAACGTCGCGTGTACCTGACTCTAGACTAGACACTCATCATCACGCGAGCTTCAACCCGGCAGATAGCCTAAGGATTGTCCACTGGACTTCGTATTAACATTCGATGACTTTCACATTAGAATGAAGAAGGCGACTCTCCTTAGTTGAGGACCTGAAGTTCGCTTACAGCATTGCTCCAGCAGTCGATTCAAATACCGTCGAGGAATCAAAGGTCGAGGACATACAGTCAAGGGTCGAGGACATACATTCAACATAGCCAAGATCTAGTTTTGGCAAACAACAAGGAGCTATCACTCGACACAGAAGGGTAGGTGCCATACCACCCACTGGAGGAGAAGAGACAACCCATCACAAGAGGTATACTGCCAAACAACAAGGAAATATTACTCAACAACCTTTTGATTAGCAGACTTCAAGCTTCCTTAAGAGTCGATCCTACCAAATTGAGCTACGAATATTCCGCCATTATCAAGGCTGAGCGAAAGAAGCGCAATGATGATGAGTACTAAGGTCAGGTACACGTGTTAGGTAGGGGCCCAGTATGATGAGATTGAGAACTATAGGGAAGTTCCTATCGTTAATATTCCAGACCCAACGCGTGTGTTGAGAGCTAATATTTGTTTACGCGTTGCTATGCTAGTGATAATTTAGCACACATTCCTCCAGACTGTCTAATCAACGGATAGACTGTACAAGACTCGGTATCATCCTTGTAGAGGGCAGCTTGACGATACTCACAACCATCTCGCAGAATTCGCCGCAGCGCATCGATATCATGGTGGCCCTAGGCGTTCCAGTGGCCGTGCCATCAGTCAATTTACCTGGGTCAATTGTCGTGCCAGTCATCGTTGCATCAACCGTCGCCGTTCCATCAGCAACCGTATCTGTATCTTCATTATTAATACACTCTACCCCTTCTTTAACGCTTACATCGATTCTCACTTCTTTAGCAATTCCTTCAGCAACATCTTTAACAATTTCAATCCCATCTGCAACATCTTTGGCAATAGCCCCTCCGCCCTCAATCGCCTCTCCGTCCTCAATCCCAATGGTCTTGAGCTCGGTTGCTCTTCCATCAATTTCTCCGCCCTCAATCCCATCATCGATTGCTGCCCCATCGATTGCTGCCCCATCGATTGCTGCCTCATCGGTTGCTGCTCCTTTGCTTCCTTCAGCTCCATTATTTCCTTTTTTACCTATCAGCCAACCCTCGGCGCTAATACCGCCTTCTCTACCCATTATCAGTCAGCCAACAGCTCTGATACCGCCTTCTCTACCCATTATCAGTCAGCCAACAGCTCTGATACCTCCTTTGCTAACAGATCTCACACCCATTGTCGCGTCCGTTTCACTCGGAGTCTCTTTAGGCAACCCGCTTAACCCGCCAAGTGAGCTTCCTTCGATGCTACCTACGCCAGCATTGCTTTCAGATGTCAGTCCGATACTCCCTACGCCGCCAATCGCCAGCCTGCCACCTCAGCTTAGCCCGCCAACCGCCTTGTTTTCAGTCGCTAGCTTGCCCCAATCACCTACAATTATTCCATCAATCGCTAGCCTGCCTCCATTGCCCACAGAAATCCCATCTATCGCTAGCCTACCTCTATTACCAACGGACATCCCATCCATCGCTAGCCTGCCTCCATTGCCCACGGAAATCCCATCCATCGCCAGCCTACCTCCATTACCGACGGACATCCCATCCATCGCTAGCCTACCTCTATTACCAACGGACATCCCATCCATCGCTAGCCTGCCTCTATTGCCCACGGAAATCCCATCCATCGCCAGCCTACCTCCATTGCCCACAGAAATCCCATCCATCGCTAGCCTGCCTCCATTGCCCACGGAGTTTCCATCCATCGCTAGCCTACCTCCATTGCCCACGGTTGTTCCAAGCATCCCAGGCCTTTCACTCCCTACGCCGCTGAGTACATTGCTCCCAGATCTAAGCGATATATTCCCTACACCAGTGCAGCTCCCAACTCCGTCAGATTCATTGCTACCACCAGATATAAGCGATGTTCTCCCTACCTCACTGAATACCTTGCCGATCGCCAGTTTACTACCACTGCCCACATTCATCTCAAGCATTTCGGGGTTTCCAGATATAAATTCAGCTATTCCACCCGTTACTGATCTACCATCATTGCCCTTATCACTGCCTATAGAGCCTTCTCTTTCGCCACCGCTAGCGTCTCTTCCACCGATCACCTCTCTTCTACCGCCTATCTCTGTTCCACCACTTACATCTCTTCTACCGCCTATCCCTCTCCCCACGGAGCCTTCTCTTTCGCCACCGCTAGCGTCTCTTCCACCGATCACCTCTCTTCTACCGCCTATCTCTGTTCCACCACTTACATCTCTTCTACCGCCTATCTCTGTTCCACCGCTCACGTCTCTTCTACCACCAGTTTCCCTGCCTACAACGCTAATCAGCTTACCCTCGCCTCCTCTACTGCCTACGGAACCTTCTTTCTCGCCACCGCTAGCGTCTCTCCTACCGCCTACGTCTCTTCTACCACCGATTTCCCTGCCCACAACGCTAGTCAGCTTACCATCGCCACCTCTACTGCCCACACTGCTTCCTTCCTCGCCACCGTCTATCTCGCCACCTCCTTTCTCTCCACCGTCTATCTCTCTGCCCTCAAATATTCCAACCCTTACCCTCCCCTCCGGCATCTCCTCCATCTCAGGTCTCCCAACCGCCCCTCCCACCAGCTTCCCCACCAGCGCCCCTCCGATCACCAATCCCGATGATCTGGCCTCTAGCCTTAACCAGACAGTATCAGTCCTCACAAGCGCGATCGAAACGCTTGAAAATGACGTGGGCTTCCAGGGGATTTCAATCCCTGGTGTAGGCATTAGTGTCGGGAGTAACAGCGAGGTTGTGAGGGGTCTGTTGCAGATTGGAGCGGATTTGCTCGGTACAATTATAGCAGAACCGCAGATTCAGGTCTATAAGAGAGAGGGTGAGGCGGTCGCAACGAGAAATACCGTTCCATGAATGAGTGGGATTGAAGATGGAAGATGGGGCCGTGGTAATGAGATTCTGTTAAAAGGGTGGAGATGAGCATAGGTGATGGAATTTTCCTTTGTTGGGAGTCGGGAGTTGGTTAGTGAATACTTTTGGTATTTGGACAAGAGCGAATTCAATTCAACACCTATCTGTCAGGTAATTCCTAATAGTAATCATGAATTCAACGGTTAGCGAATGCAGGCATGGACTTCTCATTGGGTTCAAATGTACATGTGCAACATCGTAAGAATTGATGTGTGGCAGAAACGACACCACCCGTTATGAAGCTTACCGAACAGAACGCGGTTGAACTTAGTCGGGGAGGGTTAGCGGAGTATTCAGCAGTCGGCGCGAAAATATAGGAATTGTAGAACAATTACACGAAGGCTCGAAAACCCGGTCATTGGTCTGGCAATGCGAAATTCGAGCCCAAAATTGTTGAGATAAGAAGTGAAACGTAGCAATGATTGAGTCTATTAAGTATGTCTTTAAGCTACAATAGACACTTCATATTGACTTTTAAAAATTCATATGGGCTGTCGCGCTGTTGCTTTGAGCTGACGCCTGATATATTGCTATATAATATACACCTAGAAATCATAACTTTAGGGGTTCTTGACCCTGGTTCCTGACTTTTTGGTATGAGAACAGGGCATAAGTGACGCATATGAACGGCTATCTAAGCTGAGGTTCAATATTTATCAAGGTACTATGAGCTGACACCTAATATATTACTATTGATGATACCTCTAGGAATCATAGCTCTAGGGTTTTCTGACCTTTAATTATAACTTTTTGGTATTAGAAAAAAGTATAAGTAACGCATATAAGAGCGGTTTAAGTTAAGTTTCAATGTTCATTACGGTATTATAAGCTGACATCTAATATAACATTACTGATAATACCCCTAGAGATCACAGCTCTAGCGGTTTCTGACCCTTATCCATGACTTTTTAGTACGAGGATTAAGTATAGGTAATATTAATAGATAGCAGTTTGAGTTAAGGTTTACTGTTTATTAGGGTTTTCTTAAGTAGTAGATATCTCATACTAACTATTTATTAAGTATTAAAGAGTTACAGTTAACAGTCAGGAACCCTTCCAAGATGTTATTCCTAAGGGCACTATTCTTATTTACTTGTCGAATATCGGGAGAGTGGACAGTGTCCATGGCCTCGAGATCGATTATCAAGGTTGGCTCTTGCTGCTTGTAGAAGGCTTCGACATGAAGAACGTCATTATCGTGATATAGCCCAGATGATGCGGAAGCGTCCTCGGACTTTGGGGTTTCAGGAGAGTTGACAGTGTTCATGGCCTCGAGATCGATTTCACGGGTGCCTTTCGCTGCTTGTGGAAGGGCTTGACAGAAGGAGTAATACCATTGTAGTGTAGCTGAGGTGTTTTAGGAGCACTCTCGGACTTTAGAATCTCAGGAGAGTTGACGACGGGTGAGGAAGCTTGAGTGTAGCCATAGGAATGGTGCGGGGAGTGATAATCGTTGTCATTACGGAATGGATCCATATCTCTATGGGTTTGTTGGCCACTTCCACCCATTCGTGAAGCGCGTATTGATCGAGCAAGGCCCGACTTGATTCCAAGACCAAGAACACTGAAAGACAATGCCAATAGTGATTGAAGAAGGTGGAGAAAACGTTGATAGGATGGGAAACACTATGCTGTATATGGATTGGAATTGAAAGACCGATGTACACATGAACAGGTAGTGATTGAAGAAAATGTAGTGTATATCTAAACATCCGGCGAAGAAGGTGGGGAAAAACCTCAACCTTAGACATCTTTGGAGTGACAGGCTTACCTAGATACAATTCGGTTGCCTTTACCGTAACATCAGATCTTCCCATATATCCCACAGCTCATGGTACTATGATAGCGAAAGTTGAATGCAAAGAGGGTGAAGTCCCAAAAAATCTCTCTAATTCATCCATCTCTAGCTCATTCTTGCCTCTTAGAGGAACCCCCAGCGTCGCTCCAGGCCTGAGCTTGCGCATTTGGTTGATATTGTAGCCATCCAGGCAGGGTATTGGAGCAATGACAATGACTGAACAGACCAAAACCAGATTTTCGACATTGAAGAATAGGCCAACAGAAGCGCCTAAAAGCCCTAGCTCCAGGGACCCATCCAATCGCAACCAACTTTCAGAATCATAGCTCCCCGGAGTTTCTGACCCTTATTCATGACTATATGGTAGGAGAATAGAGCATAAGTGATGTTTTATCAAAAACTTGTTAAATACTAAAGGTTCATAATCAAGGGTTAGGAACCCTGAAAGATTTTATTCCTAAGGGTATTATTCACGATAACTTTTGAAAATATCAGCTTCATGAACGTGACCTGTGTCTTATTTTCCGGCTCAGAAGGATCTTGATATGTCAAACCCTAACTTAAATGACCCTTTTATATGCATGACTGGTGCTTAATACGCTGAAAAACTGGCAACTAAATACTTATAAGTCATCTGTTTCAAGTGCAAAGAAAAGGATTATACCCTGGATAATTGCAGCGGACCCGAACGTAGTTCCTGTATGATCTGCAAAGAAGTGGGACACCAATCCAAGCAGTGCCCCCACGACAGCTTCCAGCGAGACTACTCAGATAGGACACAAACAAACCTCGAGGCAGACTAGCCAATTTACATGCCTGAGGAAGCTAGTACCGCCACTGCCGGAGAAGCTAGTACCGTCACTGCTGGAGAAGCTACTATCACCGCTGCTGAGGAGGCTGGTAACACCGCTGATTGGGAAGGTAATAAGGCTGGCCGGGAAGATGGCGAGACTGAATGTGGGGAGAAGGTAGCTTGGTAAACAAGGGGCAAATGCGATGAGCTAGTTTAGCTTAGGTAGCTTATATGTAGCAAAAATTGAAGAACATTTGCTCCTCATTTGCCATCTTAAGAGATGTTTGCTTTTTGGTGATCTCCCAAGCTCAGACTCAGCTTGCTCAGACCTAGAGTAACCAACACCACCCAATTTTATGGCCTTAATAAAAGGGATAGGCTTATTGATTGTCACTGTTAGGAGCTCCGAGCGACCATATAAAGTATATGGGACGTGGTTGGAATATGCAGTAGCTGTCAGTCGATGTGGAATTTAGTCTGTTTTGGTGTGCGGAGCGTACTGTATAATCCTGATAGTACTTAGTTTTATGCTATACGCAAGCGGGTTTGGAGGTACCTTTTCACATATCTTTTTCCTTAGTACAAGCCTGTAAGATTGCCCTATAGAAATGGCTATTAGAAGCGTTGGTGGTAGAGATGGTGGTGGTGAGCATAGAATTTTTGCGCCCGGGGCCTGCGCGCTGCCTGCGCGTTATATTGCACGCTCCCAGCTAGCTATATAGATAAGAATTTTCAAGTTTGCCCTTGCGCAAGGAGACACATGGCTAACTTCTCAAGGTATGATGTGCGAAGAAATAGAACACCAACCACACTCTGCTGAGACTACTCAGATAGGATACAAAACAAACCTCTAGTTAGGAGAGGGTTAGTGATAACTCTGCTGCTGCTGATTGAGAAGGTGATGCGATGCTGCTGGTGCTGGACAAGATGATGACTCCTGTTCAGTCTCAGGACTTTCAGTCGCAAGCCTGGACTAGCTTAGGTCTATCTCCTTTTGCAAGAAATGAGCAACAATGGCTCTTCTCTTGACATATCAAGACGTGCGTGCTTTTTGTCCATGTCCTAGGCACTCGGGTTTGAGACCGCACCACCCACCCTCCTGCGAGGGTCCATACCCCTTCACCCCGCCCCTTCTACCCTCACATACCCGTCTTCTCCTTCAACTCCCCAATCGTCTTACTAGCCTCTGTCTTCCCCATCCCCTCCGTACTCACCTTCTCCCCTGCCTCCCTCGCCATAGCAGCTATATACCCTGTCTGCCTTCCCGACGCTTCGTCATCCCCTGTAGTCCAAGTATCAGGATCCTGAATCGGTTCCCCGGGCTTTGCGTCCTGATTTTTGGTCTCTGCGTTCTTCAATTCGTCAATTTTTTGGGAAGCTTCACTTTTGTTGAGGGAGGAGGGATCAACGTCCGTGGCGCCTTTTTGAGAGGCGAGGGTGGAGAGGAAGGCTTTTTGTTTTGAGGTTGGGGGGTCGGCGCCGGTGGCCCATTGTGAGGGATTATCGAGTTGGGAGGACATATTGGACGGTGGCGTTTGCTTGGAAGGTGTGAGATTGCAATGAATGTTCTGGGGTGATTTATTAGTATAGTGGTGGAATATGGGCCCGTGAGCAATACCTCCTATAACTGGAGCATTTTACGATTTCATACGAGCGAAGTTGTATGTTTACCACAGGAGAAGAGGCAAATAACGCGTCTCTACTCTAGACGTCAGTAATGTCATCATTCAGGTACAAGGGCGCCAAGATTAGGGCTTCCGATAAGGGGGTTGCCCCCATTCAGCTCCCAAGTTTCTTGGCTCGATTTCCATCGGCCGCGTAGTTACATAGCAAGATGGTGACCCTTTCTAAGGGCCTGGAAACCCATCAAATGGCTCCAAAAGCATGTTGAAAGACAACAAGAAGCTGCTCCTGGCTTAGTCGATGCCCGCCGGGCGCCTGTAAGCACGGGTAATATTCCAAGACTAACCCATAAGGGAATATGGATTTGTCTCCACGCTCGCTCATTCTTACTTCGTTCCACCAAATAACGAACAGCTCACGAGTACAATCGAGCCAGGGCGATCGCGGTAAGTGCTTCATATGGGCTACGAGTCAAGGTTAACGAAGGCTTACGGCTAATGGCGAGACTCAGCACGATTATGTCTAACGGTTTTTGACGAAGCGACAAGACTTCTTACGGGAATTCTGCCGCCCTAGTTGCTGCCAATATGAGACAAACACTTGCACCAGTTCTTCAAAGAAGAATGACTAGATTTGGCCGAATCTAAAGAGTGAGTGATGCCGACTTCAGGCTGCTGAGGCCAATCGGAAGTGTTTCATTAGGAGAAAAGGTACAATTCTATGTCTGTATCGCGACCCAAGTATCCTTAAAGCTACGCAAACGCAAGTACAGAAAGGGTTTGATGTAGGTCATATAGCATGACACTCCTCCCCAAAATATCCAGCATCAATTCCACAACCGCCCTCTCACATCCATACCGTATACCACTATCACTTAATCCGCAAGAATGGAGGTTCTGTTGAATTTTCAGTGTTTGTTTATTCGGCATGTGGGGACATTGGCGCTCACAGAGTCTCTAATCAAGATTTTCTACTCGAGAAGGGGGTCCAAGGCTCATCGCCTGGAGCCTGGCTCAGCCAGCTGTCCATCGCCCAGCTCGAGCCCTTTGTGCTGCCTGAAACATTCGTGCTACAATTGGTGTTATCCGTTGTGGATTTGTAAGAGCCTTGAGTAGCTCTATTGGAGCTATGGCTTTGTTGAGACCCCTTGCCAAGACTACGGTGTTTCTGGTTTGCATCAAGAAGTCTGTTCATCTGTATGGCGTGTCAACAACAGGAAAATCGAAACGCTATGCCATCGGAGTGCTGACCTCGTTGGTATTGTTGTTGTTCGACATAGTCATACTTGTGGTGCACAACGAGGTGTCTATGTATGGTCCAGGGCAGGGAGGTATATATCCCTTATCTTCAGCAGTGAGGTGAACTTCAAGGTCCTTTCCTGCTTCGCTCAGCTGGAGGGCTCAATGCTTGATTTATAGGAAGAGATGGGAACGGATCGCACCGTCAGCAGGGGGCTTAGATTGGCAATGAAGATGGCCATCTGCGAGGGACTTCTGTGAAGCCGCCTTGTCTATGTAAGGATTGGGTGGATTTCCGGATGGTCACTTCACTTATTAGCAGCCGAAGTAGTCGAACAGGTGTCTGTGAGGACTTTCGCATAATTGTTTTCACGGTTGGGTACTTTGGGCCAACACCCTGGACAGCCGACTCTAGGCAGGGAACTTTTGTTTCAATTGTTATTTGCAGGATATTTGGGTAGGCAGATGGGCCGTTCGCTGATTACGGATGGCCATTTGCAAGGGACTTTGGTAAACCAGTATCTCATGGGCAGGATTTCGGGGACCTAAAGTTTATTGGCGTTCACATCTCGTCGGGGCCACGGACTTGACCCTGCCCTGAGTGTGGATCTTGGCACGACGACACTAGAAAGGGCGTGAAACTCGTTGTTCCGGTCATTTGACTTGCGTAAGAAGTTCGTCATCACGATGTACAGCACGATCCGTAGCTTGGTGAGATCTGTTGTCGAGATGTCCAACCACTCTGCGGTGCATTAGCGTATGCATAGTACTTCTGCAAAGCCAATTGCATTGCCGCAAATCTCCCGCAGGGAGAACAGGGCTAGAAGGGGGTTGCAGTGTTGCTCCAGTGAAAGAGCCGTCTCATACTGAACGATGACCTGGTTGGTGTAGGGAGAGCGGGCAGGTGTGCTCGGAAGCGCACCCTAATTGGAGAGGGTGGTGCGCCCCTGTTGTGGTTGTGGGAGGAGGGGCTTATTCAAGGACCCTGTTAGCACGCCGCGAGGTATGGCATCCCAATACCCTCTTGAACAACTCGGGAAGTTGTGCGCCTCCAGCCATGAAATGCATGGGACTTCTGTGCTGGCGATTTATGCCATACTTAGCTAGCTCTTGAGCTTATGCGAGGCACTTTCGTTTGACCCAATCGCCAGGTAGCCAACCAAGTGATGGCACAGCAGCTGATATATATAACCCCCGTTTGTTTTCCTTTGTTCCTCACTTCCGAAAGAATCTAGCATTACTCATTTCACATATTCCGCGTTTGAGCCTTGAAAGAATAACCGTATGGACTCAAAACGAGATCCGGTTACCTTCCTGTGCTCCTTATCTGTACTTTTCGACCTTCAAAAATGTCGGATATATTCTCTTCACCCAGTGACATGCAAGCTCTCACGGCTTTAGACCATGGAGACATTGGCCATGATGACTCCATGAATGTATTCGATCACCAACCACCATTTTACCAATCATTTGGATCGTTCGGATCCGATTCGTTGGCACCGTTACCATACACCTTCAATGCAAACGACGATGAGACTGCGACATTCACTAGCGGTGCAAATCTCGGACATGTTGACATGCCCTTGGATCCCCCCAACACTCTATCTACCCTTGATTCCTCCTCTCAGACATTTCAACATGAAGAAATGATGCCTACGTCCTACGTCTCCAATGATGGTGCCGCCTCAGTTGTTACGCAGTCTAATATCTTGAGAATTTGGGCGACTGAACACGACTGGACCAGACACCGCACACTTATCACACAACTGTACGAAGAGAACAAGCTTCCTAAGGTCATGAGCATCATGGAAAGTCAAGAAGGCTTCAAGGCAACGTTAGTGGACAGTCTTGGCTTATGTATCCTCTTTTGACATCGCTAAATATTTACAGTGTCAAAATGTACAAAACGCATATTGCGAAATGGCGCCTAGATAAGAAAAACAAGGAGCCCGAGATGAGAGCAATTGTTCGCAAGAACAAACAGCGAGCCGATCAAGGAAAGCGCAGCAATTTCCTCATCCGTAAGCGACAGTTGAATTTGGCAGAGGTAGACCGCTACTGGCAGCGGAAAGGGTTGACCATTGACGAGGTCATCGCTCGATCAATAGCATCGCCAACGCCTGAGGCTGTTGAGTGCTTCACGCCTGTATCCTCCCCAATCACGCCCCCGGCAGACCTTGCCACTCCGGAGTACATCTTGCGAATCATTCGGGGCTACATCGTAGCTTCTTTCGAGTCTGGTACTTGGGTCAAGACTGACCCGCGCAGTGGGTGCTACAGTATCAAAGGTGGAAAGGAAGCCAAGCATTCTACCCAGAAATTCGGTGATTCATGCCGCTTAGCTGTTCGGTTGTTCTCAAGGCAAAACATTGACGAGGCGGAGAAAGCCTTGTCCGCTGCTTTCGCCATATCGAGGAAGATGCTTGTAGCTGAGCAGCCCGATATCCTCCCGGTAGTCCTCCGCCGAATTATCTCTATGCAACGCAGACAGAAGCATGAGATAGCCTTACGTATACTGCGCAAACTCTCTGCTATAAGTGAAGAGCTACTAGGCGAGAGTCACCCCTTATGTCTCTTATGCGCATCACTTGCTGCTATGCCATGGTCTCAGATTGGAGACATTATCTCCAGATGCTTCGATGTTATGATTAACGACCTTGAGAGCATTCTTGGTACTATGCACTTATCGACATTGAACATTCGTCTGTTTAACGATATAGACATCAACCTAGCAATGCTACAAAGGTTGTTGGACAAGTGTGAAAGTGCTCTGGGATCTTATGACGTACGCACTTTAGATGTTCGCAAGGGGCTGATGCGTTGTACCTTCAATAAAGGACATTATGCCGAGGCTAAGAGAATGGGCGAAGATCTGCTTGCATGTGTTCGAAGAAATAAAGAAAGAGTACAACCAGGTCACTTCAATGTTGTGAGCCACAGAATTATAGCACTGTGTCAATACGCTCTTTGCGAACCACACTCAGCGATACAAAATCTCGAAGTAGCTGTTCATCTCCGGACGAAGGAATTTGGCGCTCAGGATGGGATGGTAAGGAATTTGTATTTGTATCTAGAGCAATGGTACCTCGAGCAAGGTCAGTTATACGCAGCTACTACGGTGCGAGATCGGAGAGGAAGCTTGTGGAATCAACAAAAACAGTATAACAGGACTTATGTTTCTGGGTGGGACATTCCAGAATGGAGCGTATGAAGATGGAAAGGCAAATCGAAAATCACGCTTACTTTTGTCAGGCGTTATAGGTTGATCTAGAGCATACGATAAAAGCAAAATTACAATCAATATCTACAGCTGGATCAGTGCAAATTGGATGGAACTGCTTGCGCCGCCAACATCTAACGCTCGAGCTTCAGCACCATGACCCTCTTGTAGAACAAGGGTTCGCCACCCTCTATGTATAAACAAAGCGGGCTGAAGGAGACACCGCCTATAGAAATGTCATCCACACGAGTCCTAAGCATCGAGATCACCTCATGATCTTCCTCTTCACCATCAAGTCAAGCCTATAATAGCTCCGCAGGCTTCTACCGGTCTCGCCGAGTTTCCACAAGTTTCGCCGAGCTTGCAAATAATTCTGCGTGACGTAGACTTGTTGTTGTGAAGGGGTGACCATACCAGCGAAATCACGCTAGTGAGATGCTCTTAAAGTCCGCCTCACCTCACGTTGATTTCTTTTACCTTCCTCTCAGGGAGAGCCGCGTCTGGCCCATACCCCCATCGGTTTTTTGTGCGTTTTTTTTTTTTTTCGGGGCCCTGCCCTGACATACACCGTATTGATGGACCGCTGGTCGGTGCTCGAAATCATAGCTCTGCAATCGAACGAAGCAGAGGTGCTCGTATGATGAATACAGCTCGGCGTCCAGTCGAATTTGACCCGCCAGCTCAATTTTCGCTCTCCGGAACACCACGCCGTCACACTCGCGTACGGAGAGATGCAGGAGCACGGAGAAAATTTGCTCTCCAAAGACGTCACGATTTCCTTCGTCGCAGCTCCAGGCTGGAGTAAGGTTGGCTAGCTTTTCTAAATCAACATATTCTCTTCAACCACTATACACTCTACGACTTCTCGAATACTAGGTCTTTTGAATGCCCTCCTTATTCTATCTCTGCTTACACTTCCTCAGATCATGACCAGAAGTCCGCCAGACTTCCTTGCCTCATCCTCCGCTACCACAGCACTACAGCAACGCTTTGCTTCGACCAGCCGAAAACGACTGTCGAGCCTCAAGGATGGCATTGAGTCGTGTAAGTGCCCGGGCCTACTCTATTCGCGTAATTTCACTAACATTTTCAAATAGAAGACCAGACATACCTAATGCAGACTATCCGGGAAATTTGGTCCTGCTGGAGAGCAGAACTTCTGCATGGCTTCACGCTTCGCGACGTGCTCAGGTGTTTCACTCTTTTCGCCGTCGAGGATATGCATACACACCCCCCTATTTTTATATATACACACCGGTAGGCGGGTAAACAGGCGCCCTTTGGGTCCGATTTTCAACCCAAGTTGCGGTTGTTTCACAAAAAGAGCAAACTGCTACTTAGCTAGGTATGGGCTGGCTTGAAGTTAGAAAAAGCACAAGAGGCTAGTGGAATCTCCACGGGCAAATGTGCTCGACTGGGAGCCCTGTCGGGAGGACTCCGTGTGGCAAGGGGAAGGCAGCTTGGGAATCAGACTACCGTGAAAACCCTCGAAAGGGCTTTGTACGAGGCCTTACCCCAGACGAGAATGGTATGTCGGGACGAGCAGTATATGGATAAGGTGATAAAATAAAGTCTACTGGACGATCTATATTGATGACGATGATCCACGGGATCATAATATTTAGGGTCTAGAGACTAGAAGAGTGACAGAGGTTGTCAAACGTCGACACATTCGACTACAGCGCGATTTTGTTGATTAGGAGCCCTGCGCGGAGCCTTCACAGGCAAAGGGTTCGATTGAGAACCCTGTTAGATCCAAATCGGGGAAGATATCTTCAAGCAGGAAACGTGGGGACAGTGGAAACGTCGGCGCGACAGTCCTGTCAACCCCATCTCGCATGTCTTGTCCGAACTCATCCACCGAGTTTCCCTCGCGGGTCACTTGGAGCTTGAGGGACGGCTCGATCTCTATACCACCGAAAAGATGGCACTGTCAGTCTGTTCGTAGATGGCTCCGGGCTAAGGCTAGCCTAGATGAGCAAGAAGCCAAGAAGGTACTTAAATCTATCTTTAGCCCGTCTTGAAACGGTGATGGGGCATACGGCCCCCGTCCCTACCAGACCGACGCCCTTTATATCGACTACCACGTGAGCGCTACGCAGCGTAGAAAACCGGCTGAGGGCTCTGAAAGGCTCATTGGAACCTTGTTGGCACAGTCGACAATTCGCTTGGCGGGCTTGTTGGTACCATGTGGGTCAAGCCAGACCGAGTGTTTTGATTGCTCGAGCAGGTCGGAGTTTGGTCGCTTGGCAGTCTTGACTTCTGTTTCGTCGTCACCTCGCGCTAGGTTTTGGATTTTCGTGGTTACCGAAACCTGCACAAGACTCTGCCGCATCTGAACCAGATGATGCTGCTGCTGGCGAGAAGGATGAGATCGATGTTGCTGCTGGCGAGAATGAGGAGGCTGTTGTTGCTAGTGGCGAAGATGATATTCCAATTTGGCTAAATCAAATGTACTCGCTGGCGAACTCAAGCACAAGTGCTCTAATGCTTTACATGAATTAACCATCTGCAGTGTGACTCCTCAAAATCAATCATATCTCCAGATCCATTTTTCTTCGGTATGGCATCAAATTGAGCCCATATCGTGATCTACACGTCCGCCATGCGGCTCCTGAGCATCGGGTGCAGTCAAATCGGGCCTGTAGCAGCTCCGCGGGCTTCTGCCGGGCTCGTTGAGGGTCCCACCGAGCTTACAAACAGTTTTGCGTGACGTAGGTTTGTTGTTGTGAAGGAGGTGATCTCGGTAGCGAAACACGCTAGTGAAGTGATCGTTTCCTCTCACCTCACCTCACCTCACATCGATTCCCTCCTTCCTTTTCTTTCCTTCGTCATGGCCCAAAGGTCTGATCTTTCGTAGAAAGTGTGTGTTTTTGTGTTGTGTAAGTCTCTTGTCAAGATAGTCTGACAATGGCAAACTCTGTGGGATCTTCGGATCCATCAAGGAAGGTAAGATACTTGTGTTAAGCTGTCCGCCTTGAAGACTTATGGCTGAGGATTCCCATAGGTCGACAACAAATCGACAACTGGCCAGGCGAACGCCAATGAGTGGGGGAATACCCCAGCTGGACCGGTGGATGCCTTCGGTTTTCCGCTGGATAGCAACCAGAAGACGGTATCTCAATCAAAAATCACTTCCCGAGCAGTTAATTAACTTCGGTGCAGGCAGATACCGCAGCTGGAGCACTAGCAGCTAAAGAACTTCCCGCTCAAGAACCTTATGCTGAAGCACCTCCTGCTGTAGCACCAGATGATCTTCCGGAGCTAAAGCTAAGGGGAAACTGTGTCATTCTCATGACCGACTCAGAAGGCAACCTTGATACGATTGTAAAAATGTCTTCAAGCATAGCCTCTTTCATTACTTACTGTTGGACAGGGTCATTTGTGGAATACAGGTTCGCCAGCCTGTCTGATCCAACTCAATAGGCTCACCGAAATCCGCGAAACCTCTCTTTCTCTCTCGGCACGTTTTCCGAGATTCCGCTACGCGAAGGAAGAACATTTCCAGCGTCATATATGGTTCCAATTTTACGGGGATGCGTTCGAAAATTTCGAGAGTGACTTTGTGATCACAAAAGTCAACGGATACAAGGAACTCCCTGACGTATTGAAAGACCACATATCCGTGGTCAATGCCCTAGAGGAGGGTTTGCACAAGCTTCAATGGACATACAAGCCCGAAAAAGTAGTCACAAAGGCGAAAGATGACCCGTATGACTTCTTGATACCCGAAAGCTCGTACGAAGCTCAACTCTTCAGAGATCTTGTCGAAGGCGAAACGCCGAAAACTCTTACGCTCTACTTCCTAGCTGATCCTGCAACCCTTCACGCCCTGAACGCCATCAGAGATCGCCTTGAATATGAGATGATTATCAAGCCTTCCGTTGAATATCACAATAAGAACGGAAAGATTGTGTTAGTGACTGAAATCCCCGTCTATCTACCAAAGCTAACAGTCTCAGGATTCAATATGGCAAGGTTTTGGCCCAGACATCAACGTTCGTACATGACTGCTAAGGCAGCTTAATCTTCGCTTTCCGGAACAGCGCGCTGTTGCACTTAAGCTTGAAGGAGAGTAGATTTTCGGCGAGGCGGCCATATTGCCAACTGATTGGCAGTAGTATTAAGTAGCAGTAGCGTTATACGATAGGAAATCATACCTACAATATCATCTTCGTCCTTATACTTAAGCCTTGAATATGCGAGACCATGCCTATTGACCGCGGATTCCCTTAAACGATAGGGGGTTCAACATAACAAATGGCGCATTTAAAAAGTAATAAAGCGGAACACAGTGACGCACCAAGAGTAACAACGCCCCAAAGGTCAATCCATCATGACATTCTTACCAACAAAATTGCCATCTCAAGCCATAATTAAGCGCAAGGACCGCCTGATTTCTCAGCAACAACCGCTGAACAGGCTTTCACAGCAAGCTTCTTAAGTAAGAAAGGGAGATCCAACGCATTATTCTTCCTCGTAAAACCGCGATTCCTAGCCACGATTAAGCGCAAGCACCTCCTAATTGAACAATAATGACCCTTAACCAAGCTCTCACAATAAGTGCTTTAAGTAAGAAAGGCAGACTCAACATAACATTCTTCCTAATAAAATCGCAATTGCTAGCCACAATTGAGCACGGAAAATTCTTCACCAAATAGTAATAAAGCTTAAACATCCCCTTGCAGCAACCTCTTTAAGTTGGAAAAGTAGATTCCTTACAGCACTTTTCCTAGGAAAACGGCGATTCCAAGTTATGTTTGAGCGGAAAGACCTCCTGATTACACAGTAAAACCCCCTAAACATCTCTTCGCAACAAGGGCCTTAAGTAGGAAAAAAAGATTCTACACAACATTTTTCCCAATGAAACCGCGATTCTACATCACAATTAAGTACCAAAAGCTTCCCAACTATACAGGAACAACCTATTAGCAGCCTTCACAGTAAGTGTCTTAAGTATAAAAAGCAAATTCCTCAACACATTCTTCCTAATAAAACCATAATCCCCAGTCACCATTAAGCATGAAAAGTTCCCAAATAAGTAGCAATAACTCATTACCAGCCTGCGTAGCAAGTTGCTTAAGTAGGACACATAGTAATATTCCCTTCAACTAAGTACATAATCCCCTATTTTTTTCTCAATCTCAGTCTCCTTTCTCCCATAAGTTCATCTCAATAAGTCGAAAAGCCTACGCGGACTACGCATTTAAGTGCTGATTTAATGGGCTTAGGCTTATTAGTAACCTTTCTAAGGTCGTTCACTTGGTTAACTTCCCAAATTATCGTCCTTCTCCGTGGTTAGGGGTAAGGGATTTGGATCACTACTCTGGCGGTTGGGCGGGAAGGGCTGAGCCCTGGAAGGGTTCCACCCCCAACCGTAACGTCACCTGCAACATAGAATTACCAATCGTCAAGGATATGTTGCAACGGCCAGTTAAAGAACGATCGCTCAACACGGCTCGTATATAGACGACCATCTCAGGATGCCATCAATATTATAAAGCACCAGCCCGGCTTAAGAACAACTATACCACAAGTGTGCATGAATGTGCACAAGGGCGTTTGTATGAAGGGAAGGATGAAGAGCTGCTACAATCCGCATCATATCATCATCGTCATGTTTGTCATTGAGTCAGTACTTGAGGCCGGTCTTTTTCATGGCGACGAAATCTGTGTGATCACGCCGTACCGGGAGCAAGTAACATAGATTCGAGAAGCAATTGTCAAAGCTGGTGCCAACGAAAGCTTGCGCGACTGAGGTATCCTTGAAGTCCGTGTTAACACCAGCGATTCTATGCAAGGAGGCTAAGCAAAAATGGTTATCTTTGCCAAGCGCCGCAAGGGACGATACGGATTTCTCACGTATCAATGTGAGCGTTACACGGGCCAAGTACTTCCAGGTACTCGTTGGTGACTGCGAGAATGAGGAGAATGGTGTTGCTGCTGGCAAGAACGAGTCTGATGCTGCTGCTGGCAAGAATGAGGACACTGACACCAATGGTAGCTTCAATCCGGACTATGACCTCGAGGAAGGTTTTGCTGGACCTGCTGCTGACCCTGGTGGAGCTGGGGAAAACATTGGTTCTGGTTGAGATGATGTTGAAATTGGTACCGGGAAAGGTGCTACCTGGTCAAGAAGTTGTCTAAATTGATGATGCTTGAGACATAGGCTGAATTAGCTCTGGTCTATCTCCTGTAGCAAGAATTGAGGAACAATTGCTCTTCTTTTGCCATCTTAAGACATGTATGCTTTATGGTGATCTCCACTAGCACGGCGGTGGACTGCGCTTTTGTGACCTTTCGTAGGCTTCTTAGAGATCAGCTATGATAGCCTTGGTCGTTCGAAAAAGCTCTAGCCCAGTCTAGAACGAGACCAGGCGGTGCTAAGAATAACTCCTTTTACATAGATATACCATGCTTAATAAGATAGTTACGGTGGATTCTCTAGATCTTATGTCTTGCCACCTTTGTTGCTGTATGGCCTTCGGCCTCTCGGCTATCTGATGGTGATGAGTTTTGAGAGATTAAGCCAATGTGGGAGGAGCGATCAACGTCCATAGCGCTTTTTCAAGCAGAAAGGGTGGAGAGGAAGGCTTTTTGCTGGTCGGAGTTGGTGGCCCATCGGGAGGACATCTTGGGCGGTAGCGTCTGCTGGGGGTGTTGTAAGATTGCAACGAATATGCTGGCGCAATTCTGATTGTCTGGTGAGAGAATATGGGTCTGTGAGCAATACCTCCTATCGCTAGATTATTCAACAACTCCGTAGGAGTAAATCTGTATGTTAAGAGGCGTCTCCACTATGGCCCCATAAGGCTGATGCGTAGGAAATAGAAGGGTTCACCCCTTACTGTTTAAACCCCTCACTGTACTGCCCTATAGGGCTGCACCTAAAGCTGCCGAAGCGGGCCCCTGGAGGTGCCCTAAAGCCGCGACACTCCGGGGTCCAATTGCATTGCCCGGGTGACCAGATGCTTGGCTCTTAGGGGGCTTGATTGATCGATTGATTGATTGACTCAAAACCTGTCCCAGCGCCGTGAAGGCGCTATGTAGTGTTATATTCGGCCGCGGGCCGCACATTAGGCCGTCCTATCTTGGGCGTCGGCCTCCCCTGCAGACAACCATCGCCAGCCCAGCATGATTCCCCAAAATCGAACGCGAAGGAACGCACGATGGAATCGGCGCTCTCTAGCCCAGCCTGGTATTCCCACTTGACCCTCGACCTCCTCCTCCACGTCCTTAGCGTAACTATCTTCTCCCCGTTCCTTGCGGCCCTTATACCTCTCTGCCTCCGCGCCATAGCGACTCCGTACAACTCCCCCTCATTCATCCTTACAACTGCATTTGCTATATGCGTGTCACTATATCGCGTCTTAGACGATGTAAACCAAAGACTTGCATATGGCGCGCCTAGGGAGATTAATTGGGAAGATGAAGTTGTGGTGATAACGGGAGGCGCAGGAGGTCTAGGGGGTTGCCTAGCGGAAATCTTTGCATTGAGGGGGGTAGAGGTTGCAGTGTTGGATATTGCCGCTAGGAACGAGGATGGGGAGGAGAAAGAGGGCATGAGTTCTTATCGGTGTGATATTGGTAACTACGAAGAGCTGGAGAGAGTTTGGGCACATCTCGTGGAAGAGCTGGGTACACCCACGATTCTAATTAATAACGCTGCGGTGGTCAATGGAAAGCCGTTCATGGAGATGGGCAAGGAGGATGTGGAGAGGACATTTGCTACGAATACAATTGCCCAATACCATCTCACTCGCCTGTTCCTTGAGCCCCTTCTCAAAGGTCAAAAGGGAGGAACGCTGGTTACCGTTTCCTCAGTCCTTGCGCATCTCGGCGCAAGCAACCTATCTGCTTATACAGCATCGAAAGCTGCACTCATCGCGTACCATAATTCCATTACCGCTGAACTCGCAGAGATGGCGCCTCAGATCAAGACGATACTGGTCGCGCCGGGGCAGTTGGATACGCAGCTATTTAAGAATGTCAGATTACGTGGCTGGCTGCAGAACTTCTTTGGGCCAGTGGTTGCAGCTGGAGAGGTTGCTGTCAGGATTGTGGAGATGATTGATAAGGGGGAGGGAGGGTCGGTGTGTTTGCCGGCTTATGCGAGGTATATTGCGTGGTTAGGGGTGTTGCCGGTAGGGGTGCAGAGGGTTCTGAGGGGGTGGAGTGGGGTTGATAATGCGTTTGTGGTAGAGAAGGGAGATGTGGGTGATGAGGGAAACAGTCCGGAGAACCAAGGCAAGAAAGGGGAGGGATAACATCTAGAACCGTGGTCTTGCAAGAGCGGGCTCTTTGTGAGAATTTCCCGAATATATATGCATCGAAGTACAGCCAACCATCTAAGTCCACTGTCCCCATCAAATCTCCAGCCTCTTCATCCACTCCTCCGCATCATCCCTATACCCATCCCGCCACCTACTCAACGGCGGCCTCCCATACACCAAATCCCCCACTCCCCACAACATCCTCTTCCTATCCATCTCTTCACTAACATCATTATCCGGACACACCACATAAAACCGCCCCTCACCCATCCCCCTCTCCAACTCCCCCGCCACCTGTTCCGGCCACCACGCCCCCTCCGGCTTCCCCTCCCTTTCCCCCACTACCCCTTTCGTCATCCCCGTAAAAGTCCACCCCGGCACCAATAAGTGTACTGATGTAAGTGTCTGTCGTAGATCGAAGGAGAGATGCTCAGCGAGGGATTTTATAGCGGCTTTGGAGGCGTTGTAGGCGGGGTTGGAGGGGGGGTTCGTGATGCCTTGTTTGGAGCCGGTGATTATGATGGAGGTGGGGTGGGGTTGGGAGCGGAGGGAGGGGAGGAAGGTGGATATGCCGTTTATGACGCCGAAGAGGTTGGTGTCAATTATCTATTTATATTTACAAAACAAATCATTAATATTGAAAAGATTGAGTGGTTGGAAAGGGAGAGGGGGGGTATGTGTGTACTTTGTGGAAGTATTCAACATCCTCCCAACCGCTTTTCAAACCAATGCCTGCGTTCAACATTAGGAAATTGACCTGGCCGAAGTCCATTTCTACTCTGATGCGGAGGTCGCTCCATTCGTCGAGTTTGCTGACGTCCATGGGGTAGGTCCGGACATTGGGGGCATTGTCGAATTGGCCGTGGGCTTGGGAGAGGGTTTCGGTGTTGCGGTCCACGAGGGCGAGGTTCATGCCATGGTTGTGGCAGAGTTTGGCAACTGCAAGACCGATTCCGCTGGCGGCACCGGTGATTAAGGCGGTGTTGCCTGCTTTGAAGACGGGATGTAGTGGCATGGTTGGTGCGGAGGGGAGTTGATTGGATTGGTGCTTCGGCGGGGACAAATCCGCCAGTGGTTAGAACTAGGGGCAAATTCCGTTGGTGGCGGCGACGACAACTTCTCCTGACTTTACTGCGGTAGACAAGTACACATAGTTCAAGATGCACTCGATGACTATGTTCATTTTAAAATTTCGGTCTATTGACGCGCCCGATGCTCTGGTAATGATAAGATAGAGGCGTGGTAGCTACCAGCGTTTCCCCTTTTTGTACGCCAAAGCAAGCAGACCTGAATGAGTGTGACGCCATATCGCCACACTCTCGGTCCTCTGTTATACAACAAAGCAAAAGAACGAATAAGCAGAAAGCATCCAACCATTCAGTCCGGGACAATCAACAAGAAGTGCCAAAGCTCCGCCATCTGAAGAAACATGACGCCGTGAATTATGAACGACGCGTGATGTTGAAAGCCATCCCTCAATCTAGCTCCATATGTGCGTCCACATCAACCCCTGCTCCAGCTTCAGGTGGCGATCTGCTGGGCGAATGCTCCTCGTCGCTGCTATGCCCAGCATTCGCTTGCCGATTCGGGGTCATCGAATTTAGACCTTCGAAATGTGGATTCCTGGGGTTTTGTTGTAGCCTTGCAATGGCATCGTCATGGACTCGGGACAAGAGTCGACCTTCTCGCAAATTCTCATGGAACAAATAGGTGCCTTCAATGGCTCTCACAAGTGTCACTTCACTGGTCTGGGCGACAACTTCAACCTGCGTGAGCGGATAATGAGTCTCGATGTAGCGAGCCCATCCACGTGCACTTCCTTGCCTAGTAGCAGGACTTGGTTGGCGCCATCCAACCCCCAGAAGGCGAGAATATTCATCAACAACAGGCTCTTCGGACCTGTTGGTTGTTAATGGAGAATCTGGTAACGTGCTGGTTTCATTGACGTGGCCATTCGTGCCGTTCGTGGTGCGTTGAGCCTTTCGCCTAGGCGAATCGCCAAGATCTTCTTCCTCCGTGGCATCCTGTCGAGTCATATCCTGCAACCGATCCTCCATATGTGCCTCGATCGCCCCAGCGCTCAAATTTGTCTGACCCTCCAGTGCGGTCTGATGACCAGTGAGCGGATCACGGCGAGCAATAACATTACTGTAATAAGAGCTTGGACTCGTGGCTGGTGTGATTTGAGGGGGGAGATTAGTCATGTCAGTGTCTTCATCTCGCGTGCGTTTCCTGGAGATGTTGGATCCGTTCATGGGTGTTGTCATCTGTATCGGACCAGGTGTGGAATTTGGCCGTGTCGATGGCCGTGTGGACGGGCCTGAGCGTGGGCTTGATGAGGCTGGCTCTTCTCCAGCGCTGGATTTCGAGCTGGACCTGGTAGTAGATGGCATGATGGTCTCGAAAGATTGATATCGTAGAGTGTGAGCTGATCGTGATGGTGCACAAAAGCGTGGGTATTGATGCTGATGCTGATGCTGGGGTGATAAGAGTAGCGTTGGTGAGTCCGTGAAGCTGTGAAAGTTGTTGGGAGCCATCTTGAGAAGAAAAGCCAAATAAAAGAATTTATAGGGAAGGCGCGAGAGGATTGACAGGTTTGTGGAATGGGTTTGTATGAAGGGAAAGAAGGAGCTTATGGTGATGGGAAGCCGGGAGAAGTGGAGATTGAAAGGTAGGGAAGGCAAGTGACAGATTGCAGACGGGTCAGTGCGCAAGTGGAAGGGTTGTGAAGTGAAGAAGGAATGATTGCAGGGGAAGAAGTGAAGGTTAAGGGCTGAGGCTGCGTGAAGTAGTAAGGTAAGTGAGGTAAGCTAGGTATGTGCGATGGGCCCGGCGCAGCTTCCCTCTTAAATGGTAGGCAAACAGGAACGCCTAGAACATCAACTCCGCCAGGGCAGGCTGGACCAATCAGCAGTCTCACTGGCCCTGGGGGTTAGCGTTGCCGATCCCTTCCGATTGCGTAAACCAGGGAAAACGAGGGTAAACAAGGATGACAAGGGTCCCCGTATTGCGGGAATCAGACCGTTGAGCCGCTTTCCCTAAGCCCTGCTCCTGCCCCCGTCTTGCTACCTCTCTCCCCCAAGATATATCTCAATGGATCAATGTGCACTTGACGTTGCGGTATACCTGCATCTTCACCCTCTTCCCATTCCAGAAAACTCTTTAACTTGATTTCTTCACAATCATAACCTTGCTCCCCATAGTATCCCTCCGCACCAACCGGCGACACATAATCCCCACAATCATTACTTTTGTATTCTTCCTCACCATAGTCGTCTTCATGGTTTCCCTCACGGTCAAAGTTCTCTCCTCTGTCGCGCGCGTACCCCTGCAAATCTATGATCCCACCACCGATAATAGACCAAAACCGCTACTGCCGCCACGGGAACCAGAAACAGGGCGCAGCAGGCAACCTGGACCATGTAGATAAGGCAGAGATCGAGACAAAGATCATGTATCACGATCAACTTGGCTTTGAAGCCTGGCGTTGTGATGACCACAAGAAGTGCTGAGAAGAGGTCCATTGCCGGATGTAGCACCACCCAGTGTTCCATAACATCGCTCACAAACAGCAACGCAGAAGAAGGTCGATCCGCGGGAGCCATTTCGTCAAGGTGTAGCTCAATAAGTGTTATGGCAAGGTACAGGTACAGAGGTAAGACGGGGAGTACCAACGAACGGTAATCGAGCGTGTTCAGGTGTTCGGAAAGGAAGTACAGCCAGTGTTGCAATCGAGCAGAGGTGTACGGAAACACCGTATCGAAACAGCGCCAGCAGGAGGAGAGCACAGTGAGGAAGAGTTGCATGTTCGTGGTTTCGCCGAAATGATTATATGATGTGAAGTTGAAATATTCTGCTGTCATCTTGAGCATTGTCAGGTGTTGAGGTGCAAGCTTAAAGAAATACGGCGGGCAAGTGAAATCCTATTCAACACTATCGTGTCATTACTATCCGATATTGTCCTCCCTTAGCGGCTAAAAAGGTGCTGTCTTCTGCGTTCACTTAACTGTGTTGAAGTATTGCTGTTTGCTCAAACAATACCAAACAGAAAGTAGTCCAAAAATAGCTCTGTGGCTTCGTACCCCAAACTTCTGTCCTAGAAGCCAGATTCTCGGGTGGTACACTTAACAACCCAACATTTATGCTACTTCGGCTTGTTACTGTCGGCTCGTCCCTTTTTCAAGCCTTGAAACTATTAATATTTCGACAGTTGATGACCTGTGTATTGCCAATGTGATGATAGCCTTCCAGCTTGGCTTGCAGATGTCTAGCTGGTCAGGCTAGGGTGAAACCCCTTCTCCATCACTCTGCCTCCCCAAGGCTTATGGATAAAGCAATCAATATGGATTAGTCGGAAAGCATGCGATCTGCTGGCTGTAAGTGGCTCCACCTCGATTGTACAAAGCAAAAAGCGTCCTTGGAAATCGCAATTGCAAACGCGAGGGATAGGGAATACTGTTAAATTAGGCTAGTAAAGTGCGGGCATCAGTTGGAAAGGGCTCAGACAAGAAGCCTTGAGTACATGAGCACAGCCACGACAGCGATATGGAGGATAGATGGTGAGCTCTGCATGGCGGATACGTCTTAGCTATCTATACTAGCAGCTGAAGTACCTCACGAACGCCCCATCACCATGACTTTGTCGCACGCTCAAAACCCTGTCAATGTCAGCAAGGAATTTCCCAGGATCCACTGCGGTGTAGTACTTACTCAGCGGAGTGAAAAACCACCTATTCTTCCCACTCGTGTACCTCTCCTCCAACGCCTTCTTCACCGTCTTCTTCGCATCCTCCCTCTGACTGACCTCCTTGAATGTATCATTCGTCACCACGCCCTTCAGTCCTTCTAATTCCAGTGTGTATCTCGTAGGCATCAGATGGTTATAGTTGATGGTCTTAATGAATGGCTTCACTTTTGAGCGTTTGTCTTGTCGTTTTTTGGACATGCGGCGGGTAATTTGGGAGGGATAGCGTTCTATGCCTGCGACAAGGGCGTGGGGGAATGGGTGTGATTTCGAGCCGGTATCGAGAGGTTGTATGATCACAACCTGTTTGGATCAATAGTCAGTAGAGTCCTTGTTGCTACTCCGCCTGTCGTAAGGATTAAGCTGAAGTAGTTACCTTTTTGCCAGCATATCTCCCTCGGGTAATGATGGCCACGCGGCCGACCTTGAGGACTACCAGCCAAATTATTAGTCAAATAGCTCAGCACTTGATATAGGTGATCGCAACTCACACTTCATCGTTGCTGGTAGGGTTAGTGATTGTTGTAGAGCGACTGTCGTAGTCGCCAAATTGTCTGTGTGGGCACTCAGCCCTACCCGTCGTCAAAATCGGGTGATTGGTTTGACCGGGGTACCGAGCGCGCTTGCCATTTTGGGAGCTTTTGTTTACTTTTCGAGTCGACCAAGCGTCAACCACCAGTGCATGTCAAAATTCCTCACAAACATTGCAGATTACAAAGAGTAGAGCTGGAAGGTCGCTGCCCGTCATCCACTAAAATAATTGGCTTTCTGAGCCACCCTTCGAGGAAAAGCAGACCACAATATATAATGCTTCTTGGCTAACTGCATTGCTCGCGACATTCCTCGCTACAGCACAAATAAGCAGCCATGCCGTCTGAGGATAGAGACGAGTCCCGCGATCGGGAGCTCGTGCTCAGACATCAGCCTTCTTTCTCTGACTCCGGTCGTGCATCAGTTCCAATGTAGGCAAAGTCGTGCTTCATCTTTCTTTTACCTAACTGACGGCTATGGGCATATACCAGGTGGGATAGTTCCGACCCAGATCGCGCACCGCCACCTCTACCATTAAATCCCGGGTCGTCTAGCCCTGCTGCAAAGCCGAATACCTCAAGGAATATAGCTGCAGTAGCCGAGGCATTGACAGCAAAGGCCAGGGAAAGCGCATACACAATCAATCCTCTACCCACCAAATCACCAGAAAAATCTTTGATCAAGACTCAGCATCATAAGCGGTTACAGTCGTTCCAAGAAGGCAATGGCAATGGCAATGGTAGAAATAGCTACGTTGACGTATTAAGCTCTCTGGACAAGTCTCCAGAGAAGTCACCGCAGAGGTTGCCTCGCACACCAGGTTTCGATTTTGAAAATAGGTCCCCGGAGAGAAGCCCGACTCGATCTGACACTACAAAGTCTAGAACAACTACTCCCGGGGGCAAAGACTTTGGAAAGGACACACCGAGCCTGCGAAGGCCACCACCAAGACCCATTCTGGGAGAAAACACCCCTCCATCATCGACGATGCTTGCACTACAGAATATGGCTACACCAAAGGAGATTGATCCTCCTCCGCTCTCCAATATTACCAACACCTCGACATCGAACGCACGTAGATCCCATGACTTCGATGCTATTTCGACGCAAATTCTGAGTCTCACAAGCATTGCCACAAATCTTCAGCGAGAAATGGCCCAGCTTAGTAGACGCAGCAAAGACAATGCCACGGACCTCATTAGCTTGAAAGAAGCTACAAATTCTAGGGATGAAGATATTCGTAAAAGCCTCCGGGATCTTGTATCTAATCTATCCACGCGCTTGACTGAGTCTGAAGCAAGTGAGGGCTCACGCGCAGCGAGTGCTTACACCCACCGACCTGGCGGGTTGTTCTTGGACAGTAAGCCACATTTTTCACCTCCAGGCATGTCAAAGAGTTTTTCGCTTCCAAGAATACCCAGTCCAAATAGTGCACTGGCGGCTTCGATTGACCGGGAGATATCAGCTTCTCCCTACAGCCTAGATGGGGCCGCAAACATAGCGCTATTAGAAAAGATACTTCGAGAAATGGGGACCAAAGAAGGTCAAGAAAAAGTACTGTCCGTACTCAAGGAGCTTCAGGATAAGCCAAAGTCAAAAGACGCGGATCCGCAAGTAGCCAAAAAACTGGAAGAAATCTTAGGCATTCTGAAGGATAATGGCAGCAGCAAAGCCCTGGTGACGCGGAAAGACAATGGCAATGGAGCTGGAAACCGGCCGCTGAACTTCGATCCTCCTTCTAACCCCGTGGCAAAGTCCTCACAATATGTAACGCCGCAAATGGCCGTTGCCATGGCTCATTCGCCACCGAAAGCCGCCGACGTCGTTGTCAACGAAGATCTTCAGAAGCTGCTTAAAAAGATGAAGGATAGTATCACCGAAGGCGGTGGTATGACGGCAGAAGTCAAGGCGCATCTGCGAGAGCTACGAGGTGAAGTGCTCGGCATGGGCCGCGATATCGCTCGAAAATTGGAGCAGGCCGAATCCACGAGCCAGTCTAGAGGCGATGCTCAAGGTCCTGGCCGCGAGGAAATCGCTCAAATAGTCCAGGACGGCTTGGCCGAGTTGAAGCATCATATGGAGAAGTTGATCCGAGAAAGGAGACGCGAATCTTCTTCATCCATGGTCTCGCGGCGCTCCATCGATAGCCAGGAGGTCTATACGGCAGTCAAGAACGCATTGACCGAGTTTCCCCTGCAACAGCAAGTAGCTATGCATGAGCCTGGCTCTGGTATCGAAAGAGAGGAAATTCTCGACGCTGTCCGTGAGGCGTGGGAGACATACAAACCGGAAATCGAATTGCAGAATTTCGGATTGGAGCGCGAAGAAATCCTTCAATGTTTAAAAGAAGGTTTGCAAGACTACAAGTCTGAGGAACAAACCAAAGAAATCGGTGGAGCGAGCTATGAGGATGTCTTAGAAGCTGTCCGTGAAGGTCTGCAGGATTTCAAGCCTCCAGCTCCTATCGAGACCGAATCGTCTCTTACCAAGGAAGAAATCCTCATGACTGTGAGAGACTGCCTTGAGAGCTTCGAATTCCCGTCTTCGAACGTGGGGGTGATAAGGGAGCCTGAAATAACGCGCGATGATGTTCTGGATGCTGTAAAAGAAGGCCTTTCCGCTCAGGCGCCTTTGTCCAAAGACATTGAGTTCAATCGAGAGGACCTCTTCGACGCCGTCAAAGCCGGTCTTGAAGGCGCCCCTACCCCGATGGGTGGGGTTGGAGAGAAGGTCCTGGAGAAAATGGAGGATCTGATTGATGGGATGAGAATTGAGTTCAAGCAATACTCTGTCGCAAATGGCGGAGACACGGAACAGGTCCTTGATGCAATGAAGGATGGCCTCGAAGTCCTCAGAGCTGATATCGAGACGTATGTGGACCGCGCAGCTGATGTAACCGGAAAGGATGAGATCATCGAAACCGTTAAGAACGGGTTAGAGCACCTTCGAATCGATCTTGAGGGAAGCATTGCCAACGCTCCTCGGTCAAATGAGCAAACTAACAGTGGAGAGCTCCTTGACGCGATGGAGAAGGAATTCGAGCACCTCCGACAAACAATCGCAACGTCATTGCTACGATCTAGCGGTCCGGAACTGGAGCGAGAGGACATACTCGACACCATTAGAGAGGGCCTGGCAGGAGTTAGCAACAATTTCTCGCGAGGGGCGAACCCGGAAGAGCAGGCAGAAACAATCACCGTGATGAAGGAAGAATTCGAGCATCTTCGAGAAACCTTAGCCACCACACTTGTAAGAGGAGGTGCTCCAGCCGACAAAGAGGAGATGCTGGATGCTATCCGAGAGGGACATGACGCTCTTCGCGCTGAGCTTGAAGCCAGGCGGGACAGGCCAGAGAGTATCATGTCTGGGACTGGGGAACTCCTGGATGCCTTTCATGACGGACTTGAAAGTCTTCGCTCCGATGTCGAGAGGATGGTGAACAAGCCTCTTGATATGACTGTGAATTACGAGATCCTAGAGACACTCAAAGAAGGTCTTGCCAGCGTAAGAGCGGACGTCGATCGCCTGCATGCTTCCCCATCCGGGCAACAAGATCGAGGCATTTCGAGCACAAGGAATGGGGAAGTCGTTATTGCTGATGAAGAGGGTGCCCAAGGCCTGCGATCAAACGATATTGGGAACCTTGAGATGATGATCACGCAGCTAAGGATCAAGGTAGAAGCGCTCGATGATATGCCTCCCCCTCTTGCAGCTCAACAAGTCCCTGAAGGCGTCGCAGCAAAAGCAGACCTTGAGAGCCTTGAGGCCATGCTACGAGAAATTCAGGTCTCTGTTGCAGACCTGGTTGACAGAGAGCAAACCCAGGCTGAGAATACAGTCACCAAGGATGATACCGAAGCCATTGAAACACTATTGCGCAATACAAAGGCCCAGATTGATGATTTCATGTCTTCCGATTCCGAAGGCCTAGCAAAGGCAACGCAATTCGACACTGTGGAGGCGATCTTGCTCGAGACCAAAGACGCTATAACTGATGCCCGCGCTGAAGGGGTCTCGAAGGAAGATATAGGCATGCTAGAGGCTCTGCTCCAGGAAGTCCGGGCTGGCCTTGAGGAGATACGCGAGAGGACACCCGGAGGCGATGCCGGGGATCAAGTAAGCAAGAGCGATATCGAGGCTTTGCAGACCCTTTGCATGGACACCAAAACTCAAATTGCAGAGCTCGAGCTACCTGACATCAATATCCTCTCCACAAAAGCTGAAATGGACGAGCTCAGCGGTCTGATAAAGGATTTCAATCAGCAGGTAATAGACCAGCACGAACTCACCGCACAGGCTTTCGATGCGCGCAAGACTGAGCACGCTGGGCTAGGTGATCGAATAGAGGATATCAAGTTAATCTTTGACGATGTTCGTGAGGAACTCAAAGCTAAAATCAAGGAAAGTCACCATAGCGTCAAGGACCTTGCCAAAGCACTGGATACCATGGGCGAAACTATCGTAGCCGCAGATGCTACAGGCAGCATCGATAAGCTTATGGAGACCGTGAAGAAGGAATTCGAAACTGTGCACGGTACATTTGCGAGCTCCAAAGAGGAAGTGGAGCAGAACCATGTGATAATGTTCGACAAAAATGTAGAACATAAGGATGCCATCATCAACGAGCTCAATAACAAGATCGATGAGCGCTTTGACGAGATCATGACCAAATACGACGATGCTCAACTTGCTGCCCAGGAGAAAGAGCGGACCCTTGGAACCAAGGATGCTGAGCAGAGCGAGGCTTTGCACGCAACTAAAACCGCTGCTGAAGACCTGCGGTTGCTGATTGATGCGCTTGGCTCTACTATCACAGACTCGTGTGATCGTATGAGCGAGGATTCCAAGACGGTGTTCAATCGCGTTAACGACGTTAGCCAGAAGGTTGATAACCTGCTTGCAGCGGATGATAGAACCGAGCATCAAACTACGAGAGCTGAGATCTCAAAAGCTCTCACAGGAGTCGAAGCTATCCAAGCGCATACCACAGAATACCACCCTAAGATCCTTGATGCAGTTAACGACGTTCTAAATATCGTTGGACAACACTTTGAGCATGCACAGACTGCTGCCGAAGAAATCAAGACAAGCGTCAATGCAATACCTGGCTCCATTCCTCTACCAGCGATTGCCCCTCCCATGCCATTGCCAGAGCCAATCAGAGAAGCTCCCGTTCATGAGAAGTATGACGACACAGAGGTCCACGCGAAACTTGACCAACTTGTCGCTCACGCGGCAGACGTAGGCAAGTCCGCCGCGGAAGTAGCCTTGCTTGAGCAAATCCGAGAACAAGTAAGTTCTACTGCAAGCCAGATGGAGGCCTTTATTACAGCTCAAGAAGCTGCAACTACTGAGACCAACAACGCGATAGCCAAGGAGGCCGAAGATGCAGCTATTGCATTGGAAAAGAGAATGGCGCAAAAGGAAATTGTAGAGGCCGATATAGTCAGGCTCTCCGAGCAGCGACAACGCGTGGACAGAGATGTGGAGGAACTTCTGAGGGAGAAGGACGAACTGATTGCACTCAAGTCGAAAATGCAGGCTGACTTGTCTTCTCTTGAGACAGCCCTCCAGATTAGGCGTGAGGAGCTGCATGTGATGGAGGCCCGTGCCGATGGGCTCGAACGCCGTATCTTGGACGGTGTATTGGACCACTCCCGCTCGCTTCTTACCACTTCAAGACCACCGTCAAGCTTGAAAGACATGAATCTTAAGAGGGTCGTATCATCGGCTAGTAACGCCACAGCAACAACTAGAGCAAGTAGCATGGCTACAACAGTGCCGTCGATGCAGCCCAGCGCTGTAAGTAGCGGTGTTGGTATGGCTCTCAAAAGGCGGCAACCACCTAGGACGTCTGGCGCGAGTACTGCAAGTGGTAAACCTGATCGACGGATTCTCAGTTTGAGTATCCTTGGCGCCAACAAAGGTGCTACTACAGACCGTTCGATGGTCCTTGCCCATCCTTTGATCGCTGGTGGGACCACAAAAGCGAACGGTTGGGGAGCTGGAGGTTTGAAGAGAAGTCACAGCGTCAAGTCGAATTTTCCTCCAAGAAAGACAAGCTGGAACGGTACGAAGGCAATTGGAATGTATGGAGATGACGGTATTGATGAAGGGGAGGATAAGGAGAATAGCGTGCTTGACGAAGAAGACGAGGAGGATGTTGAAGGGAGTCAAGCAGGTACTGAACGGCGGACGAGCTACTCCGGTACATATTCCGGAACCGGGAGCTATGCCGATGGAAGCACTGTAGATGGGGATGACAAGCGAACGAGTTATGGAGCTTCCACCGTTGGTACTGTTGGCGCCACAGACGAAGGTATGACCGTAGACGAAGATGGCGAGTCAGAGGCGGAATCTGCACATGAAGAGGGTGAACCGGAAAGCAGGAACCTATACTTGGGCAGGGAAGCCTACCAAGAGGATCCAAATGTTTCCAAAGGGGGAATGGTTCTTTTTGGCCTCCCCACCGATAGTGGTATCGGCACGGACATTCCCACGGCACAATTAGAGGGTGGTAGCGACTACTTCAGGAGGTAGAGATCCTTCTGAACGGGTCTGCCTGGTTGCTCAGTCTAATGTATAAGAAAGAGGAATAGTCGCCTTGAGTTTGAGTGATTGGTTGCTCTTCATTGTTTTTCTTGGGCTGGTATTCATTAGCGGAGGTGTTTTTGGGTCGTATTGCATACATACCGATCGTTACACTGCCATTAGGAGGCGAAACCCTCATGGAGATACAAAGCATAATTCTGCTTACATCATTTTCACTATGCTTGATGATAATGGACTATAAATTATCAACTGGAACCACACTCTACACAATCCCTGTAAGGCTATCCAGGTACCTAGGTACCTTAGGAATCCAGTCGGCGTTAATATTGACCGATGCTACCTTACATGCTCCCGCGACAACAATCACGTAAACTGACTCTTGTGCTTGATACGCCAATTGTCGCAAGCAGGCTGTAGCATCCCGTGAATCCTTTATTTGGGCAGCCAATCTTCGAACCGCCACAATGAATCCCGCAATGCAGCGCCAGTACGCTACCAACTACCAACAAATGCCCCAGCAAAAACCACATCACCAAGCCTCAGTCAGGCGACCTCCTGGTAAGATACTCTTCCTCGAATCTAATATAGACCTTCTCTTGAACTTCGCAAATTTTTAGGGCCAATGAGTACCTCCCATGCCTCACATATGCAAAAGCCTGTCAACATGGTGGAAGAGCAACAACGCGAGAACGCCAGGCGAGCAGCAGAGCAGCATGCACTTGCCAAACGACGCTCTGAGAAGCCTACAGATAAGAACATGCCTGAAGGGGTTGAGGATCTCATCGTGGGAGACGGCGTACAGCAATATAAGCGGTTGCGAGAGGTGGAAAGGAAATTGGATGCTGTTATGATGAGGAAGAAGCTGGATCAACTTGAATCCTTACACAATGCTGTGAAGAAATATACGACAATACGGATATGGATCTCGAATACAGTGGAGAACCAACCGTGGCAAGGGGCTCAGATGGATGAAAATGCATTCGATTTTAATATGGGGACGGACGCTACATATAAAGTTAAGATAGAGGGACGAGTAATACCGGATGATGAAGGCGAGGACGCCTCGGATAAGGATAGTGAAGATGAGGAAGATGGTACCGATGGAAATCCTAAGGCTCAACCCCCCAATCCATCCACCCCACGAACACTACCTAAAACAAAGCTGTCCCACTTCTTCAAATCAATCACCATCGACTTTGATCGCAATAAAAACCTCCAACCCGACGGCACGACGCAAATCGAATGGAAGAGACCGCCCCTGCCAAATCCTAATGGTCCAGGCCCTATGGTCTACCCAGCAGGCGCTGACTTCGACTGCCTTGAATTCGAGCGCAAGGGCGACGAAAACATCAATTGCGCCATCAATTTCTACCGCGACGACAACCCAGAACGCATGCAGCTCAGTCCCGCACTCGCCGCAGTCCTCGACACCGAAGAAGACGACCGGCCCTCAGTTATAATGGGACTGTGGGAATACATAAAAGCAATGGGCCTATCCCAAGACGACGACAAACGCACCTTCCAATGCGACGACAAACTCCGCGCCGTAAGCACCCCCTCCCTCCCCACTCCCAGAACCCAAAAACTAACAACCCCTCCCCCCCCAGATCTTCCACCAAGAAACCTTCTACTTCCCCCACATCCCCAAAGCCATAATCGACCACCTCACCCCCCTCCCCCCCCTCTCCCTCCCCTACACCATCCGCGTCGACCCCGACCAC
>KI911127.1:296268-314252 GCA_000482085.2 Cladonia metacorallifera KoLRI002260
CCCCCCCCCCCCACCCAAAACCCCATGCATCTAATCTACCTAAACAGAATTAATAATCTCGCTACCATATAGCATATATTCCATCCTTCTATTGCCCATTCATTATCCCCTTTCATTAACTTTCATATATCATACAGATCTATCCTCCTAGGTATCTCCTAAACCTAATCACTTCACTTCAAAACGCATCCTATCTCCTACCCACCTACCTACACCAACTACACTACCCTACATAGAATCTGAATCGCATCGCACTCTCAAAATAAAATATACTTTTTATGAGGCCATTCCGAGGGGACATTCTTGGAATAAGGTACCATTCCGCTGTACCTTGCCTTACCTCAAAGCTTGTACAAGGATTTGCGGGTTTAACAGTTCAGGGTCCATCTTCGTTGTCAATACTTTTTGGACATTCGTATTAGTTTTGTGGGACTTTGTGGTAGAGGATGCCTTTTGGCTGACCTCGTTACAGCTGTAGTCTGGCGGGGTTTTGTGGGCGAGAAACATCTTCTGGCTGGGCAATTGAGGAATTTTTGGGATATTGGTTGGAAAGTATTTCTGAAATCATTGCTATCTATCCTCTGCTTTCGGAAAATCAATGAATCAATACCTAGTCTATGTACCCGTTCCCCCAACTCGCCGTTAAGAAAATTGTTGAGCACAGAAAGAGAAGATTCATTCGCACCATGTCTTGCAATTAATGTGGTATCTGGTATCATGCCCCCCAAAAACACCTTCCGGTTTATGGCCATATCCTTGAAGAAGAGTCATGAATTGAAATCTCTCATTTCCCAGATTTCTCCTTGGCTGTCTGCTTCGCTTCACTGCCCTTCTTCTCTGCAGTCTCCTTGGCTTCCGAAGCCGATTTCGCGGCCTCTTCTTTCTTCTGATAAGCCAGATTCTTAGCCTGCTCTGTTTTCTCGTGGGCATAGCTCTGGGCAGCAGCTGATTTGTCGTGGGCGTAGTTGGATGCTTGGCCGTACTTCTTGGATGCGTAGTCGGTGCCTTCTTCCTTCTTTTCGCTAAGGAAGCTGCTCAGCCACGCAAGGGTGTCACTTGTGACTACGAGACCGGTGGTGATGATTGCCTTTCCGCCTGAGACGTAGCCATCTCCACCACACTTCTTGTATTCGCTGGAGTAGGTTTGGATGATGTAGTTCTTGCCGTCGTCGACGACGCGGAAGGGGAAGTAGGCGTAGTCGAGGACTGTGCTCTTGATGTTTTCTGGGGTCTCTTTGATGATGGGGAAGGTTTGGTCGACTTTGCCGAGGCCAACGGTGGCAAGGTCGTCGACTTTCTCAACGTAGGGTTTTACATAGCCGTAGGGACGCTCGGCATAGGGGACCAATGGAGAGACAAATTTGTCGTAGCCAGCTTGGCTGAGATCAAGGGATTTCTTGCCATATGGGTTGGACTTGACAGCCTCGAGAGTGTCGTTGACAACAGGGTATGAAGTGAGTTTCTGTGAAGTAGGATGTCAGTGGTTTTGTGGAATGTAAAATGGTTGCAGCCTGTTGAAAGATGGAACACTAATGGTATGTATGGCAGAGAGGGTGAATACGTACGTTGATGAACTCAGATGAGGTCTCGCCGTTCGTCATAGTCTTAGACATGGTGATTGTTTGGCTGTGTCTGAAAGTGCAAGAGTGGATGTTAGTTGAGTATCGATAAGGGTGAAACTTGGAAGAATTCAATTGGGGAAAGAAATGACGTTGGACGAACTTATGGGTGTTGTGGGGTAATTGTCTGGGTGTTTTCAAACAAGTGGGTAGGTATCACAACTGGACAGGCGACGAGGAATATCAGCAGCGCGTTGGACAGTGAGTGGGGGAAAAAGCGTGCAGAAGCTTCATGTGGCGCAGGAAGGTGGGTCCTGTACTGTACCTTCTTTGATAAGAAACAAGGATTGATGGTTTTTGGCAGGTATCGGAAGCTTTGTTGGACAAATGGTGGTAGGTTGCAGAAGCGGGGGAAGGTGGAAGGCAGAAGAATGTAGTGATGGTGATGCGAGAAAGACAGGTACGTACAACTCTTGTTGAGCAGAACCTGGATAATCCGGTATCTCAACACCACCTCTAGTCCCAAGGTGAGTTCTCGATCCCTGTCATTTGTGGCACTACGTAAGGTACTGTCATCAGCGAGCACGTAACAGCTCCTTTCGCAGCCAATGGAATGGGGGAGGGGCCATGTCCGCATGGATCGTCGATGGAGCTGCATCCACAACGGTCAGTTTGGTGGCGCGCAAGCAAAGATTGCATGCATTATCCTTATCGCGCCCTACTGGAACTTAAACTGCGCCTCAAATTCCGTCGCCTTTTCAATCTACAACCCTAGGACCGCAGCAACAAGGTCGACAATCATTATGGAAGACCAACACAAACAGCAAAGAACTACTGCGTTACATCCATCGCAGTTCGTTGGTCAACTCAGGAAGGGAATGTATTTCACCTCTGGACAGTCCTATCCCGCGCACGTTCTTGTGGCGTCGGACAATTCCATCCTGTTGGGTAGCTACTATCATCTAACCCAAAGCCTTATCCTTGCTTGGCACGCTACCACATGTCTGATACATGCTAGGGTCCTGAACCACGGGTGATATTCATGGAGGTAGAAGACAAAATACTCAAAGGAAAACAATGACTGTGCAGCAAGGCTGCTCTAATTACTATCATCGTCAGCTATTCGAGCAATGAGGCCTGGTTAGTATACAAGACGTCGACTACGTTGCTCAACTTTTCAATCGTCTCCAGTGCTGCATCATACCCCTGATCCCTCTCCGCTTCGTCGTACACAATTAAGCAACCGGCCCCCTGATCGAGCACCCCTATAATTACCTTATCCAGGATCATCTGTGATAGCTTTCTCTCCACTTGCTGCGTGTCTAGACCAACCATCTTTGCGATGTGTTCAATCTCTACCCTGCTGAAAGGTTCAATGACTTTGATCAGATTCTGCTCCAACATGGCATCATACAGCCTTCGCAAGTGATTTCGAATGAAGACATCGCTGCCAAGCTCATAACGGTAATTCGACAATGCTTTCTCATAGTCTTCTAAACTTCGATTTGCATGTGCGCGAGCAACAGCCTTCATTGCTTCCAGATTCTTGCCCGAGTACTTCATCGCTTGCTTAGACGTCATCAGGTTGTTGACATCGTCCACGAGATTCAACATAATTTTGCACAGCAACATGTACTGCAGCGCTGATGTTGCCTTCTGTGTCTCTTCCTGCGAATGGTACCCCTCAAGAGCCTCGATGAAGTAGGAGAATGCAGTGTTGAAGTCCTTGTCCTCCGCATGAAGCATTCCAGACTGCATATCGAGGCCAGCTTGCAGCAATGGTGGAGTATAAACTGAAGCCGCTGACGTTCGTGCCGATGTTAAAGCCGCACGTGCTTTGGGTTGGTTACCGAGTGCGTGATATACCCGGGATTCCAGCAGCTGAACCTCCACAAGAACGAGCTTGTCGTCTAACCGTTTCAGCTCCTTGAGAAGACCGTTGATGAGGGTGAGAGCATCATAGTAAGATTGCTTTTGCATATAGAGTGAGACGAGGCGGGTTTCAAGATTCTGACGGAGAAAGCTGCGCCGTTCTGACACGGCCCATTCTATGCAGGATTTGGTAACGGATATTTGTATATCGACGGTGTTTGGTATGGAGGAGAAGAGGTCGAGTAGCTGACGGACTGTATTTCGTTAGTATAGATCGAACATTCAGACAGTTGACCAAATACCTAGTTTGGCTGTTTTTGCCTTTGTAAAAGAGCCCAGTGATGATGTGCTGGAGCGGACTAGCTCAGCGAGGTCTTCTGATTTCCTTGTATCCTTGTATGACTCTCCCAGACCCATCAAAGCCGTCTCATACTCCCGTAACGCCGCCTCGCTACCTCGGGGCTTCTCTGAGAGTATCTCCTTATAGATCGCCTCAGCTTTTAGCGGATCGGTCTTCCCAAGCTTCTTGGCTTCTTCTATCTTCGCTGAGCTAGCCGGTGCAGGAGCCATAATGTCTGACAGAGCTTGTACCGCGCTATGTTACTTGGGAGGACGAGTTGCGCCGTTGACTGTTGAATAATGTTGATGTTCTGCAGCTTTGCGCGCTAGTTGCCAGCCTTATCGGCAAAAGTTCGGCCAACAGACAAAAAGATCCATTTGAATATGTTCACCATGTCTGCAACCCAGCATCTGTGTCACCTCTTCTGGATTAACCCCGTGAGGGTTTCCTGGATACATTCATACTAACCTGTTATAGGGAGTTCCAGAGTTGTTTCACCATGGTTAGTGAACGATCTCCTCTGAGCTCCGCAAATCGTCTCTTGCCGTTCTAACAAACCATAACAGAAAATCAAGGCCCTTACTCGACCAGCAGCCTCTGCTCAGGCTCCTGGCTCCAGTGTTGCTCGTCAACCCAGGAATTTGGACCCGGCTCTCCATCCTTTCGAGAGGTCCCGCGAGTATACAAGAGCTTTGAATGCTACAAAATTGGAGCGAATGTTTGCGAAGCCTTTCATTGCTCAGCTTGGCAAAGGACATGTGCGTTACTGCTATACTGTGGTCTCTGAAAAGGCAAATCTAATCTCCGAGTTAGGTGGATGGAGTCTATACAATGGCGAAGGATCCTGAGCGGCTTGGAACGTTCGCTTCGGGGTCTGGAGATGGGGTTGTGAAGGTGTGGGATCTTACCAGCAGGGAACAAACATGGGACACCACTGCTCATGAAGGAATAGTGAAAGGCCTATGTTTTACGAGAGATCAGAAACTCCTTTCCTGTGCCAGTGACAAATCCATTAAGCTATGGGATCCTTACAACACCAAGTCTGGAACAGTGCCACTGGCGACGTATCTCGGAAATGCAGCATTTACAGGTATCTCACATCATCGCTCAATGACTCACTTTGCGGCAAGCTCAAGCGTTATTGCGGTCTATGACCTCTCGCGCTCCTCTGGAACACCTTTACAAACGCTCCACTGGCCCACATCTACGGACACCATCAATACTCTAAGCTTCAACCAGACTGAAACTTCTTTACTGGCTTCGTGTGCTACCGATCGATCTATCATTCTCTACGATCTTAGGACATCGTCGCCTTTGTCTAAAGCTGTGCTTGCATTGGCTTCGAATGCCATTGCGTGGAATCCAATGGAAGCTATGAATTTTGCTGTGGCAAACGAAGATCATAACATATACGTCTTTGATATGAGAAAGATGGACAGAGCCTTGAATGTACACAAGGATCACGTAGCTGCGGTAATGGACGTCGAATTCAGCCCAACAGGGGAAGAGCTTGTGAGCGCCTCTTACGATAGAACAGTACGTCTTTGGGACCGGAATGCGGGACACAGCAGGGACATCTACCACACTAAACGTATGCAGCGTGTGTTCTCTTGCAAATTCACCCCTGACGCCCAATACATCCTATCTGGTTCAGACGACGGAAACGTTCGCCTCTGGCGTGCCAATGCTTCAAAACGAGAAGGAATCAAGTCTGCTCGCCAGCGCCAAAAGCTTGAATATGATGAAGCACTCAAGGAACGATACAAGCATATGCCTGAAATTAGAAGGATCAAGAGGCATAGACATGTGCCCAAGCAAGTGAAGAAAGCTGCAGAGATTAAGGGTGAGGAGCTAGCGGCGATCAAAAAGAGGCGGGAGAATGAAAGGAAGCATAGCAAGAAGGGTTTGGTGCCTCGAAAGCCTGAGAGGGAGAAGATGGTGCTCGCGACGGAACAATAGTCGAGATGAAGAGCTGGCAAGTAGTGCCATTAATACGTATTAATCGATGTTGCACGCCCCAATACAAACACCGACGAAGAATCAAGCGGCCACAACCATTGATAAATGATCCCTTGAATTGCAGGAAAGGTTCGTACTCTCCCACCATCTATACGAAGAATGCGGCTGATATATCACAAGGGTAGGAAACCAAAGCAGCCTACAAAGGCGCGCCAAGCAGTGTTGATGTCAAAAATTATTCGAGATTCAATAAGACGGATAGCAGACGATGTGTATTCTGCATCATCTTCTTGACTCCTCCGCTTTGGACGCTGCATGTCGCGCTTTCGCCTCTTACACTTATTATTCCGAGGCGAAGATCTAGCCTGAGAGCAGACAAGTGGATGAAAGAGGGCGTGGCGTGGGTTTTGATAGTCTCGATTGTCTTTGTACGGAAGTTGTTGAAGGTCATATGTCAGACTGACACCTTAGGTGGTTTGATGAGACAAGAAATGATGCGTTACAGACGTATCAGAACAAAATCGGGCCATCTAATCAAGAATTTCTACGTTCCGAATGAAGACGACCTGTTACCCTGTCGCCAGTGTAACGAGATAGTATTGGACACAAATGTCCTGATGTCGTGTAACACAAATAAAAGTCTCGTGAATACCCCATAATTACACATGCAAACAACGCTTTATGGGTGGGTAATTTGGCTTGTAAAGCCCAGATTGTTGTACTGATTCAGGGCGCCGTGTCTCTGCAGCTTCTCAGAATAGTGAGATACACAAAGTAATATTACACTTGTTAGTGCATAGGAAAATACTCCTTTGAATAGAGCTGACGTGTGAGATGAACTAGCTTGAAGCTTGTTATGTGGAAAGCCGTTGTTTATATTCTATAAAGTTATAACTATGTGCGTTAGTGGTAACAGGAGAGTGACGCTGGCTCTCGAGCGAGTGGTTGGTTCTGTTTATTTTGTTGATTTCAAGCGCTTCATAGGCGTAGGGGTTGGCGCTATGATCCTCGAGGAATTTGATGTCGTCTTTTTAGGAAGGTTGATCAGTGTGAAGAAGTAGGAAAGAAAAGCTCCGCTGCCACCCTATCCCACTCACCATCCCACCGTTTCTTCCCCTCCTGAACGGCTCCCTCCTTCAACTTCTCCAACAACCCCTTATCCGGCCCAAACAACTGCATCAGTATAGCTTGCAGGCCAGCAGCATCACTGAAACTCTTCCCATTGATGCCTTCATGCACAAGTTCCGGCCATGCTTCGAAGTCTCCCCAGCCCGTTACCGGCAAACCTGCCCCAAACATATCTACCACTTTCATGGGCAAATCTACACCACTGCTGCTTGTGTGAAGGCTCACTCCTAGGTCTGCAGATCCGAGGAGTCTGGCGTAGCCATCGATGCTTAGGAATGCTGTTTCAATAGTCACCATTTCGAGTTTGCCTTCTGCTTTGAGCTGAGAGATGCGAGACTGAAAGTCGGCTCTTTGCGGTCCTTTTCCGGTAACTACTGCCAGTATTTCGGGCAGCTCCGGGTGGGTGGTAATTGCGAGGTCCGAGTACTTGATCAGTGCGTTGAGAAGTATAGAAAAGTCCTCGTCCGGTGTCCAGGAGGTGGAGCTGATCAGCAATTTCGCCACGCCCTTCTTGACTGCTTTAGTCATTACTGTAAAGTCACGACGCTTTAGGCCATCTTCCGGATAAAGTAAAGCGGGTAACTCGTCAAGAAAGCGCTGACGCTGCTCATTGGACAATACTCTGAAATTCGAAGCAGGACGATCATGAAGTGATCGAATCTCAGAACTGATACTGTAATCACGCTTGAGAACTCGAGACATTGCATCAGTCACACAGAGATGGGCATAGGCAGCCCGGGCAAAAATCCTCTCATATAGACGAGATATCTGAACAAGCGGATGCGTATTGCCGAGTCTCAAAGCAAGAATAGAGTAGCCAAAGTTGTGCCAATCGATTACAAGGCGAGTATGGCGTAGGAAGCAAATTACTTGAGCAATGAAAAGAGTAGGTATGGGTGGGGGATTCTGTACAAGTAGCCATCTGGCAGGTCGTGTCCTATATCCAAGGACAATCCAAAGAGTCCAGATTTGGAAAAGAACTTTCAACGGCCCGTACAAAATGAACAGGCGATTATCTTTTGTCTTCAAATATTCTGGTGTAGGGTCAAGCGGATGCACTTTTATGACAGCCGGATATGCCAGGATATCAGGATGTATGTCAGACTCCAAGTAGCCTATGAGGTCGACTTGAATCTCATGTTTGGCAATGCTCAAGGCATGATATTGCATTCGAGGGCTCCTGCCAATATCCCCGAGGACCAATATCTGAACTCTGTTGGCACTGCGTTCCTTTCCGATAATGCCACCGTACTGGGAAGGTAATGAGTAGAGTACGATCGAAGTGATGCCAAAGATTATGACCATCCATGGCAGCCAGCTCTCGAAGTTGAACATCGGCGAAGTACAATTCGAGAGCACCGATTGTGAGGACTAATCAGCATTTTGGGGCGGTGGCCAGCCTTTACCTCAAGCATTACCAAGGTTCCATAGCCTTGAATCTTGGTCAAATAGCATTGCAGATCCTCTCTGGATGACGCATCGGGCCGATAGATTCTCCGGTTTACACGGGTTGCTGTACCACCTATCAATCATCCCCTGGCCGCAAACAGTCGCAACTTCTCTCTTTTCGAGCTCCATTATTACCACTGATTGAGCAGCAGGTTCTGACTCTCAGTGCCGCACCTTCCACAGCTATCACTACCTCTGCAATGATAGAATTATCTCAGAATCTTTAATATAATTGCATAGGGAAAGCGCGTTGCAATATGGCAACTACCTACGCTCTCCCTTCCACGCTGAACGGCCATACCGGGGGCCACCATGGTCATTCACATAGTAGGAAAGCGGCTATACAACGGAACTCTTTACAATATGCCTCTGTCAATAATGGAGGATATCAGATGAACGCTGGACCCACAATCGACAATCAATTGAGAGCTGAAATGTTGCCTCAACACCAAGCTCATAAGTCTGCAGAGATGCCGGTCGAGACACATCGAAAGGAATCATTCCCGACTCTGCAGCTTCCTTCGCCACACCCGTCGTTCTCAACGCCTACAGGTGCTAGATCAAAGAGCACAGAACGGAGGAAGAGTGTGGGACTTCCCACTCATCTGCATCTGGGAAACGGCTCGAATGAATACGGATTTCCAGCCCCCACTGCTAATCAGAGATTTCGTGCGACGAGTATTGGTCCTGGAGAAAGGTAAGACCCTTCACAAGTGCGCGGCCATTTGACGCATGCCTCTAACGTTCATAGCATTAAATCTATCACCATCACCGAAGCCATCAGTTCAATATTGGTGCCCTTACCCTATGTCCTTACATCTTTGACTCTCGGAGCACTTCTAGCGGCTCAATCAGCCGAATCAAACAAGAAAGGCCTGTTCCGACATGCTTCGTTACATTTACAGGCCAGGCAGGAGTGGCCAATTGTATGTACCATAACCTCGATAACGCTTGTGACTGTTGGGTTGAAAGGGAAGATCTGGCAGCCGCCGGCGGCTCTAGACCGGCGAAAGAAGTCGCTCGCGGGGATTGAAGATCTGGAAAACCCGAATTGGAGTGTAACAGCTCGAAGAATATTGGGCAGGATACTTAGTGTGGGACTGCCATTCTACGCTACCTCTCAACTGGGAGCTGCTCGCGTTGGTTTGGTGATGCTTGTTGGGCTGGCTTCGAACATTACAGGGATCGATAACGAGTCAACGGATCTCACAAAAGCCCAAGGATGGAAGCGTTTATTGAGCCACCGACGATGGACGCTCGTTTCAATTATGTTACAGATTCTATGTGATCTCTCAGGCTTAACAATCGACTCCAGAGCCTTCGATATTTGGCTGGGTTATCTGGCTCTTGGACTTTCTGTCCTTATCCTACCGCCTCCATTCCCATCATCTAGACCTAAATTCTCCGTGGCTACCTCCTCGGGCGCTGTATCGGAATCGAAGTCCTCGGCAGTCTTCTCGACGCCTTGGCAAACACCTGGACAGGTCGAACCCCGGTCCCCAAAAATGCATATGGTATCACCAATGATATCTTCGCAGCAGGATGTTGATATTACACTTTGGGGTGGACTTGCACTCCTAATGTTCAGTCTGACAGTCAATCTCTTATACAATCACGGCCAAGCTCTCTCTTTGGGACAATTGTTCTGGAACTCTATATCTGGACTCGCGGCAGCATTGGTACTGACGGCTGCTGAACCGAAGAGTTTACGAAGCAACAAAGGACTGGGGCTTGTGCTTGGCTCACTCACATCATCTTTGGCCTTGACGCAAATGGGTGGCGGGACATGGGGCTCGTTCTCATACCAGAGCATCCTCGTCGGCATAGCTTTCGCAGCATTGAAATATGATATTCACAGAGCATCCTCCCTGTCCTCGCATTCCAACCATCACCACCATCACCATGCCCCGAAAATACAAGTCCATGAGTATGGTCAAATGTCACGGTTTTCGGCAAAGTTGGTACAAAGCATCCCGCAATGGCCACTTCTTCATAGCATTTTGGTCGAGAAGGACTCGCGGCGGATATTCTACTTCATGTGGTGAGATTGTAGTCTTCCCCCAAAACTTACGGCTACTAACGGCACACATAGTCTCAACTTCGCTTTCATGCTCGTCCAGACTTTCTATGGGCTAGTGACTGGATCTTTGGGACTCCTGAGCGATAGTATCCACATGTTCTTCGACTGTCTTGCACTCGTAGTAGGTCTGTGTGCGGCTGTGATGAGTAAATGGCCTCCCAGCGAGAGGTTTCCGTATGGCTACGGTAAGATGGATACCCTCGCTGGGTTTGCCAACGGTATATTCTTGATGTAGGACACTTCTAGAACTTAGTCGCTGCATGGATACTAATTCGTGGTTTAGGCTCATAAGCGTTGAAATTATCTACGAGGCAATTGAGCGTCTGGCAGAAGGCGATCACATCAACAAGATTGGAGAGTTGCTTACCGTTAGCAGCCTCGGATTGGTCGTTAACATTGTGGGCATGACAGCCTTCGGTCATGCACACCACGGGCACGGTCACTCCCATGGTGGACATGACCATGGAGGTCACGACCACGCAGATCACGGCCACGCTGGCCATAACCATGGCGAGGAGTGTTCTCATGATGACCACTCAAATCACGACCATTCTCACCACGACCACTCGCACCATAACCATTCTCATAGTGACCATGACCACTCTCCTCCGAAACACACCCATCCCTTGAGTAGTGTCCAAACACACAACCACCATGTGGACCACCTCAGCACAGGCCCTTCTCCTAGTCCATCAGTCTATTCTTCTTTTCCCGCAACCCCATCTAAGCCTATTCATTCCCACTCTCATGCTCACGGTCATGGTCATGGAACCCATGGTCACGGACACCACCATGGCAACGAGAACATGGAAGGCATCTACCTGCACGTGCTAGCCGACACTTTGGGTTCGGTTGCAGTCGTCATATCCACGGTTCTCATCCACTACACTGGCTGGTCAGGGTTTGACCCTCTGGCCTCTTGCTTAATCGCCATCTTAATCTTCCTATCCGCCGTCCCGCTCGTCAAATCGTCAGCTCGTACTCTGTTGCTTACTGTGCCGGATGATACGGAGTACGATCTCCGAGAAGCCTTAGCGGGGCTCGCCGGCCTCCGTGGTGTAGTCGGCTACGCGGTCCCGAAGTTCTGGCTAGAAGCAGGCGAGAACCGTAAGGTCTTAGGTGTGATACATGTCATTGCCGGCAAAGGGACTGACTTGGAGGATGTAAGGGAAAGAGCAGTTTCTTATTTAACTGGACGTCATATGGGCGTGGTAGTTCAGGTAGAGCGAGAGGGAAACGGCAGGTGTTGGTGTCAAGCTGGAAAATAACACTAGATAAAGTATTGGGTGTCGCAAATGACATGGAGGATCGTGATTACTGGAAAACATTATGGTTGCATATACACCCCTGAGACGAATTTCCTCTGTATATTAGATGGTACTGTATTATAGAGCTGTCAGCGTAAAACATGCGGCTTATGAACAAAATGATGAGTTTGTTTCGAGTCTTGAAGTTTACCTATACGCATACTCCTTTTAGGCTAGGTATTTATCGACGCATATCTTTAACAGGTATCAAATAAATCTCCGATCCCCCTTTTCTTTCCGATTTCCGAGCTGTTCTCCGAACCATCAATATCTATGGACATTTTCCCTTTGAAAGCTCCAGTTGAGGAAGCGTGCCGGAATATCATTGTGCCTACACACACTCGAAAGCTAATGCCTCAATTTGATACAATATATATCATACAACTGAGCAGAGTAATTACAACATACGAAGAGTCCATCCACTCATCCATTCAATATCCCCCCACATCTTCCTTCCGCCCACACCCCATACCTACCTACATCACTCACTCACCTTTCTCCTCCCCCTCTATAAACCTCCTCACTTCATAGACTGGTAGTTCTCGCAACATCTTCTCATAACCCCGCACCCCGCCCCATTTACCCATCAGCCAAAGGAAGAAATACGTCATCCATTCCTCAATTACGCCTTTTTTACGCTTCATGTCTCCAAAGCGCTTGGATGCCTCTTGGATCGCTGTTACGCGGGGTTTGCGGATTTCTTCGTACTTTTTGAGGGCGAGGGAGATGGCTTGTGAGGGGTCTGGGGGATTGTGTGGGGAAGGGGATTGGGATTGGGATTTGTGGAGGAAGTGAGCGAGGAGCATGGCGAGGACTTGTGCGTCTTCGAGGGCTTGGGATGCGCCTTGCCCGGAACTGGGTTGTAAGGCGTGAGCGGCGTCGCCGACGAGAACTGTGTTGCCGTTTGATGACCAGGTGGGAAGCGGGGGGGTGGTCCAGGTTGGGTGGATGGAGTCGACGGTTGCGGTGGAGACTATGGTTTGGATCACGGGGTCTTTCCAGTCAGAGTGCCGGGCTTGGAGTTGGGCTTTTATGGCGGAGAAGTCGGGAGAGGGGGTGGAGGGTGGGGTGGAGACTTGGTATGTGGACCACCATATTGCTGAGTGGAGGGGTGTTTCGGGGCTAGGGATTTGGTCGGGACGGTTGCTTGGGGATGCGAGATTGCAGGGACCGTAGCCGAAGAATCCATGGGCGCCGAATGTCATTGTTGTTTGGCCTGGGGGGTAGGTTGGGCCGAGGGTGCTGGCGGAGATGAAGCCGCCTATGCCTACGAGTCCTCTGGAATTTTTGTGAGTTTTGTAAGCATTTTCGATTGATATATTAAAGGTGCTCACTCATAGGTTGCTGGGTAGTGATCTATTTTGCCATCACCAGTGACAGTCCTTTTGACAACGCTTCTGACGCCATCAGCGCCAATTATCAGATCAGCTTCTACATCTGGAGAGCCATCTGCAAATTTGAGTCGAGCTTGCTGAGCTTGTCCGCACGTGACTTCGAGCACATTGGCATGCACAATCGCCTCGTCTGGTACAGCTTCCCGGAGACATTGCCAGAAGTCCTGACGGCCTATCATTACAGTATACATTGGTGGTGTGCCATGGTCGACGGTAGGAAAACGAGCGAGAGTGCAGCCATACGAACTTCGCATACAGAAATGGGAGCACGAGTAGCCTTTGGCGACAATCTTTTCAAAAAGCTCTTCATGGAGATCTCGTAGTACGTGCAGACCATTGGGTACGATACCTAAGGCTCCGCCTACAGTCGTAGAGCCTGAAGTGTGGCCTTTCTCCGCCGCTGCTTGATGCTTTTCATAGATAAGAATCTCAATTGGTACGTCATGCAGCAATGCCGGAGGGAGAAGCTTTTTCAGAAAGAGATAGGTAGTAAGACCGCTGATGCCGGCACCAACGATGATTACTTTCATCTTCCTGACAGGGACGCCGTTCAGTCTCTACCGGAACTTGCCATACACCGAAATTAGCTGAAAGCAACGTCTTTCGGAAATCTTAAAACATGGTCCATGAACGCCATAGGAAGACCCTGACTCTGGATATAACACTTCTTGTTGCCTTGAGAATGCAATAGATCTCGATGGTGAGTAGCTAGCAGATATCTTGTTGCCTTGTGGCTTCAGCGTGTAAGCCAATGCTAATGCTGCTTACGTGATCATATCCTCGTACTCTTTGTACGAGGCTGATTCTTTTCCGTCTGTTCAACTTCATCTCTAATCTTAATTTTATCGTGGACATGGTGCCTGTAAATCTTGGGGTTGGAGACAGTTCGCGATCTCGCGTGGCAAGCCGTGAAGCTTTGATGGACATCCCACGCTTTCACAGTTGACACTTAGAACTACTCCTAGTTGGCGGCGATACCTTGCCGGATGCCCGGTTTTGCTCAGGATTCACACTGGGACTGGACTGGACAAGGCAAGCGAGTTTTGGTGGCGTGTGAGTGGTGGCCATACTAAGGCAACCGACGCCTCCCAGTAATCTGAAAGTCGAGTGACAGACAGAGCCGCTACCTTAGCGACCGAGTTTGTTACCCCTCTAATACCTTATCTCAATCATTCCATCCAACCAGCACTGCGCCTTAACTGGTATCACAACCATGCGCCCTCTGGGAATGAAACGGAGCCTTACTGACCGATCCCGTTCCTACATGACTGGCCAGTGCACCCTGGGACGCTCTCCACCCCATAACCCATGTCCCCAACTGATCCTCCCTATCGACTCCATTTCGTCCCTTGCCTACCCCATGCCGGCCAATTGTAATTTCGCGCAATCGTTGACTACTTTAGGGCAGTCTGGAAGGCTTCCGACAAGATTGACTTCGATGCAAGAATCGGGGCACGAAACGAGGAGGGGGCCAGGCAGAAAGTCGCCGAATGGGATAACAAGGAGAAAAAGTCGAAAAGTCAGACGGACACATGCACATCGGTCTCGAGTCTGAGTCGAGAGGCAAACCTCGTGTTCCACGAATGGAAGACACAGGAGGGGTCTTCGGCCTGCACGAATGATTGAATGAGCGGCGCGTGAAACCCAAAGAAGCCGCGTGGGATTGGACCTGCCGCTTAATAGCATTAGGCATCTAGGAGATCTGGGCTGTGATGGGTGAGAAAGCAAGCTGCCATTAGCCGTCATACAGCGTCGGAAATCACCAAACCTTTAACGTACGCCCTATCCTTACCTTATTGGTATGCGATGCACCATGCACGTTATCTTCCCCATCGAAACATGGCGCACTGCACGGATGAGCAATGCCTTTGCTAGACCACTTAGCCATGTGCCCTGCGACCCCACATAGCCATTCAACTGCTTCAGCTCGTGCCACGCTCAGGCTCAAGCTCGAATAATGCATCAACCAATATTCCCACAAGCTCATGTCCTTGCTTGCCGGTAAACCTCAAAAGAAGTTTCTTTCTTGACGTGGCTTGTATGTGGAGTACTATGGTATTACTTGGACGATTATGACTGCTTGGTGGTCTAACGAGAGAATCAATGCTACCGTCACTCAAGAATACATTGAGAGGGAATTGGGGTCGAAGAAATACGTCGACACCCTTCATGGCGTACTAGCATTCGGGGACGGCTTGACAGATGACACTTACCTGGACTGGATCCTCGAGAGGAGCCCGCGCATCTTTCTAATCCTCAACCAAATTGGGGCACCAGAGAAGGTCTTTGAGGCGATCGACAGGTCCTTCACCGACGATGATCTTCCGCTATCCCAAGATTCCCTGTGGGAGCTCAATCTCTTCGGTGGAAAGTCGGAGACGTTGGATAAGAAGTTCTACCGCGAACAATTCAACTTCCTTATACAAGAACTCGAGCCTGGCAATCATATCAATTATAGCACGTGGGACGTTGTACCGGTGGAAACGACAGCAAAACGTCCAGGCATAACTACCAACACATCCTGTGATCAAGTGCGAGTCCAGAATCAGGTCTACACCAGAAAGAAAGTGGCCACATTCGGTGACAATGGGATTGACGAGGTACATTTTATTATGCACCTCAAATCTCTCACCACCATTCAACATCCTCATCTTGTCTCGGTCTGGGCAACCTATTCACAAGATGAGTTCAACTATATACTCCTTACTCCTCCCACGGAGATGACACTGAAGGCCTTTCTTGATGAGCCACCAAAGGCTTTCAAAGCACTCGAGAAATACGAACGCCGGAACATCTTCATGACCTGGTGTCACTGCCTCACATCTGCCCTAGCCTCCCTTCACGACAAAGGCTTCACGCATCAGACCCTACGTCCCTCGGCGATCACAGTCGACCACAAGAACACCATCTTCATCAATGATTACAGCGCCCTTAAAGCCCTCGATATCGACGAGGCTGCCCAACCCTACAGTAGCGAGCTTTACGACCATTCTGCTCCTGAGAACTGGCTTCGCAAACCTTGCCTACACGAGACAGCACCATTAAAGACATACCTCCCAGGGGGTGGCCGCACAGCCCGACGCATACCCAAGCCCGAGCCTCAGGATCCAACCAGTACGCTGCCACTGCCACCACCCTCGCCAGGCATGCCCACACGAAAAAGCTCCAAATCAGGCGCAACCTCCAGGTCGGGCTCGAAATCCAATTCTTCGGGTTCCTCGACTACAACTCGACCCCGCAACACCGTCATCACTACCTTTGCCCCTCCTCAACGCGTCGCCTCCACTGCTGGTAGCTCTATCCACAGCAAGAGGGCCTACTCATCCGATGTTTTCTCCCTCACTACAGTTCTCCTCACTCTTCTCTCAATGATCCTCCAACATTCCCCGAAATCCTTCGCATCCCATCGGTGCCGCTTGAACCGCCAGGCCGGTCGTGGTAACGCACCTCCTGATGCCTCTTTCCACAAAAACCTACCTCAAGTGATGAAATGGATAGACATCCTGGCGAAAGAGGCGGGACAACGGGAAAAGAAGGACATGAAGTTCTGGGGCGCCGTTGTAGAACTAGCGCAATTATGCCGACTTGGTGTACAAAAAGAGCCAAAGGATAGAATACATAGCAAAGATTTGGAGAAAAAGGTGGCAGGCTGGGTAGACTGGGGATTAGGTCGCAAACGCAAGTGCAATTGTACATGTGGGACCGGCACGAATGGAGCCCAAGAATTCAAACCCGATTACCAAGAGCAGGAGCCTGAATCAAAATACCAACTCCTGAAGACCAACGGGCACAGCAAATTCCGGCTTGAAGAAAAACGGAAATTAAGTCTCCCACCAGCCGAAAGCTCCGTCGACGTGGCCGTAGGTAGCATGCGCCGCGCAAGCATCGCCTCTTACCAAGAAAGCACCGTCTGGGGCCTCGGCGAGCTCTCCCACCTCCACTCCGGCCTCATGCGTCCCCCCAGCATCATCTCCACCCAAGACAGCCTAATCTGGGGCGCAAACGACGCTCCCCACTTCGACAAAAACACCATCGTCCATCGTCCCATGACCTCCGGCGCTAACAACAATGAGAGCGGCATATGGGGCCTGGGCGACGCTAAAATGAGTAATAATGAGATAAAACCATACAATATGATGGAGAAAAGGAATAAATCCTTTCCGCAGGATTACCCGGCTTCTACTACTACTTCGAATATTGCTATGGGTGTTATGGGCGATGAGGATGAGGGGAGCGTGTATAGTGGTGATGGGAGCGAGACGGAACAGGGGGCTGAGACGCTGAGGGCGGATTGGCCGCTTCCGCTGGGGACGCTGACGCTTGATCATCGTGTTAAGCATTGATGTCTGAAGTCCAGTGGGTAGCAGGAGGAGGAGAAGGGGGCCGGGGGAGGGGGGAGGAAAGATGAAAGAGGAAGGGGAAGGGGGGTGTTGTATAACGATGGTGATTATGTGCTTCGAGATATAAACCTAGGGTTGGACTATAACGTGATATCGACCTGGGTTTTCTGGATCTTGAGTTGCACAGGTATGCAAATGCAATGGAATGGATATGAAAAGAGTATGTAATGATAAGGATACTTTTGAACAATGGATGATGGGTGGGCTTTGCAGAATCTGGCATTGCTAGATTCTAGGGATATGGGAATAGAATTTTTCTGGGTTGTTGGATGTACAGATGTGTACTGTGCCTTCGGGGGTTATATATTCTTTCTCGCTGTCTTTGCTACTCCGAATGTTGAAAGAAATATCGTTGCAAGATGGTGACAACTACAGCCTACATTCCATCTCCCCCCCCCCCCTTTCACCCCAAACTACCCCTTCCTCTTCTCCCCCTCCTGCTTCCTCATCGCCCCCTACCCCTCCTCACCCCCATCCCCTTCCCCTCCTCCCCTCC
>KI911127.1:314739-439110 GCA_000482085.2 Cladonia metacorallifera KoLRI002260
CATCCCAGTCCCCTTCCCAACCTACTCCCCCCTCCCACCACCAGCAAATCCCTCCGCCCCCACGGGCGCCGTGCTCCTCCTCCTAATCCCCGGCACACTTAATTTCCTCAGCGTAATACCAATCGATGGACGGCGGGAGGACGTGGTAGGTGAAGGTGGAGGAGGGAGCTGTTTTGTGTGGGGTGTGTGATTAGCTTCTTTCTGTATCGTGGGAAGGTAGGGGTGGTGATAGGGATTTGAATCGTTAGGATGGGAATGTGCGGGGTGTAGGTGATATGGGGGATGTGGATGGGGATGGGGTGCATACATCAACACTAAGCCCCTCGCTTCTCCTGCGTATCGGCCCCCTTTGTCCATCCCTACCGCCATCATCGTCCTCGTCATCCTCCTCCTCCCCGTCGTCCTCTTCGTCTGCGTCCTCATCCTCACTTCCCGCCCTGGTCACCGGCTCCGTCACTGGGGTCGCCCTCCCACTCCCCACCCTCGTAACGGGCTCCGTCACCGTCACTGGCGTCACATTCCCACTACCAACCCTGCTCTTCGTTTTCCACGTCCTCCCCTTCCAAATCCCCACCACCTTCTTCGCTCTCACATCCCGATCCCGCTCCAACCCTAATTTCCTAATAGCTTTTAAATGTTTCTTCTTCATTTCGGATAAGTGTTCTACCTTTAACCTCAGAAGCGGAAATCAGTGAAAAATAGTTCATGAGGAGATGAGTATTATACCGAACTAACGCACCTCCTCGATCCAGAGTTCTTGGCTGGCTGACCAGCGTTTTTGAGCGGAGTGCAGCTCGGTTTGACAGTGGAGGAGGCGGGATTCTTGCGCGGGGGTCCAGGTTGGTGGGGTTTTAGTGGTGGTGGAGATGGTGGAGGAGGATATTGAGCGCTGGAGCTGGAGACGGAGGGGAAAGGCTACGTTATTCGGAGAGGATGTTGGAGAGGAGGAGGGGGAGTGGCTGGTTTGAGGGATGAGGGTTTGTGGTGAAGCTGGTGGTGCCATGACGGATGCATGGACGGTGGGTCGATTTTGGGAATCTGTGACTGTGGTATTATGGCTGCCCGATGAGATTGGTAAGCTGGACTTGAGGTGTTGAAATATGTAGAATAAAATATATGGTGGTGTATGAACGTGCGAGCGCTAGAGTAGAGAGCCTATATTACACTGCCTGTTGGGTGCGGTGACGAATCAATCTAGCAAGTCGAGGAGTCTGCTGATGTATCGACTATACTAGGAATTGCTCGCGTGACGGCGCTCTTTGTGGGGCAACTCGTGCGTGATATGTGTTTTGTGCGGAGCATGCGAGATTAGTGCAAATTCCATGGAAGAATCGAATCCTCAATGCTGCGGGACGCTCATAGGTCGTTCACGTTGAATGTGAACCAACGAGCCCTGTTCTTCCGAGTCAATGCAGTGAATCAATTGCATAAGTTTCCATTGTTCCAAGATATCAATACGGTCTAGCTCTAACAACATGGCAGAAGCAATTGCAGAGATTGCTGTGAAAACTCACGTAGAATGGAAATCATCACCTCTAGCAGCCTCAAAACAAGGAAGCGCATTTGGCGGTATTGCGTCTAAGACCAAGGAAGGATGGGCAGGCGAACCATACTGATGTGGGGGTCCCCGTTGTGGAGACCGTAGACCCACGTCACGTCTACCTTCCGCTTGTGCATATTGCGCTGGAATTCAGACATCTGTCTAGATGAGAAGCCCCCAATTGGCTACCATAAAGGTGCGGACCAAGATGGAATATTTCGTTCATCTATGAATCTGAATCCCGAAGAGCCTCATGGAAAGCCTCGGCGTCTGAAGGAGCCACGTTTGCAGCATCAGCCAAAAGAGTGGTCCAGCAATCGACAACGACCTTGTACATCCAGCGGCTTTCTTCACTAACAAAACGTACTCGCTTGCCGTCTGACTTGTATAAGCCGAGTCTTGTAGGGCTCACAGTGACCCCCACAGTAGGCGACTTAACGTGGAAGCTATTACTGATCTTGCGGACGCCGTTCCCGCTTTGACCCTTTAAAATCTTCATATTTTCAAATCCCATGCACTGACGAACCATCTGATGGATCCCCTTCTCTAGACTTATTGCCCGGGGTTCAAGATCAGTCCAAAAGCCTGGACCCCAATATGGATCCTCATCTAACGCCCTTCGTAGCGAGGAGACCCAGAATGCGAAGACTGGGAAATGGCTCGGTCTTTCGGAGGCTCTACGGAGTAATTCGTAGAGCCGGCAAGCGGTGAGGACGACCCGGAGCGTGGGTTCCGCTTGCAGGACGTAATCCACCTTGCAAGCTGTCAGAAATTAGCAGGAGTGCAGCGATCGAGATATGTGTCGACTAAACACCGGGGCAGCCGCGAGAAGAGCACCATTCTTTCTCGTCGGTAAAAAAGCACTGCAGCCAGGAAAAGGCTCCGCGAGCTTCACCCTGGAACACCAGTTCTAGATCAAGTATATTCCTATCCCCGAGCCTGGATATGGCTAGTCGAGTAGCGTATTGATAGATCGCCAGCACAGGAAGGATCATTGCGTAGGTAATATCGCGTTGCAGTAGCCATGTTTCCTCGTGTTCTTCGCTGGTTGGTTGGTGCTGGCTACAGAAGCTAAGGAGAGTCAACCTGCAGCCACTCCATGGACGGCAATAAATGAGAGTCTTACCGATCATGACTCCGAGTCTCTAGTGAGCTGCGAACAGCTTGGAATGCTTTGCAGGAGTGAAGGTAGTCGGCGTCTTTCCGAGGAACTATGAATGCGGGCTTTCTTGAACTCTCATCCACTTGAGATAGAAGGAGGCTGAGATTTTCGGAGAGGGTCATTATGGTATGGTAGATGGCTGCTCAGAGACACTCCTCGTCTTATGGATATGAGCCTTCACGATGTCAATCCTAGGCATCACCGAAGGCTCCATTCCCAAACAGTAGGTAGCACCCCGTAGCACTTCGAGGTGGTCCGAATTGGGTCGGGGAGGGTAGGTATAGGGCCATCCATTAGTGGTTCCGTGATACGTAGACATGAGAAGAGCCTATGACCTGCACTCCAAGTGGGTCCGGAGGGGTGGTGTGTGGTGAAAAGTAATTGCGCTTGAGGTGTGCAGAAAGAGCTGCCCACTGAATTCGGACGGGTGCGGCGCTAGTGCAATCATTTACTCTTATCCTTTGGAGCTTTCTATTATTCAATTTCCACACTAACCATAAATTTAACTTATCAATCGTCAAGTTGAGGAAGCTCACTCATAAAGACATCTGGATAGTCAGGAACCTTGATCAGGGACTGGTGAGACATTGCGGGTAGAAGTGTCGCAACATTTATATCTTGGTGTCGGCTGCCTGCCCCCTACTGCTTTACTATGTTGTGTAGCAGGTTCAACTTTGTCTTCGGAAGGTGTATATTGTGTACAAGTAAGGTGTAAAGCCCTGCGCCCGTACGGCATCACAGCGAACAGCACTTCGCTTCTTTGTAAGTAAGATACATCGAAAGTGCCTGTAGTCTGCTCCCGATCTTCGGATATGTCCGCCTGCAAGATGAAATGGCCTCAGCAACAGTTGAGAACTACCCATGGCAAAGATGAGACGGAAGTAATGGTTGACGTTTACCTTTCAGGATGGCGAATACTGCAACACTCCCAATGCACAGCCAACGACTTATCAGGACAGGCAGCGCGGGTAAATACATGGAGAATCCACACAGGATGTTCAGATAGGTATAGTAATCATTTCGAGCAGTCTAGAGCAACGCAAATGTTGAGTATAGCCAAGAAAATGGCTTGCTCCACCCTCCCAACATATGTCTTCTTTTTCATGGTCTGAACACTGGTGTTTCTCCTTACAAGACATGAATGCTACATAGTATTTCAGGACTCATATGGATACAGTTTACCACCAAGTAAAATGGCTAAAGGGGCCATGTATCTAACACATTGATCTTCACTAAGCTGTTCCCGAGACCTTGTTCGGAAACCTTCTGCAACAGCTGCTGCCCATGGACTAAGAACCCAAAACTTCTTCTTCCTTATGGGTATGGTGAGCCAAGGAATCGTGGAGTGAGAACATGGTTTGGTAGCAGTGAGCTCCACCTGCTTGCCAAGTCATGCCCAAGTTTCTCAGCAATAAGGTGGAGTCCACAATCTTTAAAAGGACTCTGTCTTCGCAACCTTTCACCTTCGGTGAATTCTCATTCATAGAACGAATCATTCAAGTGCCCCCCTCGACCATCATAGAGTAGTGACAGACTCAAAAAGCCTGAATAGCTCTTTTGAACATCGTCCACATCATGAACGATCTTGGTCAATTCATCTTCTGGTCGACATGGCTAGTTTTCGTGGACCTGTTCGTGCTGATCATCCATACGATCAGGTGTCGGCGGCTTCGGAAATCGATCCCAACAGCCTCCTTAGCCACCTCTCCGAAATGGAGGGACCGTCATTTTCCTCTGACAGGCTTCCTTGCATATGGCAGTATCTGCAATTTTATTCTTCTACCGATGTTCTTCGTTATGAGCCAGGGGCCCTTCGATCAAACATGCCCGGAGAAATATTTGCGTACGGAGTGTGACGGTGCTACGAAAAGCTGGACTAAATTCTGCATCTGGCTTATCTTGCCCGGGATACTCGCCATTGTCGTCAGCATCTTATGGGTTATTCGAGTTCGTAGACAGGTCGCCGCACGTGCCCAGAACAACAATACCCCATCCTCAAAGCTCCTGTATCATCCCGGGCCGTTATTATTTGCCAACGGTTTCTTGGTGCTTGCCTCTACTCTCTGCAGGCTGACCGGGGGACCTGCCATACTTTACAAGGACATGAATTTCAAGACTTGGTTCCGTGTCACAGAGGCATTGAGTGTGACTGCTATAGCCACTTTTATGATTGGTAGCGTTCTCACAATTTATGGGTTGGCCAGGTTCCTCACGGAATGGAGCACATATCGAGGAATCGTAAGGCCGAGAGCGGAGCAAACCAGGAGACGGAGCCGACGATCACGGCGTGAATGGATTGAGTTGGAATAGTAGTGCGCTTCAGCCTCTCGAATGGACTGACTGAAATGGTTGAGCTACATTAAGGCACTCAATTTGACCATGGGGGATAGTGACAACCAAATTGACAATCCAGAAGAGGTAGACTAGGACTTGGACCTCGACGAGGGCATAAATGTCGCCGACAACAGCAGTCTAACGGCTCGACTTTAACCGATTGGATTGGACTTGCAACGGTATTCAATGATAATCGTCGATACCAACCCAAGGAGCTTGGTCTAAAGGAGAAGCCTTGATATCTCACCCAGAACCTAACTGTCATCTCCCTTACTTAGATAAATAATTATTTCTACGCTTCGCTCAGGTATTATTCTTACTACTCTTCACGGTTCCAGTTCACAAAAATCGAGTAGATTGTCGGCTGTCCAAATCATAGGACTGAGATATAACTTCCCAATACAACCTTGCCTGCTATATGTATCCAATTCCATCCAGGCAGTGCTAATACAATTGAACCTAAACTTATCTGTCATCATGAATGTCTCCCTATCATAATCTGTCCCTTCTGCGATAATCTCGTAATCCAACCCCCGTTCCTCCATCCCTTCTCAACAGCGTCAACATCCCTCCCTTACACTACTTACAATACCACGCCCGCCGCGCTGAGCGAGGATAAACCCCATACCTGCCCCGGAAATTTGAGTAAAATACCCTGCTTCGACACGCACGAGCAGAAAATACTGCACTGCTGCACTAATGTTATAGAGTATACCCCTATCCCTTCGATGGCTAGGGTCCACCTATGAGGAGGATGTGTGATGTGATGTAGATGGCGCAGCTGGCGAGGAGGAAGGTAGTGCTGATGAGGAGGGTGGTGCCGATGAATAGTGTTTTGATTATAGGAGCGAGAGGAGAGGGGAGATGTGCTAGGGGGTAATTTGATCTTCGTTGTGGGTATTATGCAAAGAGTTGCCATTCGATTTATTGCTAGTCCGTAGAAGAAGTGGCATGTCTATTGCGGCCAATATATAAGAGCTGTAGGCGGGTGAGATTTGTGGCTTGTGGGAAGCGCTGAGCCTGGCAATGGCAAAGGTACAAGTGGAGAATATCAGATACTTGGTGGCAACAGCTCTTGTCGTAACGAATATTCGGTCTTGAGATGATTAGCATTGAGTTGCCGTAAAGATCCCAAGCTAGTCCATGAGCACAGAGTTTGTGAGATTTTGACATATGTATAGATGAGCGATTGCTATGTTATACAATTAAGTTTCTGTGCCGCAGATCAAATTCAACGATGCCTCCCATATTTACTTAGCGCTCATCTTCATTAGACTTTGCTCATAGCAAGTAGTCTTCATTGGTTTCTTTTGCAATGACATCGAACAGCGGCTTCGCGCTGAACCAACCTGCCATTGGTGTTCCCACTGTTTTGTATGTGAAGGCCGCATCCTCATCATTGATCTTGACTGTTTCATGTCCCCGTCCACCCGCAGCCGCATCGGCCATTAGTTGCGCATGACAGCATTTCTCTAGGCTTATAAACCAGAACACAGCAGCTTCAATTGTCTGTCCCACAGTCAAAAGACCATGATTTTGGAGGAGAGCGGCTTTCTTATTGCCGAGGCAGCGAGCGATCTCTTTACCTTCTTTCTCGGCGAGCACGATGCCATTGAAGGAGGAGTAGAGGGCGAGGTCCTGGAGGGCGTTTCAGTAATTAGTTCTTGTGTAAAGAGGCGGGCTTGGACTTACGTCATGAAATGCACAGGCGTCTTGGGTGATAGTATCCAAGTTCCTTCCCAAAGAACAAAAGCTTCTCCCGTAAATACTATGGCTGTGAGCTGCGCAATTCACATCCGGCCTAGCTTCATGCACTGCGCCATGTATCATGAACGCAGCTGCATTTAAAAGCTTGACATCACCTCCGGCAATGATCTTCCCGGAATGGTCCACTTGTATCAAGTCACTTTTCTTGATCAAGGAGAAGGCAACTCCGAAAGGATTCACCCAGAACGTTGTTGGGTCCACAGGGTCACGGAGCGTGATGTGACCTGCGACGCCCTCATCAAACCCGTATTTGCCGAATATGCGGAAGGCCGCTGCGAGGCGGCCTTTCAGGTATTCCCGCTCTTGGTACTTGTCTTCAAATGTTGGAGGTCCCGGGAACTTGGGCATCTGGACCTTGGCCTGGCTTTCACTCAGACCAGGCTCGAGAGGCGCCTTGGCGGAGGGGCGATAGTCCCCATTGCTCCGAGTCTCAGTGCTCGTTGCTGTGGGTGGTGCCATTGTAGCTGTAAATCTGCTGTAGTGCAATATATTGTGGGTCAGTAGAGCAAAGGTACAGAAGTGGATGACCCAAAAAAGTGAGCATGCAAATTTGTTAGTTGTTGACAACAATATGCGGGGTTTTGACGATCTCGGAAGATGGGATGGACCGAGGCAGTCTCAGCGCTATCACACAGTACAAATATATCAACGTTTCGTACTGCATTAAGGAAGCAGGCGCACCCGTCCTTGTGACAGATGCCAATCCGGGCGCAGCCCATCCTATTGATGGCGTAGAAATCTCCGAACGCACGCCCTTTTGGGGGATGTGTCGACTCGACCCTCGACAAGCAATGGCCTAGATGATGCATTCCATCAGGTCGAGATGCAGACCAGGTTGACACGCGTCGGACTGCTCGTTGCTCGACAGTATGGGGCTCCCTGCCATGCTGTCGGAAAGTGGCATCTGCAAGGGGCTTCCTGCGATTCTGAATCGAGAACCTGTGGCTCGAATCTCTGTCCGTAGCCGTAGCTTTCAGCCGAAGACGTAAAATATTAGCTGATTGGTACACAGTACCAAGCGCTGAGTATCACTCTGCGACGCAACACTGTAAGTGAAGTGGAAAGGAAGTATGTCCAACGTTCGGAAGAACATTGTATGCACGAGAAAGCTTCGTGACTTGCCGAGCAGAGCGGTTAAAAGTTGCGCCGTTTCGCCGGATGACTTCACTGATTCGCTTGAATTTCAATCCACATGAACTGCCGCAACAGCCAAATACCCAATCATCTTTATCAAATCTTCAGTATGGGTAAACGTGGGGGCAAAAGAGTCAGTATGTCCAAAGTTTCCTTATCTATTGTTCAGATGCTTACGAATTGGCTTCTAGGGTCACCAAGGCGGACGAGGTGGAGGGCGAGGCTTCGGTCAGCGCTCCATTCGCACAGACTATTCCGAAGTACCTAAAGCCAATGGACTTTTCGAGAAATACTATAATGCGCTTGGAATAGTCGAAGAAGGCGAACATGATGAATTTTGGGGTGCGCTGAAAAGAGATCTCCCCAATAGCTTTCGGTTCACTGGGTCTAAAGGGTACTTTAACTGAGTATTTATTGGTATGTACCTGAAAGCTAATTCATGATATCGCTAGACAAGCTCTACCTGTTCAGCAACTACTAAAAGACCGCTACATACCAGAGATCACCTCTATTGAATATAATGGCGAATTTGTACATCCACCTAGTCCCATCCCCTGGTTTCCAGATCAATTGGCCTGGCAGATGACTACGCCCAAAAGTATAGTTCGGAAATTCGCACCATTCAAATCATTCCAACAGTTTTTAGTATCCGAGACGAGCGTGGGCAACATCAGTAGGCAAGAGGCGGTTAGCATGATACCGCCACTTCTCATGGATATCAAGCCAGGAATGGTAGTGATGGATATGTGTGCTGCACCTGGAAGCAAAGCGGCACAATTGATTGAGATGGTGCACGGCGGGGAGGAAGCCCGAATGCGGAAGGTCATTCGCAAGATGAAGAATGAAGAGGGCCGAGAGGTAAGCCCAGATGGAGAATTGACGAAAGACGAAATGGAAGAGCAGGAGGAAATCGGTGACTGGTCAGATGACGGAAGGACAACGGGGTTGCTTATTGCCAATGACTCCGACTACAAGCGGGCGCACATGCTCATACATCAAATGAAGAGACTCAACTCGCCGAACCTAATAGTGACAAACCATGACGCCACAATGTTCCCCTCAATCAAATTACCCTCAGAGTCCGCGCGGGCAGACGTCCCACCACGGGGTAGGTATCTTAAGTTCGACCGTATTTTGGCAGACGTGCCATGCTCCGGAGATGGGACGTGCCGGAAGAATGTGAATGTCTGGAAAGATTGGATCCCTGGAAACGCTCTGGGACTATACTCCACTCAAGTTCGTATCTTAGTGCGTGCGCTACAGATGCTTAAAGTGGGAGGCAGAGTCGTGTATTCGACGTGCAGTATGAGCCCTGTTGAGAACGAGGCAGTCGTTGCGACTGCAATTGCTCGATGTGGTGGCATGTCTAAAGTGGACATCATAGATTGCAGTAGTGCGCTTCCACAATTGAAAAGGCGGAAGGGCTTGACAGATTGGAAAGTTATGGACAAGAAAGGCAAGATCTGGTCCTCTTGGGACGCAGTAGAGGAAGAGAGAGCTAGGAATGGGGACGATGGCCTTGGACGACTCACTGAAGCAATGTTTCCACCCTCAAGATCGAACGACATTGTTCCTCTCGAGCGGTGTATGCGAGTCTACGGTCACCTTCAGGATACAGGTGCATTTTTTATTGCTGTTCTAGAAAAGAAGACCGAGATCAAAGCCAAGCCAGAGGCAGAACCTAAGCAGGTCGAGCACCAACCTTCAGTTGTCTCTGTTGTCAATGAGATCGAAGCCCAACCTATCAATGACACGAATCCAATCGAGAAGATTGATGCGCTAGATGATTTTGCTCCACCAACAGTGAGCGCAGAGGAAGAAGATGTGTCAGCAGTGGCCCGGCAGAACAGAGAGAACACTCCAGACACAGGTCCAACAGCCGAAAAACGTACACTCGACGCAGAAGCCGACGTCGAACTATCGAACAAACGCCCCAAATTCCGCGACGACGTCGACGACCCCGCGCCCCCAGGCCCCGAAGACCGCCAAATCCATTACCCCCCACCACCAGCTGCCCAACTCGCAGCGGGCCATCCCTCCGGCCCCCCATCTCCCCCTTCGCACCTAAACAGTCGCCCCGTCAAAAAGCCCAAAGGCACCTACGAAGAACCCTTCATCTTCCTCCCCCCAGACCACCCAGACCTCCAACCCATCACCACCTTCTACGCCCTCTCCCCTCGCTTCCCCACTTCCCGCTTCATGGTCCGCAATGCCACAGGCACCCCAGCCAAAACGATCTACTACACCTCCTCCCTAGCCCGCGACATCCTCACCACAAACGCCTCCTCCGGAATAAAATTCGTGCATTGCGGCGTCAAGATGTTTGTGAAGCAAGATGCGCAGAGCGCGGATGTATGTCGCTGGCGGATCCAGAGCGAAGGTATGCCGATTATAGAGGGCTGGGTTGGTGAAGAGCGCGTAGTACGATTGTGGAAACGATCAACGCTGAGAACACTGTTAGTGGAGATGTTTCCCAAAGTGGAAGGCAATGGGTGGAGGGATCTTGGGGAGATTGGTGAGAGGGTTCTTAATATGGGTATGGGGTGTTGTGTGCTGCGGGTTGAGAAAGGGGGTGGAGAAGATGATGATGGGGAAGAGGGGTTTAGTGAGAGGATGGTGTTGCCGCTGTGGCGGAGTAGGTCGAGTTTGAATCTTATGCTGCCGAAGGAGGAGAGGAAGGCGATGCTGCTGAGGCTGTTTAATGATGATACGCCGTTGCAGGATCATTCTAAGGATCGGTTTGTTAAGAGAGCGGAGGGTAGGGCGGATGATGAGGTTGATGAGGGCGGGGCAGGGGAAAGGGATGGGGAGGGTGGTGCTGGAGGGGAGGATGATAGGGACGATTTTGCGCCTGGGGGAGCGGATGATGATGTTGCAGCGAGGGAGGAGGAGGATGTATCCCCTGATGCTGTTGGAGACGGGGAAATGGAGGTAAATGGGGCTTCATGACCTTGTGAAGGGATCGGATCGTAGCATTGGCGGGTAAAATCCAGGGTTGTGCATGAATATGTGCAACCAGCCATCTCATGGGAGCTATAGACATATCTAACTCATAGCTTTATTCACACGGACTGTATCCTATCAGCCAGATAGCCTGGCCTTTCGCACGCAAGGTAATTATCACGCCTCTTGCAGCGTTGGACCATAGCGACCGTTGAGCCATGCATATCGCCCCCTCCACTGTCCGTGTTATACCCACTCTCTTAACCGTTTCCTGCGGTGTTCGGAAAGAGAGAACTGGCTTGAGGAGATCAATAATCGTGAAATGTTAACGGTCGCCGCGCGAGGTTCATAACGGCGATGCGGACGTGAGTTAGCAGGGAGTAAGTAGGGAGCCACCGCTGGTGATGCTGGGGGAGGCTCTCGAGTAGCCATATAGCCATATGCCGTCTCGAACGTACAGCACAGGGCGACACGGGACATAATCCGTGCTGACAGGCTCCCATTGAAAAAGGACTAGGGCGTATGGTTAGCGGTATTGGCAAAAACGTGTTTGCTAATCGATTGATCTGTCGCAAGTGCGCTCGAAGCCGTGTAAGTTCTTGAGGGTGGAGGTTGTCATCCATGGGAATGGTATTTTCCGAGTAGCTCACGTATGTTCAAGAGAGCCTTGACATTGTTCGTCTAGATTGGCGCCCGCTGTTTCCGGCTTTCTGCACCAGACCAGCCTCTGATACAAGAATATATCACAAGACCTTACAATGGCAAAGTCTGCGTTGCCAATCAGAGCTATGGTCTTCGAAGCCATTCAAGATCCGCAGTTCAGAGCAGCATTTTCCGTCGCGGGGAGGTAGACGGGTTAGAACCAAGCCTTTCCACGGGAATTCCATCCGACGGCGCAGCGTCGGATGAGGGTCGTAGTTTTGCATGTCCAGCTACGGTCGGATGCCCGACTGTACAAGTCCTTATGTGTCGATAACTCGATATACAAGCAACAATGTCTTGCCTTATTTCCGGATGGCGCGATGCACGACGTCTAATGGAGTAGCATTGCGCACAATCCTGTCGCTACTGCAAGTACGTTAGCAATGCTTTGCAAGCTACAAGCGATTTGCTACTAGAGAAGACGGTCAGAAACGGCGATGAATCCAAGCTAGTGCCAGAAAGTCGCGTCACTGACATGCTCATCGTGTCATGGGGATGCGACCAGGGGCATGTGGTAAAACTTATTGCTCTTTGCGTCTATTATTTGCAACGACATTTCTGTACTCAACGACAGCAGAGCTTTGGCCAATGATATGCTACTGAGGTTTTTCTTTCCCTTTGTATCAAAACAACACCGGCCAGGCGTTGCTATATATAGTAGCTCGTACTTGATATTCCAAGCAATATGTCCTTCAAAAAGGGCACATAGGCTTCAAGACAAAGGGACCGCGTGCGCGAGCTTTTGGAAAGCTTGAGATGTTTGTGAATATTCGAGGTGCAGTGGTACGAAATCGCGCAGGTCCTCGCGTCATATCCATTCTCTCAGCTTGTTCGGCCAGACTCGATTTGACACGCCGTCTAAAGAGCTCTGCTGTTGGCGATCATCACCTCCTGCTTTTATTCTAGAAGACGGGGATCCTACCTATTGAGACTATAGAGGCATGATCATACGGAAGATGCCATTCCTCTAAAAATAATGTATTTGCCTAAAAATTGTCGCAAACATTTCCAACTTTGGTAGATGAAATGCGCATTGGCGGCTGCAAAATGTTAAGGGATTACTCATAGGTTCATGCTGAACACGAGGCAATTTCGAAGATCCAAGGCTTCATCTATGTCTTCTTCCTGCGTCAAAGATAATCCCTACTGACCTTTAGGATTTAATGAAGACAATCGGGCTCTCAGATATTGAGACTTGGGCTATTCATCAGTGCGCTTAGAGGTAGTCCGTGAGCTATGTGGTTGGTAAGGGATAGTACGATACTCTAGTCGCAGGATCAAGACAACGCCTTAGCCCAGTGGCTGATGCCAGCAAAGGGCATTTGAGGCACGGAGACTGTCATGATCATGAGCTAAGTGACGCCCAGCAAAAATCGAAATGTCCAATGTGAAGGCGGAAAGCACCACGGATCAGCAGATAGATCAGACTAGGCTCGCGTTCGCTTTGGTGATGAGGCCGTATATACAAGTTGATAATGTGCTTTCCTTTGCATTGTGGAGGCGGCAAACGCAGGGAAACATTGAACGAATACTATCTTCCCGATCGGTAGGCTGGTCCCATGGATGTAACGATCTCGGCCGACTGCTGACTCGGCCAACCTCAGAATGTATGGACTAGTGCAAGTCTCATATGACCCTCCGTAATGCATCTCTCGATAACCAATGGCTTTTGCTGAGGAGACGCATGTGCCATTCAACGATCGCTGGGCCCAGAGGATAACCATACTATGAGGCGGGTTTGGAACGTAGCTCTTTGCTACAATGCTGTCGATCTGGGGCTGTGTGTTACCGCCAGGAAGCCCCGGTGGGCCAGATGCAGCTCGTGACAGCGGGATGAGAGGGTTACAGATGCGAACAGCAATCGAACATGTCCTTATCATAGTAGCAGAATAGTGTAAAACTTCACTTCTACAACTTGCATACCATCTTCGGACTTCATTCGACATTTTCATCTCGCAATGATTTAGACGCGACATATGATAGCTCAGATGCAGAAACAGCAATAGCACTAGTGGGTGATTGCATATCGCGCGGGCAAAACATAAAGTACAATTGGCTGGCTAAGTCCGGGTGGATGTGCGGAAGACCTGATTTCAATGTGCGAGACTAGGGAAACAAGGCAAAAGTTGCTGGTGGCTGATTTAGGGAACTCCACGGCGTGGTGAACGCTCCGTCGATCTCCCGCTAAGAGCGATTGCTGGGCTGGTGTGATTACCAGTAGACAAGATGGTGGCGTGTCGTGGGATTGCACAATCAGCGTAGTATGCATACAATTTCCCATGTGCGAGATACTGCAGCTAGCAGTTGCTCAGATCCTGTGAATTGAGCTAGCGCAAGAGCCCCCAAAACACAGGCAAGTGCCCAGTATCCGCTAGGGCATACCTAACGTCTTGTAAAGGATTCGCAGCCTGTGATACTACTGAGTCATCTGTCTGTCATTGTCAGTATTTGTATTTCCCCCTCCGCCTGGTCTCCGGCCTGCATCACGGCTCCATTTAGCCCCATGTATGTATATGCTCTCTAGACCCAATCTGGTATTCCTGGAGACTGTTATCGATATCGATAGTTGGCCCCCGGCCTTGGTCTTCGTATCAGGTTTGTGGAAATGAGGCTTCGCGCGCCTCCTTGTCAATCAAGAGCTGAGCTTACTCTAGAATGCGGAGTGAGCGTTGCCTAGCTTGGAAGTCTCCTCCAGACATCCACTGTCAAATTTGCCGGGGTTGGCCCCGAGACCCTGCACCAAAGCGTGATTCCATTACTTTGAAGTGCGGTGTGATGTAACATTATGCAGGTATTCAATAACTGTCCCGTCAATATGGGAGAGCCTGGAAGAGACCATCCCTCGGGTTCACGTGGAGCCAGTCATCGGCACCGAACAGCTGATGAAGCAGTGATGCCTTTAGCGCTCAAATCTATGATTCTAGGCTTGCAAAATGCCTCCTCGTACGAAGCTGTCGGGCGTTAGTCGTGCATGGAATGGCTGCAGCTTGTCGAATTTGTAAAGACTTGGTGTTAATGGAGCAAGTAAGATCGTCGATGAGACAGTTCTGGCCGAGGTGGCTACTCCAGACTATCTCCCCACGAAGGGAACGGCGAAGCAAAGCCACCGAAAGGTAATGGAGAGCGTGCTCAGTGTATATGGCTTTCTGATTGTTCGGTGCGGCTTGATAGGCTTCTGGGAAAGGCGATTAGCTTGCGCCGGTTTCCGGACGTTTTCGCGTGAAAGGCTCGACAGACAATTGCTTTTCGCCACACGTGAAGACAGCTGGAGAATTATGGAATATACAAAGGTGAGGCATAACGAGCAAATAAGACAGCAGAGTAGGATCTGCTCGAGAACTACGACTGCGTTGCATCCGACCAGGGTTGTTCTAGTTGTTCTACCGTGTAATTCGTATGGAAATCTGCTATGATTCGTATTGTTGACTTGGTCCGGCGGTCCGGCTTCACCGCAGCTGTTCCGTAGTCGCTACTTCTATATTCACGTGATTTGTCGATGGGTATGCGCTTCGACTACAGTACATTTCAGATGAGTGAAAAGATTTTCTTTGCTTGCTGCATCACCTCCCTTTGGTATGTCCACACCAGTATCCAGCGAGGTAATTAAGAGCGTTCCGTTGAATGATCCTTGCAATAGTACACTGTAATTTACCCAGTCTAGGAGCTCATAGATACCCTGATAGCAGGAAGAGCTGTATCAACTTATCTATTTTGGGGAACCCAAACTTCTGGAAACATGGTAAAATAACGAAATTTAATTAGGGTCGCGTGGCTGAGCTATGTAACTATCGTACGTCAGCTTCAAAACCTGACAAACCTCATAGCGTAATGACTAATATCGAAAGTGCTATAGTACCTAGGGCTGAGCGGTTGCAGTCGACGTTAAAATGACGGCGCGCTGCAGTAGCAGCAGCATCTGCTCTCCTCTAAAGTACGGAGGAAGATCAGAACAAATCGGCGCTTCCTCGGATGATCGATAATGTATCTTCAGCCGCGCCTTCTCAATGGGAGGACGGATAGGATCTTTCGGTTCTGCAACCTAGGACAGCTAGACATGGCTAGGGTTGTTCTAGGTGTGGTGGTCTTGCTAATCCTTGTCGTTTGTCGCGTGGTCCCTGCATCATGCATGAGTGACAAGCATGAGCTGCCGTGTGATGGTATGATGACCCTTGAAACCAACGTTTCCGGGCGAGAGACAATGTACATCTTTGACTATCACGATACTAATCCTGTTCTTGGCTGCCTGATCTGACGCAAGCTACAGGCTACAGGCCTCTCGGATGGTGCTAGGCGCTCATTTGGTCGACCCCAAGTTGAGGGGAAGCGCATGGCAGAGCAGGATGTGCCCTGTTCTAAATTTCGACTTAATCGAATCTTCACCTCTTCCTGTCCGTCAACCGTCTCGGGGAAGACCGCTCATGTGATCTATTAGCCTGGGACGGCTTCCCGGGCGAGGAACCCTAAAAGCTTGGGCTCAAAGGCCACGTTGGTGACGTTGCCCAATGATAACTTGGAAATCATTCTTGTTGTCTCAGCGCCAATGGCATGTCAGGACAGCCATGTTCCCATAGTATTCTAGACGGTAGACGGCGTTAACTCTCACAGCTGATGTAGTACAGCCTTAGGGTTCTGTTTACACTGACCGCCTTTTGCGCGCAGATCCAATCGTAACGGAAACAGTAATGTGATAACTAAGGACCAAGGCCACGTCAGGATCAGTGTAGGAGCCGGGTACAGTACATATCATTCTATGAAGTTGCAAAGGCAGGTCAAAGCGCGTCCAGGTCTGATTGGGAATGAAGCTCATAGCTAATGTATTCCCTTGTTGGCAGATCTGTCTTTGCTCGTGCCTACGGTGTAGGCTGGTTGCATCGTTCGCCACGAAGGATGAAATTGCACGAAGTACGGTGTAGGCTCGCAGCAGCAGCTAGGCCTGTAAGTCCGCACACAACCCAATTATGGACGCCCCTTTTTCACTCTTCCAAACACTTTCTAGAACAGGGCCCGAACAAAGCCAAAGCAGGGCAAGCTTCGATCCGAAGCAGCCTGAAATTTGCATGTCCTGGGCGCCAAAGGTTTGGTCTAAGGGAGTCTAAGGGACCCGATTGCCCGGGAAGGAGAGCCGTAGGGGCGGGTGCGGCCAATAAGGAGGCGTACCTGCCTGGAAGAAGTGCTGGGAGGGGACCCGGGAGGCCGTTCCGCGCTAGAAGGGAGGAGGTTTGAGGAGGCTTGAGGAGGTTCCCCCAGCGCCTAGGTACGATAAGTACTCAAACTAAGGTACCTTAAGCCTTAGGTAAGTCGACCAGCCCCCGGGTATACCAGCTAGAGTACAACGCGAAATGCAATGACCAGCATTGACCAGCATTCGCTTAGCCTGCAATTTTTGCCCCTAGTAACGAATAGTACCGCTACTAATGCACTTAGCCTAGCCCAGGCAAGCTACATTCATAACGTGGAATCCTTTCGTAGTCTCACAAATCTCACCCCAAACCCTCCCCACTCCCTCACCGTGAATGGACACAACCCATCCATGCTATCATACTGCGCAACATCGCCACAAAAAGAAATCTCTTCCCGTTAGACTCAACCCAGTCGCTTACATACCGGGATGGATCGTCAACATGTGATCATGGGATCTTTCGCTATGGCCTTACGCCCCTGCCACGGCGGGCACGCAGCTCCCACCGCCTGTTTACTAAGTACAGCATATACTGTCTCACCGCAGGAGCTGCGGCCGTCTATGGAGTACGAGGCCATAGACTTCCGGATTCTCCTTCCGTCCTCACATTCTGCGTCAAACCGGAAGTTTGGGGAGTCTCCCGTAATTTGATATAATAAGTGGATATAGCCCTTTTTCTGTGTCAAATCCCAATTTCATCCCTCACAAACTTCAAAGCCTCTACTTTGACTTCCGCCTTTCCACGTCAGACCGTTGGTTCTCAGATCAACCCTAGCATCTTGTCACCCTTAACACTAGGCAACCCAGACTACTGGGTCTGTACTATCAGATTAAGGGACCAGGATCGCCCATGCCTAGAGCCTTCTGACGTGCAGTCTCCAGGATTCGATCCCCTACTCCCACGTTCTTTGGACCGGTCCCTGCGTTGTGTACCTTTCCGTCCTGTTCCCTTTGTCCTTTAAATCTCGATGTGGCGAGGAAAATCTGTCTCATTCAGCTCTGTCCTGTTCTCAACGTTGCCAACTCGAGAGTCATAAGACAAGCTGCCGTCCTCTGACACCACCTCACTGTCGCTAATCCGTTAACGGCGCCAGTATGGTTCCGTTTCCAAGACGACAGCTTTTCATTCTCGGTGTGTACTCCATGCCCATGGCATAATTCTAGAGTTATGCCTGTTGATCTGCTGTTCGTTTCTGGAAAATTCTTGGCACCCATCCACATACCACGTCTCGAAAAATGCCCACTGAAGAGCGTATCAGCTGACTTTTGGTTCTCTACAGCATTATGCCGGATCTGCGAGCCCATTGCGTTCATGTCCATCTTTCCATATGTTTATTACATGATCCTATCCTTCGACATCACAACCAACCCAACCCAAGTTGCAACCTACGCCGGCATGGTCACTTCTGCCTTCGCCTTCGCAGAGTTCTCTTCAGGTGTTGCATGGGGCCGAATCAGTGACAAGGTTGGAAGGAAGCCAGTCCTCCTTGGTGGATTGGCAGGGACAGCGCTCAGTACGCTTGTCTTCGGCTTTGCGCCGAGGCTGGAAATTGCAGTGCTGGGACGAGCTCTTGGAGGACTCCTCAACGGGTAACACTTATTGGCGTTTGTCTGTGTCTTTATAGTCCTCGCTAATTTGATAATGTAGGAACATGGGGGTACTTCAGACCACGATCGCCGAAATTGTCACTGTCAAAGAGCATCAACGTATGTGGAGTGAACCTCTGGGAGCATGGACTACAGCTCACACTACACAGCCCGGGCTTACTCTATAATGCCATTCGTTTGGTGTCTAGGGTAAATTGTCCATGCTACATTGCAATTACATCGTTGACACGTGCTCAAGGTCGATTGTGGGCCCAGCACTTGGTGGAGCCCTGGCACAGCCTTGCGACAACTATCCTACCGTCTTCCCCCGAGGGACCATTTTCGACCATTATCCTTTCCTGCTTCCGAATCTGGTCTGTGCTGCGGTGCTTGCAGTTGGTGTTTTGATTGGTATACTGTTCCTAGAGGAAACTCACGGGCAGAAAAAGCATCGCCGGGATCTTGGTATTGTAGCAGGACAATGGATACTGAGTCACATCGGGCATAGACAAGTCCCAGCCTTTACCGAAAAGCCTACTTATGTCAACTTTAAAGACTACAACATTTTGGCTGAAGATGAGCCACCTCCAGGCTACCGCACGACGGAAGGCTCACCTCGCCTAGCTTCAAGCCGTGCTCACTCTCCAAGTGCTACACATACGGACTTGAAACCCGTTGATAGGCCGCTACCAACACACAAGCCCAGGAGTGCTGGGAAGGCTTTTACTAAACAGGTCATCTTGAACATCATGGCGTTTGGGATTTTGGCATAGTAAGTCTATCACTGAAGCTGACGCTCCAGATGAATTCTAACGCTGATACAGCCACTCAATATCCTTCGACCAGCTAGTACCAGTGTTCCTGAGTGAGCCAATCTCTCACGAAGCTCCTTCTCTACCTTTCAAATTCACTGGTGGCTTTGCATTCTCCACAAAGAAGATCGGCTTCATGCTCTCTGTACAAGGTGTATATTCGATGCTCGCTCAACTGTTCATTTTTCCGTTTGCCGCCCGCCGTTTTGGCACATTGAAGACGTTCCGCTTCGTGGTGATGACATGGCCACTGCTTTATCTTTTGGTGCCGTACGTGGTCCTGCTTCCGCACTGGCTTCAGGTGCCTGGGGTCTACTTCTGCTTGATATGGAAGATCACGTATCATGTTCTGGCTTTCCCTTCGAATGCCATGCTACTCACAAATTCCGCCCCTTCACTCCTCGTCCTTGGTGTCATCAATGGTGCTGCCGCATCAACTGCCAGCCTTGCAAGGGCTTGTGGTCCTACGGTGACTGGAATTCTTCATTCTTGGGGCTTGGGGCTGGGATCTTCCGGCCTAGCTTGGTGGGCAAGTGGCATAATCTCCTTACTTGGAGCATTGGAGAGCCTGTGGTTGGAGGAGGTCAAGGGCAGAATGGATGAGCCTGACGTACAAGATGAAGAGGCTTTGCCAGATGAGGCGCTAATCGATCCACTGGCGCTTGATGCCGCCATTAACGCAGCTGGCGATTTTCCCCCACAGTCTGGCCAAGGTGATCCGCAAGCACAGGAGCTTGACACCAAGGCCAGAATGAAATAATCGGCTACCCCATACTCCCTACCCGGCAGGACCAAGGGGAACCGCTACTTTACGACTCGTGTTTTAACTACGACCTTGCAACGAATTTTGTTTTGTGACTTACTTCTTGTATTTCGGGATTTACTTGATTTCGGCTTTTCTTGGGACAAATCATAGCGTTACAACGGGCATCATAGATAGGATCAAGGGCATAGATTGGCAGGGTTTCAGTGACATAGAATTGGGGGTGTCAATTGGATTTCTGGACCTGTGCGTATATATATACCCCATAGATCTTTAACCATGTGGGACCAATATTGTTGGTTTGAGAATAAATCTTGTCAGAACTCTGTACTCAGTCATGATTTACTTACAGTTTAATTCTCCGCGAATAGCGCTCACCGTGGGCCATCTTGTCTCTGCGAAAATTAGATGTTCTGCAGGTGGAGGGATTTGTCAAAAGATCTACTCGGACGTACTTTCGATAGGGCGATAAGACAGGGCTGACTGAGAGGGAGACTTCGCCCGCGCTGGCAAGATGGATGCGGTAGAAGCTCACTAGAAGGGCGCTCGGGGATTTTGGTAGGTGATCATTGGACCCTGAGCTGCAGCTTCATTTCTATCATCTCATCTATTACAAGTACCCAGGGGATGATGGCTTCCATCGTCCTCAGACCTGTCCTGACCATATGGTGATGCTCTCGTTGTCTCAATGACCACTGGCTGCCGATCATGAGCTCCGGGACTAAAAGGGCTCGCTTATCTGCCGAGGAATCGTTCGACTCCCAGGGTCATTCATCATACACTCCAACATCAGCTCCTACCAATATCAATTCCAATACCAGCTCCTCCTTTCGTAACGTATCAGCTTGCAATAGATGCAGACTGCGAAAAAACCGATGCGACCAGAATTTACCAGCGTGCACATCATGCGAGAAAGCCGGCGTAAAGTGTGTTGGCTTCGATCCAATCACCAAGCGAGAAATTCCCCGGACTTATGTTTATTACCTCGAGAGTCGTGTTCACTATCTCGAAGAGCTACTTAGCGAGAACAAAATTGCCTTTGCACCTTCGCATGACTTCGATCTCGGCTCCAAACCTATCACGGATCCCACTGCAGGCCAACCTCCGTTGCTTGAGCGTTCTGGCAGCAGCTTCCATGTGACAAAAAAGGAAAGGGCAAACACGGGTAGCGACTGTGGTTCAGAGTGGGAGCAAAAGCAAGATGAATCAGACAAGCTACACAAGTTGGTTTCGAACATTGGTATGGTCTCGGTGCAGGGGGCTTCAGACCCTCGCTATTTGGGTTCCACAAGTGGTATATCATTTGCCAGAGTCGTATTCGCAGCCGTTAAGAGCTGTGTATCGGGAGGTTCCTATGGCAGCCGTGGAAGCAAGCCCGGGTCGATTGGCTCGGCAGCAGCAACCAGTGGTGGGACATCAATGAGAGACTCTTTCTTCGGCTTGCAAACCAAGCCAAACATCAAACCGGCTCCATTTCCTGATAGAGAACTTGGACTGCGGCTTGTAAATCTCTATTTCGAGCACGCCAATCCGCAAATCCCGATTCTGCATCGTCCCGAGTTCATGGTACTTTTTGGCAGAGCATATGCGGCAAAGGATCGGCAACGATCATCGCGCGAGCTATACATGTTGAACATTGTATTCGCCATTGGAGCGGGAACTATCTTAGAAGACGCAAAGACAAAGCACTCACCAAGTGGCACGGGGCCTACCTCGCCTGCCGTGAAGCAAGAACCCGATTCTCCGAACTCTAAGAAGCCAAAACTTTCTAGCCAACAGAGGCAGCCAGAAGAATATCATGCGTCTGCAATGGTGCATCTTGAGTCGTTCTTGGGCTCAATGCCTGCAGCTGATCGACCGGACGGTTTCGGGGGTGGACTTGAACAATTACAGGCGGTTTTGCTTCTCGCTGGCTTTGCCCTTCTTCGACCAGTTGCACCTGGACTTTGGTACATTACAGGCGTTGCTGTGCGTCTTGCTGTCGATCTTGGCCTTCACTACGAAGATGGTACAGGCATTGATGGAGACGGCAGTATGGGAATTAGCTATGACATTAATATGGGAGACTCTGACGCATCTGCAGGCATTGATCGAAAAGAACGAGGCCGACGGGAATGGATCCGTGACTTACGACGTCGGCTTTGGTGGTGCACATACTCATTCGATCGTCTTGTCAGCACATGCGTGGGTAGACCCTTTGGAATCACTGATGCTGTAATCACGACAGACTGGCCAAGCATACTAGACGACAAGGATATTACAACAGATGGCTTCTTGATTCCTACTCACAGCTTCAATGGGCCGAGCTATAAACGAGTGTCGCATCACTACTTCCGGCTCCGGCTCTTACAATCTGAGATACTGCAGGTCTTGCAATATCGTCAGGCACAGAAAGTACATGCCAAGGATGGTAAACGAGTGAATCAGTACATGCATACTAAGCTGACATCTGGGTTCCTGCAACCGTTTGATAGTTTCCATGCCTGGCGAGAGGACATCGATCGTCGCTTGTGGGAGTGGAAGGAGAATGCTCCGCTGCAACATGACACCACTGTGCATTTCTCGGTTAAATTTTTGGAGCTAAACTACTGGCAGGCTGTCATCATGCTGTACAGACAGTCTCTTAGCGTGCCGCCAGATCTGGCTGGTGAAGCTGGTCCCCATAATGAAGTCGAAAGTCCATTATCAGGCAACGAAGACGATCATGAGCACGAAGACGACATATTCTTGAAAGTTGCTGAAGCAGGTCAAAGAGTATTGAAACTCTATCGCCAATTGCATCGACTCCATCTCGTCAATTACACCTACCTTGCAACTGTTCATCTTTTCATGGCTGGTAGACTCTCCCAATGCACTCCCTTTGTATGAGGTGCTAACAGGTAAAGGTATCGCGTTCCTATATTCTATCTGGCATTCGCCTACTGTTCGCAGTCGTCTCGTGCGTATTCTCTGTGTTGTTCATCATGTGTTAAGGAAGGTGGCTGAGTTTCATACAGACGCTTGACGATGTAGATTTGACTGTACTTGCGGCTACCTCTGTGCTTGGAGATTTGATGGACAAATGCCCACCAGCGGAAGCTTGTCGCGATGCTTTCGACCGCATGAGCAAGGCTACGATAAAGATGTGTTTGTCTACAACAGGCTTCGGATCTCAGGTCAAATTCAGCAAGCAACCAGAGGAATCGCCCATTGTGCTGCAAGGTTTTAACAGGCAGTTCCCTCCTGAATCTGCCTACACAAGCCTACCGTCAAGGCCGCCACCTCAATTTGATTATAATCTGAAGGATTTGTTCCCCGAAAATCATCTCGCGGTGGAACGGTCCAATTCAGGCTCAAATTTTACGCAATGGCGTGGTCTTTCGCAGTCAAACATGACCTTTGGGAATGGGAACCAAAATACGTCAACTGTCTATCAAACCCCATCAGATGGTTCTTCGCCGTCCACTGCTTCTATCCAAATAGGACAACAGTACGACTCTACTCTTATGAGCCAACAGCCAGCACCCACAAGCATACCCGCGTCCATGGACGCTACTTCCGGTGCTATATCGAATTATGACATGTACGATTTTGATTTCCTAATGAATAATGACAACATGAACAACATGAATGCCATTTTCACCGGCGACTCTGGCCTTCACCTAGGCTTTGATGCGCATCACGACTTTACAGATGGCGGACCACAGCAGTTGCCAGATATCTTTGGTGGGTATTTCTTTGGCCCGCCCGCTGCTGAAGGCATGCCAGAGGGCGGTTATCCTACTGAAGCAGACTTTGGGGAAGCAGGAAGCAATGGAAACGAAAGCGTGTGGCGCGGCGGACACGACTGATCTCAATCCCATCTAAGGGCTATATATCTTGGTTGGACTGTCTTTCATTTACTCTCCTTGGTTCCAAATTGCAGTGTTGATACCTACCATTTGATGACGTTTTACACTCGCTCATAGACCAACAAGAGGGGCAGAGGGCCTTGGGCAAACTTGTCTATGGTAATTGACCGCAATAATCACGATATATGCCATATGTTATACTGTGCGCGAGCACCTCGATTTTTCTTAGGCGATTGTTCAATGCTCTGTACAGCTTGAAGTCGGTGCTTTCCAAATGATTGAACATCCTGCTACAGTTTCACTTACTTGGGCATTCGGTCGTAGTGGAGGAAGGTCTAAGAAGCAGGCAAAACAAGGCTAAGAGCAAGGCAGAGCTTCACTTATCGGGAGTACGTTTTATTCGGTCGCTTCTACCTTCCTTGCTGACTCTGTCTAAATCACCACAATTATCGCATTCCACAACGCTTAGGACCACCACAACTACGCAAGGTATGCAGCGATGCGCTCGCTGTCAGCAGTCGCCAAGTGACCAAGTCAACTCAGGCATGGCCCGTTTCGGTCTTCACTAACAGGACAAATTCGCATGGCACTTTCCGCAAACGCCATCCCTGTCCTCGCATACTATAACCTCTTAGCCCAGCCCCACTGGAAGGTTTCACTAAGGTAGGCACAGTGCCACGATCATGCGCCATCCTTGCCTGACAGATTATCATGCATGGATTGGAAGCCATGGCGGCTTGGCTTCCGATTCGGCCAAAGCGAGGTACGAAGATACTTACGACCCAAAGAACGCTGCATTGCATTAGGTCCACTGGTCCGAGCGCTCCCCGGGGACCGCTCGGGGGGAATGGGGACATATGCATGAGTGTGCATACCTCAGTGCTTGCTTACAAGATTCGGCGTCTGGACACTGTGGAGCAAATGATGGAGGATGATCCGCTGGCAAAGTCTCGTATCAATATTCATGACAGCTGAGCTCCACATTCTTGCTAGTGTACTACGCATGAACACCGGCCACAAAAGTGACACGCCCCATAATCCCGGAACTGGCGACGTCCATGCTTACCACAGCGCTGGATATAAGCATTACAGCATAATGTTACTGGTGAAGAGAGGATCACACCAGCAACGTCGGGACACGTCTGAGCAATTTTCAATGAGGCCTTAAACTGCGTACCCTTCCAGAGGACTCGAGAAAGATATGACGAACAAAGTGCTGCCCAACTCGGGAAAACCCGGACCCTTTTCGGTGGCACTCTCAGCATCTGCCACGCGTTTTAGGGGCTGCCATACCGCCAAGTGCTGGATGTCCGAGCTTACCCACATGGTGGCACGTCAAGCCCTCTTCAAGACCGGGTCTGGTGCTAGGGGCACGGAAGATGCCTGCATCCACCTAGTCTATCCGCTACCCTGGGACAACCACTTAGGACCCTGTAATACCTGTGGCGGAAATATTCTAAGTAGCGGGATCGAGCTGTCTACCCATGTCGACGGCATCGGATGATGGGGGCTTCTCACTCTCTGCCGATCACAGGGATGTGCAGTCTACCCATGTCGACAGCATGGGTTGGAATATTGGGGGCTCCTCGGTTACAGGGATGTACGAGGCCTGCTTCGAGATTACGTATCTTCTGCACCAGGGGACACAAAGCCGAGTTATATCGCTGCCATTAGCCTTCTTGCGCCTGTGTACTGGTACTGCGAAGTACATTCAGGAGTAGAAGTAAATTGCAGTGGATGGGATCAGAGCTTTAGGATACAGACAATTAATAGGTTTCGTCTAGGTGGGATTTCGATACATCATTGTATTGGCTACTCTGTATATACACATGCACATGTCTACTCCATGCTACTACTACCTCCAAGTCACTCCTTCTCCGTTCTTCCTCCCCCCTCTCTGCCTCCGATTGACCTTCTTCAGCCCTGTGGTCCCCTCTGAGCTCACATCCTTGCACGTAAAAATGATGCCCTCTCCTTCCCATCTCCCCTCCCCCTTGCCACCAGCACCACCAACGGAAAGAAGCTGTACGATTAATTCAAATGGATCTTTTTGGCCCACCGCTAAGTATCCGCGCCAACCCTCTCTTCTTCCGAGGAGGTGTTGAGATGTAGAGGATATAGTTTAGTAGATGCAGGAGTGCAAGAGGGGAGTTTGGGAGATGTAGATGTGTAAAATGAATGGCAAGAAAGACGTAGAGTCGTTTAGGACTGTTAGGGGAGGTTGTGAGATGGGTATCTAGGAGCGATGATGGGAGATAGGGGGTTGTTGCGTAGGTAGCGGAATGGTTTACGAGTCCCGGTTTGGAGGATGTGTGAGATCTGTTTTTGTGATAGGTAGCGGACTGGTTGACTCGCCCAATTTGTCCCAATTTTTGATAATATGTAAGACCCACTGTTGTGATAGGTAGTGGGATGGTTCAATTCGTCCCGGTTTCGATGATGTGTGAGACCCATTGTTGTGACGTGAATGGACGGGGCGGTGGATGGATGGATTCATATACTGGTTGGTGTTACGCCAGGGGGAAGATATGTCAATTAACGCCATACATCCATACTACTTTCCCTCCTCGCACCACAATTCCCACATGTGACTGGTGGGCCGTGAGGGACGTCTTTTCCGCAGCGCCCACAGTGGAAGACGTAACTTTTTTTGAGGGGTTGGGATTGTTTTGAGGTGGTTTTCGTTTGGTAGACTGTTAGGTAGGGGGTTGGGGTGATGCGGAGGGGGGAGGAGGGGGCGTCGTTGTGGCGGGAGGCGCGGCCCATGATTTGGGAGGGTTGGGATTTGGTGTTGGTGGGTGAGGGGGTGGTTGAGTTCTGGGTTGGTGGGTGTGGACTGTGGCTGAGCTCTGGGTTGGTAGGTGTGGATTGTGGTTTTGGATGTTAGTGGTCGTGGTGAAGGTAGTATTACGTGTTAGTCGGCGTTGGGTGAAAGTGGTCTGAAATTCGTAGTTCCTGCTGGATGATAGCGGAAAGTTCGCTGTGATTAACATACAGTTATCTAAGTCAGATTATATAGCTTCATGAAGAAGTGGAACGATAATGGCGAGGTGAGCAATGTGAATTATGTATTTGTCTTGAACGATAAGAGAAAGATTAATCAATGGCTGCGTAATTGTTCACCAGTTCCTTCCTTTGAAGTCCAGTAGATTAGCAAAGCGCTAAAGAATCACACAATGAATTTTAAACGCATCTAAACGCACAAAGCCCACCGCGACTGAGAAGGAAAAGACAAGGATGCGGAGTTGCGGTATTGCCTTTGAGCCTCTTCTTTATCCATGTTGCGCTAGGCGACTCTTGGAAACCAAGCGGATGTTACTCATACTGGGTCAATCAAGTCCTCTAGGTTGCACAAGGGCTCGAAGGATGGAGGGCTTCGAGGATGCTTCTAGCGCCGAATGGGGACAAGGCCGCGAAAGGGGCTCTTTGTTATAGGAAAGACTTCAATAAAGACTGTGGATACCAGGGCAGATCGACAGATGATAGAGAAGATAACGAATAGAGGCTACGATGACGTAACTGGCTAGTCCTGCCGGCTTGCGACTGAGACCTATTTGACGTGGGTTGAGGCTATTTGGAGTGGGATGGTAAGCGAAGATGGGTGAGAGGAGAGTTTGGAATGCGCATGGAAAATCCGAAGTATTTGTACGCGCTGAAAATGACACAGCTTCAGATATGAAACATGAACGTTGAAAGTGTAACGCTTAAGACTCGGCTTAGAATGAAGATAACCTTATGTAGATTCTTTTGCGGCAAAGCGCCTGTTCTAGTTCTAGTGATAACAATCCAACGCGTGGCTACTGTATAGGAATGACGTACCTATCTCCCAGCCAGGCGGCTCTTACTTCTCACGAAGTTTCCACTCAGCCACAGTAATAAGTCCGATTTTAGTTTGGCTTACGCCAACTCGCTCGAGAGTGGTCCATTCATTCGGACGAGCAGCAAGTTTGCCGTGACAACGACACATATCGCAGGTACTAGGTGGGAGGTCTCCTAACTCGTGGCTACAGGTCTTGCAGCAGTACTCGGAGATGGGCTTACCTTTGGCGAACTTGCGATAGTATTGTAGACAGAACTCGCGGTGTAGTGGTTGAGGAGAGTCTAGATAGTCTGCTGGTCCGTCAGTACGGGGGGGTGGGCAGTTGATACCTGTGGTTGTTCCTCCTTCAACCCGCATCTGCAAGACTCGTGTGACTCTACGCTTGGTTCCCATCGCGGCCAATTCTTGAAGAGTTGGTTTCGGGGACGACTTTCCCTCGAGGCGGTCGATTGCTTCTGTACAGTCCATGTTGGGTTGTTGGTGTATTATCAGTTGAAGTTTGGTAGGATGATTGGAGATCGTATGATGCTGGAGTAGGGACGTGAGCGCCGGGGTTTATATAGGCATGCAGAGAAGGTTACCATACAATCTTCATTGTTTGATAGGAGAAAGAGAAGTTTCTTCGCATAATGGATGGCGATTTAACAATGCAGCAGATAAAGGACAATCTGGTCAACAATGGTTCTTTGCTCTACTTCGTAAGAGGTCTTTAAATCAGTTTAGGTAAAGTTGCAATAGAATTAGTAAAAGCAATGTTAGTCAACAGCTCTTGCTGTGATTTGTTCTGATGTCAGACACGTTCAAGACCGTCTGTCGAACGTCGAACGAGACTTTGGACAAACTGGATGAAATATTGGCTTGATCAGCCTCCGATCCTAGAGGTCTGCCATATAAGATAGGTATGTTGACAGTGGCAACCTTACTCGTGATTGAGGCAATAGCGAGAGGATGCATTCAGTTGCAATCGTAGCTTTGTAGCTGCTCACGACGCCGTCGAGTAGCGTGCCTATTCAGCAAGTGTTCATGTCGCTAGTTTTGCGTGTAGTGGAGGGACTTAGAAGGAGTATGGCAGATCTTGAAGGTTATTTAAGTGCACCAAATCGATAGTTGCTTTGACTTTACTAAAGAAAGGTAGATACCCTACTGAAGCTCGCGGGGGATAAAAGTATTGGCACCCCTTGCAAAACGCCTGTCCTTTCAGCATAGAATAGACTCACAATAAGTAATTTTACAAAAAGACTTTCATTTGAAAACGTTTAAATCTGATAATTTTTGATAGATAGATTGTGAAGAAGAAGACCGATCTTTTTGCCTCCCGCAAGCGAAGCAAGGGTCTAAGAACCCTTACCCTAATCTAACTCGATTAGGTGAAGTAAAGAAAAAAAGCAGACCCTTCATCACCAAACGCAAGTCAATCCATCACACTCCTATATCTGCCTTGGAATCTCGCAATTGCTTTCTCCTAACTTGCCTTACCCGCGCAAAATCAGCTTCCTCCAACAGTATATCTGAGAGGCTGTTGCTGATGTTGAATATTGTCAGGAGAGGTCCTGCCTCGACTGTATCATCGTTATTCTTCAGGTCGATTTCATCACGATGTATTAGAACAACCCAAGCGCGGGGCGTGCGGCAATGCATGCCCCGGGCCGGTTACGAGATATCAGCCAGATCCTTTGGTTTATCGACAAAATGGAGACAGGTTGCTGCTGCAGCCACCGCGCACGAGGAGGAAGCTGTTCAATCAGAAGCCGAACAAGGGTATAGCCTTAACGAGCCATCTTCCAATTCACAAACGAAGCGGCCAACGAATTATGGTCCAGTCACAACATTTAAAGAGCTTGCAGAACGAGGAATGGTTAGTGGAACAGTGATCGATACTCTCACTCGACAAATGGGCCTTGAGACTATGACACATGTCCAGACCCTGACAATAAATGAAATCCTGAAAGGACACGACGTGTAAGTGTAGCAGCGGGAATGTAGGAACTTCTTACTGATCATAATCTCAGCATCGCACAAGCCAGAACCGGAACTGGAAAGACACTGGCTTTTCTACTACCTGTAATACAAAACATCATCAACTATGACCCAAGACTTGAGACAAGAAGCCGCCTTGGCCGCCACGGGAGCTCTGCAGATATCAGAGCTATCATCATTTCCCCTACGCGAGAGCTGGCAGAGCAGATCGCGGTGGAAGCAAGGAAAGCTACCAAAGATACTGGGATCATTGTGCAGACCGCCGTAGGAGGCTCCGCGAAAGCTTTTGGGCTTCGAAAAATTAAGATGGAGGGATGCCACATATTAGTCGGAACGCCGGGCAGACTTAAGGACATTTTATCTGACCCTTACAGCCAAGTCCGGGCGCCCAATCTCAGTGCCTTCGTCCTAGATGAAGCGGACAGATTGTTAGACCAAGGGTTCGAACCTGAGATTCAAGCCATACAAGACTGCTTGCCCAATAGAAGCGAGGTGGATCGACAGACCCTGCTGTTTTCCGCTACTGTACCCCGGGAGGTCATGAACATCGTTCGACGTACCATGAAGCCCGACTTCAAGTTCGTACGAACTGTGCAAGAAGGCGAGCAACAAACCCACGAAAGAGTTCCCCAAAAGCTTGTCAACGTTGGCGGCTTTGAGAATCTCATGCCCGCATTAGTGGAATTGTGCAAGCGTGAGATGGAGGCGGATCCTGATAGACCGTTCAAGGCTATAGTGTACTTCAGCGCCACTGCCGAAGTTGCACTTGCTTGTTCGATGCTCCATAACCTCCGTGACCCAGGCCAAAGCATTTTTCATCAGCACCCGCTGCACCCCCTCAGAATTATTGAGATGCATGCAAAGCTCTCTCAAGAAGGACGCACCCGAGCAGCTGAGTCCTTCCGACGTGCCAAATCTGCAATCATGATCTCGTCTGATGTCACCGCGCGTGGGATGGATTTTCCCAATGTTACACACGTCATACAGATTGGTACACCCCCGAATGAAGAGCAGTATGTACACCGTATCGGTCGGACTGCACGAGGGGATAAAACAGGTGAAGGATGGTTGTTCATTACTGATGTAGAAAGTCGGGAGGTGCGCAGAAGGCTGCGCACCATGCCGCTTGTCGTGGACAAAACCCTTGAGACCGCCAAAGTCGATATGACGAAAGACGCTCAATTGCCTGAGCATGTCGCAAAGATATTGACACAGGTTGGAAACGCGGCAAAGATGGTACCCCGCCAACTTAAGGCTGCCGCATACAAGGCTGATTTTGGTATCTATTCGTGGGCCGAGGGCCAACAACTCGTCGACGCTTTGAATGATCGCGTAAAGTACGGTTGGGGTATGGAGACTCCTCCGGCTATAAGTCGGGGACTTGTCAACAAGCTTGGGTTTAGCCGTGTAAGAGGAATCAATATCGGGCATGATGAAGAGGATGACTTCGAGCAAGGTGGCCGTTCGTCGTTTGGAGGTGGGGATCGTCGAGGTAGATTTGGTGACGGCGGTCGGTCTTCCTACGGTGGTGGAGACCGGGGGGGTTTCTCGAGAAGTCGTGATAGTGGCTTTGGCGAAGGTCGAGGAGGCAGACCCTCCAGAGGCTTTGAGGGTGGTGCTGAGGGTCGGAGAGGAGGTTTTGGCAGTGGCTTCTCAAGAGGTCGTGATAACAACTTCAGCGTAGGCCGCGGTGGAGGGTTTAGCGGTGGGTACGGCAGGGGCTCTGGCAGAGGCTCTGGTGGAGTTTACGGAGGGGGACGAGACGGCGGACGAGATAGAGGACACGAGAGCACCTCTGATCGGTGAGCGAGCTGGGGATTCGCTCTTCCTTTTCCAGCAATCAGCCAAATCTGTGATAAATTCAGACGTACCAGGTACCGGGTTCTCTTCTGTGTATCTTTGTTCCTTTTTGTATTTTATTCTATACCTGGCATATATGGTTGGCTACGGATATCAAGGATGCATAATACATGGAGCGCGGCGCTTTAGGTATAGAATACCCAACTCCTCCCTCTACGTTTTTTTCTTGTTTCCGATCGAAGTGTCTAACGAATCCTTACATAATAACGCATCAAGATCACGTTTGGCAATTTGCATTTAATTGTGTAGTGCAGTTAACGGAGGTTTTTATTAAACTTTGCTTGCAGGACTGACTAGAAGGATCGAATTCAATTCAATTACGCTTCGAGTTCCTCAACGAGGCACCGATTATCCCCAGCTCCGTCCCTACAAGGCAAACTTTTCTTCAACACCCCCTACCCCACGAAGGGCCCAGCGTGCAAAAATCCACAATCCCTCACCCAAACCACCACCATGCTAACAATCCTACCATAGCGACGCTGCCCGCAACGACACCCCTCCTCAATCACCAATCTCCCCCTTCGCCTTAAGCACAACAAAATACACTATCACCCCCACAGTCCCCAGCGCCGCACCCACACACGCCGCAATAATCCCCGCCTTCGAATCCCACCGTTTCCCATTCTTCTTCCTATCCATACCTAGTATATTCCGCGCTGCGGCTTGATGCTCGAGATCCTGCCCTGTAAATCCACTTGTGCGCGGTGTGCCATTGTTGGGATAACGGCGGTTTACTGCCTTCTTGTGGGCGGGGACAGGGGTGAGGGGTATGGAGTCCAATATCTGGGGCGTTTTGGGGAGGGTTTGGTGGCTTGAGTTGTTTGAATCATTTTGAGGGGCTAGGGTGGGGGTTAATGTGATCCCGGAGAGGGTGGAGGGCGTTTGTGGTGACGTGGGCTTACCTACTGGGACTGGCGTTCGGACTGGGTTGTGCACGAGGGTGACATTGCGGATGTTGGCGGAGGTGGTGGCTGGGGGGATGATGAGGGGAGGGAGGGCTGGGCGGTGAGCTTTGGGCATTGTTGTGGTTGAGTTGAGTTGAGTTGAGGTGATGCGTTGATTTTGTTGTTTGTTGTCTTGTGGTTGCTATGGGGTGAGACTGATGTGAAGTGAATCTGGAGACAGTAAGGATCTTTGAAAGGAGGAGATGGGTAGATAACATGGGGATTGGGAATAAAGGAAACTAAATTGTATTGTGAGTACGATATACGGGGTCTTTGTCTTTCCATATTTCTTTCAAATTGACAATCTGGTTCTTAATTTTCGTTGTTTGTGTTGTTGTTCATCCTCGCGAAAGAGAATGTCTATTTGCCTTGATTGCCAATCAGGAAGCCCGTCCCTGGTGGCACTGAGCACGAAATCGAAACTGATACAGGCACACAGACCTTATTTTAGCACCCATGACACGAACAAATACTTCATGACACTTCGCGCCCAACAACATTGAAAAGCAACTTCTTGCAATTTTTCCTCGTCATAGAGATCAAACATGTGTAAATTGACAGCTTTCATCTACAGCGAGTAAGTGCCCTTTTATTACCATGGTCTTCAAACGTGTGTTGTTTGCCCCAAACACGAATAAAACGTGATACTAACTCTGAAACCCCAGATGCGGCCACCTCCACCACGAACTCGTTAACGAACATTGCCCCGGTTCCAAAGTGATAGATGGAGTAACATGTTGCTCCTGGCCACCCATCATCGGCAAACGGTCGCACGACGGCATGCCGCTGTGCCCTAACTGCTATCTGGCCCAGTATGTCAAAATCGGATCGAGAATCCATAGAGAAGAACAGAGGGAGTTGGAATACCTACTTTCGGAAACAGATCCGCACGAGTATATTGCTCTCAGTCATGCTTTGCATGAGTATTTTGCGCATGAGCGAAGGAGGGCTATTGGGGAGTTGAATGAGAGACAAGGTTGTAATGGACATTGAGGGGAATATGGACTATGAAGTCGTTCTCATTCCGCCAAGGCGTTTGAGGGATGTGTTCGAGGAATGGGATCGTAGCTATTGAGAGCAAAGGTCTTGGACGTTTTGATCCGTACAATAGGTAAAGATCTTAACACGTTTGGATTTAACACAGTGAAAGTGATGTTCGTTACAAAACGAGTATGCAACATATACATAATCAGCGCTATCTGGGTGATAGTAAGTAAGAATAAGGAAGTATTGAACGATATGCATGAGTCTTTTCCTTGCTTATCATGCTGGTGAATCGCTCAATCTTACAATTTCACGTCTTTCCGAAATTAAACATCCTAAAGTTGCGCGTCTTCTAAACATTCAAAACCAATGGCTGCCTTCTTTTGGTAAGGGAATAGCTGATGGTTGGTTATACCTGGCTTATACACTGGAACAATAGAGTGTCAGTAGTCTCGCTGGTGACACAAATATTGGCACCCCTTGCAAAGCGTCAGTCCTTTCAGCATAGAGTAGACCTATAATAAGTAATTTATCTCATAATCTTCACTCAAAGAAATTTTGAATCTGTTGATTCTTAATATATAGAAGTTAATCAATGAGTTTATTTCTACTGTAAAGGAGAAAGCAAGTGTTTATAGATATTGGCTTTGAGCTGTAGGAGTGCCAATACTTTTGTCCCCCGCTCGGTAGTCAACAGGCTCTACAGTACTGGTGTTATGCTTGAAGAACGGTGCTTGCTGCTTGAATTTTGACGAAGTCAAATTCTTTGTGGTAACATTACCATCCTTCTATATGCGGGTCTCGGCAGTCCACATTCTCCTTTATCCACAACCCTTTCTTCTTATGATCCAAAATGTCCCAATCCTTCCCAATACATACCAAAGTCTCTATATATCCTCCATCGCGAACCAAAACTTCTTCAACAGTCTATAAAACAGATCGCAGCATGGGTATTTGTAAGAAAAACAAAGCAATGCCTCCAAGATGATGTCCCATAATTTTTCCAGAGCGTTCCCTCACCGGTGTCGCCTCTCCTCAATGGCCTTCATTCCCACCCCCAGCCCCTCCGTCAAACCACCACATATCCCCTCAACACAATACTGCACCGCCCCCACCATAATCTTGTTCTCCGCTGCCGTCCCCAAGATTTCCAGACTTCTCCTCCCCGCTGTATCAGCCGCACCTACACCCAGCGCAAGCGCCTTTTCGGCCACATGATGCGTGCGTTCATAATTATGTGCCACGGCGAGGAAGTATTTGATGTAAGGCAGGACGAAGCGGAGTAGGAGGCAGAGCAGGATTATAGCTGTTGAGACTCCTCGGTGGACGAGGTTGGATGAGGACGAGGTTTGATATTCGCGTTCGATGGCGGAGTACGAAGATCTTGGTTCTTGAAGGCCTTGGGGAAGTGCAAGACGTAGGTGACCAAGTTCTTGGGATGTTAGATCAGAGGGTAGACCGCGAAGGAGGTAGGTGAGGGAGGACATGTACAGTTGGCGTGAGAAGGCTTGGGATTGGGGATCGGAGTGTTCGGATTCGCTGAGAGCGACTTGGAGAAGGGAGGAGCCTAAAACAGAAGGGTTAGAGAGTGGCTTCAAAGTGTGGAACGGGAGACGGTACCGTGTAGTGCGTATTTGGAGCCCATGTGAGGTAGTACTGCCAGATCCATGTTGGTTGAATGGGAGGAGGGTTCTGAGCTCTCTGTTCGGCGATGGATGATTGAGCTTTGGGTCTGGGAACGCAGGGTATACTCGCTGACGCTTTTGCGTAAGGTAAATAGTCTGTCTCGTATGATTGAAGGAAGTATGGTATAGAGGACGGGTGAGGGAGGGAGCAGTCCGGGTTCCTCGACCTGCAATGTAGTTCCGCAGGGCGTGGTCATTCGCTCCGCCGCCATGATGCGGATGACTTTCTGCCTCGATAGAGATGCAGGGATGGAGTATCACAATGTTATAGGGTAGCGACTGTGTGAATATTGTAAAATGATCGAGGAAGTCCAAAACGAAGGTAACGGATGCTATAAACCCTCATGTGAAAAAGATGGAGATTTCAACTGGTTGAGAGCCCCCACAAGCCCCACCAAGAAGCTCGCTCGTTATCGATAAGGCTCCAAAACCTCGGATTTAAGACGAACGATAGCAATGGTCTTCTTGATCTAGCCAATCAAATCTCTTGACTGGCTTCATAAGCCTGTGAGCAAGGGACTGAAGTCCTGAAGCTCAAGATTGGCATGGACTGTGGGAGACAAAAGAAGAAAGAGTACTCAATAGTCAAACTTTCGTGGCAAAAGCATCTTGCGAGACAAATTCAATAATAGTATAGTTTGATTTATGCACTTTTTGTTCATATAACACTTCCGAAATGGTCTAGTGGTTAGGATATCCGCCTCTCACTACTGAGGGTTCAGTTCGCGGATGGCCGGGGTTCGATTCCCCGTTTCGGAAAAAGCCACTCAATTTTTTTGCCAAGTTGTGCTCATTGGTTGATTGATATAGCTTCTCCTTCTAATCCTTATTAATTGATTGGATTAATACCTAAAGTTACCCAGACACTTCCCAAGTCAGTCCTGAAAACAGTCTGCAATGTAGCGTTTTATTGATGATATTTTGGGGTTGTAAAGTTGGAAAGGTTGCTATTCGGAATTTGTTGAGCCTGTCCTAACTCAATGTATTAAGAGTTTGAGCTGCGAACTTTGGATCTAACTTCTTATCCGATATTTGGCCACCTACCAGCCGGTTTATGCTCATGCATGCTCACCACAGGACGAGGATGTAAGCTATCCGAAGGACCCCCGACGATCTCGCCGCCTTCCCCTGTCTACATTTGTGATTCATCAAGGAAATGAAGATCATGCGAGAGCACATTCACCCCATTGATGCATGGGCAGCTTTAAGTAGCAAGTGCCAAGTACATACATACACGTCTCGCTTTTAATCTCAATACCACTCATCTAAAATGGACGCTCAAAGGGTATAAGCTATGCTTTGCCGACTATGTCACACGTGGAGCATCTAAACCCATGCTCTGCGCCTTAGCTCGCTCCACCATATCCATGCAAGACCTCATGCTTATGCATTTCTCACGAACGTACGAATATAGCACGGACAAGACCGATTGCCTCCCCCCGCTGAAATGCCTTTCACAACTTGCCTAGCCTGATCTTTTTAGAGAATATCTCCACATCACTTGCCGCAGCGAAATTAGAAGCGAACCTGATCTTGTGATCCATGACATCAGCTAGAGATTCGCTGCTGCCATCCGAATCCGAATCTTCGAAAGCTTCTATGAGACTGCTGATAGCGTCTGAGGTAGCTTTCCCCTTTCCCTTTTTGTCTTTGTTACGTTTCTCCATAACGAGTTGTAATGCTTTGTTGAATTGCTTCGTCTCGAGCATAACGACCTGATTAACCAAGGCAATGTATTTGATTCTCATATTCGGGCAGTGAGAAAGGCTATCCACGGCGAAGCTGAGGCTCTCACTATGCAACATCGAATGGCGGTCTGCGGTGCGCAGGAAGGTGAGATGTAGGGCGTAAAGGTTTTTGAAGCCATAAAACAGTTGCATGAGCAGATGCTGTGATAGTCAGTGTCGTGTATCACAATTTTGGGCGTAATCTTACGTATGTTTTCATGCTTAAGCTGATAGCCAGCTCAATCAAACCCGCACCTCGAAAAGCTAAGAATTGCAAAGTCTTTACATCGACATCCCATAAATCATTACGGTCGTTCTTGATCATAAGTCGTTTTAGCGTAGATATATGCTTTTGAAGAGCCATCTTTCGAATGAATGTAATATTTACTGCTGGAGGGCCTCCAGACTCTGCATCCTGCTTGCTGGCTCGTTCATGCATATAAAGCCCCTCAAGTCCTTCAAAGGTTGCAAGGAACTTGAGGAAAGGTAGGGATACGTTATCCGTGTGTATACTCTTGAATCCGATCTCGTTGGATGAACCCTGCAGCCGCGCTAGGAGTGTCCAGAAGGCATCCTGGGGGCCGACCTCAAGAAGTGTTAAATGTTTGAGTGCACTCAGATCCAGGGCCCTGGCTAATATTGAAGCCTTCAGTGGGACCCACTCCAGCGATAATTCCTCCAAGTGGAGACCGTGAGTGGCCCGAATGTAGGATTGCATTGCCTCGTCAGGAGTTATCGAATTAGCCACTGGCTCAGCTGCCACGCCAGCCTGTGGCGACACATGCTCTTTTTCAGCCGCAATTGAAGCAGTACCAACTTCAATCTCCCCAATCTTGGCCCTCTTGCGTGGTGTCGTGACCTCTCCATCCTCAGGCTCAGCAATCATCTCCTGATCCTCGCCTAGATCCGCGGCATCTTCATCTGGATGTACCATATCAATGTCCATAGCATCCTCAACTGGTTCATTACTAGAATCGGCAGCGAAGAAAGGTTGCTGTATTGAGGCCGGACTTTTCGGAGGTGTATCAAAGTCATCCTCAGAGTCCACCACGACAACCTTGACTGGGCTAGACTTCTTATTTGCGGGCACCTTGGTTTTGGCCTTTTTAGCGATTGGAGGCATGCCATTCTTAGCGCCAAGGATTGTACCATCTTCATTAATGTATGGGTTTGTCAAACCATTAGTCGAGCTGTGGGGGTAAGGACTAAATAGTAAATCATCATGATACTGACCGGGGCTGCTGGGATGACTTTGCTCGTATGGTACGGGAAGAACCGTGCTCGAGGGTACTGCATTGCTAGACGAGCCTCCAAATGACGGAGACATTGAGGCAATTTGTGCTTTTTGAGCTTGCATCTGCGCCTGCTGGAGCAATTGCTGTACTTGCGCTGCCTTACCAGCCTTACCAGTTCCATAAGGGCTGGGTAATGAGCCATTACTCATAGGATAGCCACTCGGGGGAACGTAGAATTTCGAGGTTCCATTCGAAAGGCCGCCACTCAGGGGATCAAACATCGAACTTGTTGAATTTGACACTGGCCCAAGAAGATCCCAATCCATCATGTTGGCAATCGAGCTGCTTGATGCTGAAGGCTCCATGCCGGACGCCACAGGGTTTGGAGGTTTTGGTGTTGAGCCATTCTTCTTCCCAGGCGGAAGGGAGTTTTTGATATGTTCTTTTAGCGACTTCTTTTGTACGGTTTGACTGGTGATATACATGTCAGCAATGTCTCGCACCATCTTGAAATGTTCTAGGCGAGCTGCATGTGAAGAGGCGTCGTCAGATGCTGCAGGGGCATCAATTAACGATTTCATTAATGCATCAAGCTTTCGAGTCGTAGCATGTCTCTCTTCGTCTTCAAGGTAACGTCCTGTAGAGAGCGAAAGCGTCTTCTCTAACCTTCTGCCCTCGGCAGAAACGCTTTGTAGATCGAATATCTTTGCTAGTATGCTCTCTTGAGCCAGTTTTTCTTTTCGTATATCCGCTTCGTTGGTCACAGGTTGAACTGTGGAGGCGGAAGGTGGCATCGGATCATTCAACATATCTTCTTCGTCCAGCTCGGTATCAGATGGATCGTCTAGATCCGGATTGACAGGTACAGGCTTCCGGGCCTTTTTTGCCAGCTCTGTTGACAAGGAGAGCGTCAGGGAATTGAGACTCCCGGATGAAGCTTTGATGCATTCCGATATTTCTCCCAGGCATTCGAGATTTGACAGACCCATAAGAGCCAAGCTAGTCAAAGTCTTGAAGCCGGAGAAGGCCCGATTATTAGCCCAGTAATTGTATCCCCCACCACCTCCAACCTTTTTGCGTTTTATGTTGTTTGCTTTTGATGAATGGCCCGGGTAGGAGCTTGAAGAGCCCCCAGATGGAATAGGAAGTGGTGGGATGTATTGTGAAGGCGTAGGAACAGCCTGTGCATGATGGTGTGGGGGTGGTGGATGGGGGGTTGGGTTGCGGATAACCATTCTGGGCGAGGGACTGACGTCGAGTCTGACTCGCAGATGGCGCAGACTTGGTATTTTGTGGAGAGCTTGATAGACCGCCCCACTCAATTCAATCGGGGCATCCCATCTATGTCCACATTAGCAATTTCATTTAATAGCGTTGACACCTGGAGTGCAATGCCTACTGAAATGTTTCGAGAATGGTCGCTTTTCGGGCGACAAGAAGCAGGGAGGTGTTGAGGAATTTGCTGGAATCAGACTTCGAATCCCATAGGAGCCGTGTCATCAAAAGTTGTTCATTACGGTGGGAATTGGCGAGGCTGGTGTTTTGCTCAATATTGTCTTCGGCTACCCCGATTTTTAAAGTTTTTATGTGACTTCCATAGTCATGCTCACTTGCAAGTATAGTCTGGAGCGCTTCTGCAGCATGCGTTCTTGGGAGCCCAAGTTCTTCGTCACCAGAATTTGTAATGTTGAGATTCAGATCCCGATATATTTCAGCAGTCGCGAGACAGAAGAAATGTGGGGAGAGTCGTTGGAGTGTGAAAAGGTCTTTCCAATTAACCTGACAGACAGTCATTAGATAGCGCTGCCAGAATCAGAGCCGGATACCCACGTGTCTGATGATCTGCTTCTGTGTTTCGAGAGGAAGATGAACGAATTCCAGCTTTCGATGCGGCCTCTCCCCTCCAACGGACACACCGTCCAGGCGTCTAGTAGGCTGTGGAACATCCTGAGAGGAGGTGTCCATGAAGGAGGTCGCTGTGTCCACGCCTTCTCCCGCGCCTTCGAGATTTGACTGGCGTTATGGCTCTTAGCTAGAGGAGCTCGGTGAATGAGGCCCTGTTACTTCATGGAAAGATTGGTATTGCAGAAGTTGATGGTAGAATGCGGCTGTGTAAGGTAGTCAGAGACGTATCGCGTTTGCGCCTTCCCGGAAAGTTCTCGTTGGGTTGAATGCAATGATCCCGTTGTTTGGAAAAGCTTCGGTGTTTGTTTGTTAGTACGACATTTTGTTATCTTTATGCGGATGATTACTCAGGCTGGTGATTTGAGGCCCAGCAGTTACACTAGCGGAGGTAATGAGAAGACTTTGGCTTATGATCAGTACTGGCAGTGAAGTTGTTTGATTTCTACAAATATGATTGCAAGTAGCTACTAAAATAGGCAAGGTTTCAAAATACGATGGCGGGGGTTTTCTCAGCGGCAGATCGCCCCTCGCTCCCGCAACCCAGATCACTTTGAACTCCGCACCATGGTTGGTTGCGATAAGGTAAGGCATGTTCGTGGAGACCATGTGTACGACTCTGGTCGTTGGATTCCCGTGATGGATGTCTATTCTCTCAAATCATAGATGCTGGCCGAGGGACAAGTCTAATGAGTAGGGCGTTCTGGAGCTGCAGTATCATAGTATCCTCCCTTGTTCTTTTCGCCTGGCACTGAGCAACCTACGCATTCGAGCTCCCAATACGCTACATAATCCAATATGCTAGACTGCGTTCTCGAGGATTACAGCATCACTTCACGGCAGACTAAGCAGTTCCAGGTCCTTGAAAAGGAGAGACTACAACAATAGCTGAACATATTCCGAGCATGATTGTGGCTTGATTGCTACATCTCACATTCAACAACAAAAGGCTACGACCCACGATGGGAAAATATATGGTTTGAGGAGAGGAGGAAAGATGTGCAACAAGAATTTGTATGACTTTGGAGTCGTTTGCATTATTATTTGGAAGTACTGTATTGCCGGATGCGTAACCGAGATGTCTTCCCGAGGCTTTCTTGTCCTATTTCATTAGAAGAAGTGCATTGGCGTATTATCCCCTTCGCTGCTTATGATGATTCAGCTTGTGAGAGCTCTTGTTGCTACCTAGCAGTCCGTATGTCCTCAATGTGCATCAGTTAATTAAATTCGTCTCACTGTTCGAATGAGATGGCGAATAAGATCACCGGGCGGTGGGACGATCATGTCAGTGTGCGGGTTACCGGCCAACTTAAAGCTGGAAAGTCTGGATAATGGGCTGCATCCATGATAAAATCTTGATAGTGAGCATTTGTAGCACGAGCAACGTGCAGTCTCACCTCAAAAGTCAGTATAGGCAACCTGGCTTCTAGCTCATCTGATTCTTTGTCCAGGTCTCCGGACAACAGCAACAGGTTGGTCTTCAGAGGTATCAAGCGGTCCCACTAGGCGAGAGCGCCCACGGAATTGTGGTGGCGCCCACCTGGCAACAGCAAAGGAGATTCGAGTGAAAGCATAGCGTTGGACCGTAAGGCGGTGCTGATGTAGAAGAAATCGAAGTTCTCTCCGTAACAGCTTCACAGAGTGGCGGTACAGGAGATATTTTGCAGATCGTGGGTAGTCGAGAAGCATGCAGACTAGGGTTAGAGTCAGTTGAACAAATCTGAAGTTCTAACCATTTAATACTCGGGTTTCCAAAGATCGGCCGTCGCCCTGTCCCTGTATCATCTCTGCCGAGTATTGAGTTGGATAGTGCCTAGCCTTGACGCGTTCTTCGCTGAATTCGTGTATCATGCTGCTCAACCGCTTTCAGAAACGGGCTGATGAGTGTCTTAATGATATAAAGTATACTGTTGAAGAGTTAAAGACAACTTTGGAATATAAACTTCCTGTATTACTGAAGTGATAGGTGGTATCGATTATAGGCTTTACCATTTAGTTTGGTGTAGTTGAAGGCTAGGTCGAGCCCTCAGTGCTATTTGTATAGCCACTCAGAAGCAACGATATGCTTCACTCATAAGCGGTAAGAGGCATAGTACAATCGTGAACGGCCGGCTCTGAACCCCCTTTGACGCAGTTATATATTGAACATGGAATAACCTGGGCGAGTCCTCTAATCATATTGTGGGTGATAGTGCCAACGGATCGAATGCTGGCAAATAAGCAGACAATATCAAAACGCGGTGCTCCTTCCGGCAGAGTCAAGAGATTTTTCGTTGCTGATGATCTGCATGCAAATTCCGCAATTCAATAGTAGGGACGCCCTCCATGATGAGAGCCAAGCATGCGTGAAGCGTGATTCTCCAGCATAGGTCATCATTCAAAAGCCTATATTTGTGAGACTGGGAAGAGTAGAAAGAAACGAGAGATTCTTGGCCTATGTCGTTGATTTGCCCGATCCTTTGGACGACGTCGACACTCCTTGTAAAGAGCTACTCCCCTAACAGCATGTCCGTAAAGTATAAGGTCAGGCTCTGGGATATCTAGGTAATGGCTTGCTTGCGGCGTGTTGCTATGGTCCTCTTGATACCAGCCTCCTTCCTAGCCTCGGATTAACAGCACAGAAAGATAGAGGGGAGCTCGAGGATTGAGAAGAAACCCTTTGACAATGTCCGTGAAAAGAATAGGGTGTGGGCTGACATACAGAGCCTTAGAAGGAACATCTCTCCTGCCCATGTGCCGGAGAGGTAGCGAAGCTCAGGGATACATGGAGTGTTGACATGAGTAATCGGACTCGTGAGCAACCAGAACACTTGCGCTCTAGCTACGCTTGAGCTGGCCCATACTAGGTAGGAAAAAATACAGAAATTTTCGGCGTAGAACAGATCCGCAATGAGTAATCTTTTGTTCAATTCCTACTTGATCTTAGAATCCTATAATTGTCAATAAGATTAAGTTGATTAATGAATTTCTGAAGGAAAATTTATAGACTTATATAAAGATTAGCTTTGAGCTGTAGGTGGGGGTGCCGTTGTTGCTAGTCAGCCCTACGGGTCGCGACTGCTCCATGATTTCATCGAGGCGCGTCTCTGCATGTGTGCCGCTAGTTTACTTCATTTTCTATACTCAACTTCTGTCAGAGCTCGAGAGCCAATTGCTCCCAGACGCGTGCTCCTGACTTCGCAAAATGAATTTGACACGTCTGGGAATTGACTATCTTGGATGAAGACGAGAGTAGCGCTTCGCACCGAAAGATTCGCGATCTATACCACTCACTTTCCAAAGAAACCACATACCATCGCTGTTCATGCCCCAAGGCTCGGGCACATTCACTCGACCTACAGTACATAGGTTGCACTATGTACCTTCCACGCACTCTCATCTCATTACTCTATCAACATCTTGTAAAGAGCCACCATCCATTGTCGCCCGCTGTTCTTATCTTGACAGCCTTGGATCCCGATGCCCTCTGTGCTTGTCGAATCCTCACAGCCCTGCTGAAAAGAGATTATATTGCGCACAAGATAGAACCAATAGCCGGGTATGCAGACCTCGAAAGAGCTGGGGAGACTATGGTACAACCAATGCGGATACAGCAGGGAGGAAGCGGTGGGGTAGTCGTATGTCTAGGTGTAGGGGGCCTCGTGGATATGTCGCATACGTTGGGTTTGGACGTAGCTGGGTTGGATGGAAACCCTTCAGGTGGTATTGAGGTATGGCTCATTGATGCGCGGCGGCCATGGAACCTCGGCAACGTCTTTGCAGGAGACCCAGTTGAGGTGATGCTGAAAGAGGCAGGCGGTGACGCGCAATCTAGACGTACAGAGGTTGACAATGGACAAATACAACCATCTTACAGACCTGGAACAGGCGGTATCATAGTCTACGATGACGGAGACATAGACGAAGACTTGGTAGCCGAGCGTGAAGCCTACTGTGCACTTACTGATATGCCCGACATTGACGAATTAGGTGATGAATCCGGCGATTCAGGCGAGGACAGTGATGTATCAGCCTCAAGTGGTGGACAACGCATGTCAAAAAAGCGCAAATCCTGGTCTGACCAAGGGGACGCCGACGACAGCGAAGACGAGATTAGCAGACCTCGTCAAAGGCGGAGAAATAGTCCCGTAAGTGTCAGGATGAAGTACTATCGACTCTGGCTGACACACTTCGCAGAGCGGCTCGATACCCTCTTCTCCCAATCGTCGATTACCGCGGTCAGTGTCACCTCCGTCGCAGCCTCCTCCACCACGGAACGATGATCAAATAACGATACGGTCTCGGCGCAGAGAAGTTAGGAAGTTAAGGCGCAAGTACAGCACCGTTCTTCAAAAGTATTACGATATTGGTACCTCATACTCGGAACCCATCTCATCGCTTCTCTACTCACTAGCGGAAGACCTTGGCCGGGAAGATAACGACCTCCTATGGCATGCTATCGTCGGCGTAAGTTCGCTAGAGCTCTACGGCCGTAGCATGACTGGTGTAGGAATCTCTACTGCCCTAGATGTAGGTGGATCCGCGGGCTGGGGAGGAGAGCGTGGCGAACGAATACGGCAGGTCCTACGAGACGAAGTCCGGCGATTGAATCCGCCCGATCCCAACGATACTACACGCGAAAACGCACGTGGAGAGTCTTCTGGTGTCATACCTACAACCGCTCGCTCGCCAACGGACAATTCTATCAGATTATCGCCTGAACCTCGATTCCTTCTCATTAGACACTGGTCTTTGTACGACAGTATGCTGCATTCTCCGTATTTATCGTCTCGTTTACATATTTGGAGCGAAGTCGGAAGGAAAAGACTGCACAAGCTCCTTGCTAAGATGGGTGTGAGCCTTACTCAATGTAAACAGAGCTACACTCATATGGACATGGATCTCAAACGTGGACTAAGGCAAAGACTACTTACATACGCACCGATGTATGGGCTTGATGGACTTGTACCGCCAGCCGCCGCTGCAGGGCGCGGTAGAGAAGGTTGGGGCTTTGTGAGAAGTTGGGGATGGAAAGCCTGCCTCAGCGCTGTGGATGTTGGCGTCATTGTGGGGGCAATATTGGAAGTGGGCAAATCCAGTAGCACATACAGGGAACCAAGTAAGAACTGGGATCACAATGGTGGTGAGCAAACACAGCATGTTGATAACGACGGCAAAATGGAAGGCGAAGAATGGGTACGAAGATTCTGGGAGGCGTACGACGCGCTTGAAAAGTGAGTCTTAATATCAAAGCTGCCATTTATTTCAAGCCTAACATTGATGATAGTATCGAAGCACTGAAGCACGCTCTTCCTATAGCCCAGCATCTCCACCGTGCCATTCTCCGTACAGGCACATCCATTATCGAAAAGCGTCAAATTCGACATCTTCGGGCCTTCCGGATGGCCGTTGTTAAAGAAGGCCCAGACGTAGCTCTATTTACTCATCCAGGCGCATTGACTAAACTTGCTCTATGGGTTGGTGAAGCCATCGCAGAGCAAGAACGAGAGCAGCGTGGCACGGTCGGGAAAAGCGGACGTGGGACGCCGCTTGTAATGGCCGGATTGAATGAAGCTCGTGGAGTCTATATAGTAGTTGGAACCGGCGGTGGTGGGGGCGTGATCGACTTCGCAGCCAGGACAGAACGCAAAGGAAGGCTTGAGAAGAAGGCCAAGGCGCGAGAAGCTAAGCAGGCGGAGAAAGAGCGCAAGAAAAGGATAAGAGAAGAGAGGGTCGGTGAGGAAGCGGAAGTGGCAGAAGAGAGCGAAGAAGACGAGGAAGAAGACGAGAGCGATGATAATGACGACGATGATGAGCAACCAGGTCATGGAAGGAATCGATTTGGCCTTGCTTTCCAGGATATTGTTGACGAGACAAATGCCAGAGTTCGGGTGGATAGCTTCGAGAGCTGTGTTGTAGAAGTTAAAAAGGAGGATCTAAGCGGTTTTCTGGAAGCCCTCAGCATGAAGGCTGTAGTTGGCTGAGTGATACCGTTGCACTTACTGATTGGCTGGCGTTCTTGCAAGCGAGCATTTGCTTTCGGCATCTTGAGTATGCAAAAGGATGGCGCTGTACTAAGGAGCAACACAGATGATACCTATACATATATTCCATGAACATAGGCTCTGGTCGATCTGTCCAATGCCAGACTTTGTCCCTCACAATACGAGTCACCCAGATGGATTAAGTTTCGCCCTCTACTGGCGAGCTGGCTCGGCTGCAGAGGACTCGATACCGCGGATCAAGATCTTTACAAGCTCCTAACAATGTGCAGCTGGCTGCGGAGGTACGAAACTACTGCCCGGAATTTGCCGAAGCAGACATCCTTCCCACTCGCTTCGCGAGCTTTTGAGTGGTGCACCCACCGTAGGGCGTATGCAGTGAGCTTCTAGACCGAGCGCGGCAATTTTGCCCGCCTATGAGCCTTAGAAGGGGCTGCCTGCTATTGATAAATGTTAACTGTATGTTCAGTTTACTCGACATACCGAAGATGTGGTCTCAAGCAGACCAGGTCTCATACTAGACTGCAATGCGACGACTGATAGAGAGATATAAGCCTGGCCATCGCGCCAACAACCCCATCGAGTCAAGCGTTAAATCAAGTACCAAGGCAACCTCCAAACAAGGCGACGGCCTAGGGAAACAGCATGGTCCTCAATTTTTAGAATGGCGTGATGCAACAGATTCAAGAATACTGTGGGTCTCTGCTGGACCGGGTTGTGGTAAATCTGTGCTCTCGCGTTGCTTGATTGACGAGCGACATGTATGCCCTAGCTCAAGAGCTTCGACCATATGTTACTTCTTTTTCCGGGATGGTCAAGCAGAGCGGGAGAAGGGTGCCAATGCGCTCAAAGCAATCTCACACCAACTACTCAAACAGCATCCGAGATCGAATCTTATCGAGTATTTGCTCCCAAGATATGAAGAACATGGCGATAAACTTAGAGGCATGTTTAGTGAGCTATGGAAAAGCATGCTCGAGATTCTGTCAGACCCTACTACTGGTGAAGTCGTGTGGGTCCTGGATGCACTGGATGAATGTACCGACTTCGAGAGAACAAGACTTCTCGATTGCTTGACTGAGATGTATTCAAGCACGAAATTCCAGAACAACAAAAGCATAAAGCTCAAGATATTGATCACGAGCCGGCAGTACCACGACATTGAGGTGAGGTTTCGCAGGCTTACAGGGATGTCCGGATATATCCAGCTTGACGGCGACGAGAGATCAGAGGAGATCAGCCAAGAAATCAATCTCGTCATCAAGGATTCCGTTCCACGAGTTGCTTCGTCCCTAAGCGAAAACGATCGAGCGAAGGTTATCGAGCATTTGGGAAGCATACCTCACCGAACTTATCTTTGGCTCCATTTGATGCTCAAGGAGATTGAGCACAAGGTTGTGGCCTATGGTACAGAAAGGAGGCTTGCGAGTATAATTAAGAAGCTTCCAACTTCGGTATACGATGCGTACGAACGAATCCTGTAGAGGAGCGCAGACCGGGAGTCGGCCCGGAAGATATTGCAGATCGTAATCGCCGCTAAAAGGGCGCTGACGGTGTCCGAAATGAATGTTGCTCTAGCGTTGGCGCTACAAGGGAGATGCTCTTCTTATGATGAACTAGACCGTCCCTCTGACAAGGTATTTAAATCGAGTGTGAAACAGATTTGTGGCCTCTTTGTCAGTATAGTTGACCAGAAAGTCTACCTGTTGCACCAAACAGCCAGGGAGTTCTTGATATGTCAATCTGGGCTGGCCTCACAAGGGTGGCAGCATTCTCTAAGTCTCGAGAGCGGGCATTCCCTTCTTTTTCGCATTTGCGTCTACCTTCTCTGTTTCTCCGAATTCGAATCCCCACCTTGGAAATTGTCCAGCTTTACAAGCAACTCTGTTATCCTTACGAAGTTCAGTTCATGGATAGACGTTCATGTCCTTCTCCGTTATGCAGCTAAAGCCTGGGTGGAGCATTATCACCAAATGCAAGAGAAGACTGACGACGATCTGATTGAAATTGGGCTGGAGTTATGCAATACCTCTTTTATGAAGTTCGTAACCTGGCGCGGAATGTATAATGATTTCCTCGACCATAGTGGAGATATTCATGTAGCCTGTAAGATTGGATGGTACGCCGTGGTAGAACGCATGCTCAATGACGGTGTTGACGTCAATCTACGTCCATACAACTCAAAAGATTGTCCACTCCATTGTGCGGCATGTTCGGCCAAGAATTTTGCAGTGGCCAAACTTCTCCTTGATCGTGGTGCCGATGTCAACGCCGAAAATGAAGCAAGAACGTGCCCCTTACATATAGCGTGCGCGTGGCATGCAATAAAAATTGCTAAGCTTCTTTTAGACAGCGGAGCAGATGTTGATGCTATTTGCGATGACGGCACCGCACTGTGTGTGGCATGTGGAGTGAATAACGAGGAAATAGTCGAACTCATGTTAAGACGAGGCGCAAAGGTTAACTTGGGAGACTCAGGAAATGGTATCATGAATTTTCCACTAGTCGTAGCCTGTCACCGTGGGCGATTCACAATTGCGCAAAATTTGATCAATTACGGAGCGGACATCAATGTTGTAGATTCAGCTTCTGGAACCGCCTTGATGGCGGCGTGCTCCAGAGGTCATGAGGCAATAGCCCGGTTACTTTTGCAAAAAGAAGCAGAAATTGACTTTGTCCATGAAAATTGGGACTCCACAGCCTTGCTTGGGGCCTGTTCTGGGGGGCATGAGGCTATCGTGCAGCTTTTACTTGACTCAGGGGCGGAAGCCAGCAAGCAGTCGGTCATGCGTTTTGGATTGGATCCAGTTGTGGGAGCCAGCAAGCAAGCGCCCTTCCACTTAGCAGTTAGGATAACTCCCTTGCATGTTGCAGGATGGCAAGGCTCCGTGAGGGTAGCCCAGTTGCTGATCGATCACGGAGCCGACGTTAATACTCAGGATGATAAGATCGGCACGCCTTTGGTCTTAGCTGCCTATACAGGCTTGTATTCCATGGTTGAATTCTTGCTGAACAAGGGTGCTGTTGTTTCTGCAAACTGCGACCACTTTATTAATGCTTTTGTTGCAGCTGCACAGGGCAGGCATAGGCATATCCTTCGACTGCTGTTCAGCCATGGCGCTCGATTCTGTAAGAGTGACTGGGAGGGTCTCAGAGACTGGCACGGCGAGGGATACCTACTAAAGCTTGATTCAATCTATGAGCAAGTCAAGGATCAGGATATGCAGAAGACGATCGAGGTCTTGTTGGCTGCCAAAGGACTCATTTCTGATAGGGCGGAAGACATTTCAAAAGATATCCGATCACGGAGAAAATAGCGACCGGATGTGCCTGATTTAGTGCCGAAGGTTCATATCAGCGTCGCAGAGCCGATGTTATACCTTCAATCATTAGTCGAATAGCATCAATTTGCAAAACACGAGGAACGATTGCAAACGTAAGTGCAATATCTGCCCGAGACTGCACTCTCGAGCACCTGCATCTACCCAAGTCTAGTACAGCCAAGGGTACAACACGGCTTGTTAGGCAATTGAGGTGCCCAACATTCGAATTTTAATATGTATTGAAGCTTTTATTACCGTCGGCACGCCCAACCTCCAGTATGCCATCCCTACCTCTGTACACCGCATGTATGACCATCGCATTATAACCGCATTTGCTAGCCCCGCGAATCTATATTCATAAATCTCACAAGAGTCGTTTACTGCTTTAGAGGACCTCAATAAGTACGGAGTATTGTAGCTGGCTCTAGTTACCCCTTGATCACAGCTTTTTCGTACTTGATAAGTGTGTGATAAAGACATCAACTGCTCTAAAGGAACCCAGCTTTAACCACCTCTTAATCACAGCTTTTTCGCACTTGATAAGTGTAAGATAAAGGTATTTGTTACTTCAACTGACTTCAACAGATATCATACTCGACTTTAACTACCTCTTAGTTACAGCCTTTCTATATTTAACAAGTGGGTGATAAAAGTATTTACTGCCCTAAAGGACCTTGGTAAGTGTTGAACCTAACTTAGACACTCCTGTTATGTGTATGACTTATGCTCCATTCTCTTGCGGAAACGGTATCTTCAAGCTGGAACAGCACCACAGCACCACGATAAGCCTAATTGTCGCCACATCCCCATCACACACCTTCAGCTCGGAGATGTAATAAGGGTCATAGTGGTAGGTTGAAGACATTCGGACCAGGTTATATCATATTTTACAATCTCACAGATTCCTGCGTCCAGATCCTTCATGCACATGTTTTTTGATAATAAAGCAAAAAATAATGGAGGCAATAACAAATGCCATGGTTCAATCTTATTGAGGGAGACGCTAGTCATATCAGGCTAGTATGTAGTAGCATTAGCAGAAGCCATCTCGACTGTCGTTCTCAAACATCACCATTCGCTCAATATATATCCCATCTATACACCACAAAAATGAAGCCACGACTCCCCCAATCGCTCTTCTCCCTCCATTCCCGCCCTTCCTCCCACCTTCACCGCTCCTTCCTCCCATTCTACTCCCTCCTTCCCCGCCCTCCACTCCACCACCGCACTCTCATCGCTCCCCCCGCCGAAAACTCCGGCCCCCTAATGACCCGGCGCTCCGACCGAGCTCTCCCTTCCCCCCGCCCCTCCTGGCTCATCTGGGCGCGCACCATGCCCATCTTCCTAATCATCATCACAATCTCCGCCCTTGGAATCTTCAACTACCAAAAATCATCTTCCTCCGTCGTAGCAGCGACATTGTACGCTTTACGCACGAGTGAGATTGGGAAAAAGGAGTTGGGAGAGGAGATATATTTTCGGAACATGTTTCCGTGGATTTCGGGGGAGATGAACCAGTTGCATGGGAGGATTAATATAGCGTTTGGGGTTAAGGGGACGAAGGGGAGAGGGGTTATGCGGTTTAAGAGTTTGAGGACGGGGAGGACGGGGAAGGTGAGTTGGATTGATTGGTTTGGGGGGTTTTGGTGGGGAAAACTCGCTAATTGGGGATGCAGTTCGAGACGGTGGAGTGGAGTCTGGAGACGGAGGATGGCCGGAAAATACAATTGCTGGATGAAGGGAGGGTGGATCCGCTCGAGGGTACAGCTATAGGTGCGAATACTTAATGTTAGAGCATGTACGTTCTTATGGGATCTCGCAGTGGTGGAGATGGATTAACACTTTGGCAGACTTCAAATTAATATTTTCGCTGCTCACTAAGTCCTGTAAGGAATGGATGCAATGTCTCGACGCTCGTACCTGAGGGCAGTAGCGTCATTGAAATCTCTGATTAAGCTCCCCAAGTCAAGTCGTATGCCATATCGATCGCCCTCACACCGATGGGACTGATTACAATCTCCGGTAATTGAAATTCCGGCATGCCACCGGGAGCGGCCTCTGCACAAGATGCTTCGACTCCAGAAGCTGGATCCATTCCTTAAGGTAGCAGACAGTATATCTGTCGTCGATGATCCAATATGTGCATGCCTTGCATTTGGAATTATTTGGATTTTATGTTATGAATGGATTATTGAACGCCCTGTGTGGGAGTCACTCAAAGGCCGATTCACCAACGACCCAACGGATTAGGGCTGCGCTCGTCGTGAAGGTGTGGGAATGACAACGAAAATAACATATTCGACGAAACATCTCCTTAGCCAGGAGCAACTGTTTCCCACCGCAACAAATGCTCAAGTAATGCGATGATTGCACACGTATTGACTTCCGAGTCTTGAAATGATTTCAGTAGGTTCCGCTTGCTTCTATCACACCTGGTACAACTATACAGAATCTACAACACATCCCAGATGGGCGCCTTATCGCTGATAGAATCAACCATCAGGCAGACCCAAAGGAACTAGAGACTAAAAGAAAGTAGATCGGAGATCGCTCGCTGTTCAAAGATCTCGTTGTTAAGAAAGCGGGCACAGATAACCTCTGTTGAGTCTTTCCAAAAACCCATTTTCCCTGGAAAGTATCAAATAAAGCTCTATTAACACCAATGACAGATTTACCCATCAACATGAGCTCACAAGGACCTGACCGTCATTAACAGTGACAGAACCCTCAAACAAGTCAGTGTTGCACTTTATGCGTGGCGAGATACTCTAGCTCAAGTCAAAACCAAAACACCAAGTCCCACTTCCACGCCGCCTCAGAAATCTTCCACCACGAAAATCAGTTGCCAAGAGGAGGATAACTTCTTATCAGTCCGAGCTTTAGCGATAAGCGATGTTCGAAGGAGGAAGTGAAAGGAACCTCGATTAAGTTAGTGTATTTGGAGTGGCGATGTTTATTCACTTTTCAGCAAAAGATACCGCGGATCGAGGTGTCACGCGGATAGATACTGAACAGCTCACTAGAGTATTACGTTGGGCTTAGCGGAACTGTTTATCCTAGGCTTGGTCTTCGAAATGGCCATATTATTTAGCTCATTGGTGCAACTATTGCAAGACTTGGCACATGGGCTAAATGCTACTTGATATTCGACTGAGTTAGTTTTTGGCAAGTAGAATCTTCGAGTGAGCAAATAGCACTTGTAGAGCATATCGATAGAAATGTAATACTCACGCATATGCGAGGAAGGAGCTGAACTTAGGTCTCTTAGTCAATATGATGAACGTAGCCCAAACGTGATTCGTAACTTATGTCCACGGACCCTTGACGCACCTTGGCTTCTCTGATACTGTTCTGTAACTCGGACTATAATGACGTTCATGCACATATAGAAATTGATCGATAGCCATTAGGACAAAAAGAAGAGTGAATGCATTGTCGGTGATCATTATTTATACCATTGCTAACTGTATACCAATGCCAACCGTATACCCGTATGCCCAGATGCCGCGCCCTGCGCCCTAGGGGTATCCCATTAATGTACAAAAGATGATCATGAGCTCGTAGATAGTTTCGCCGACCCAAATGAAATCAATCACCGATGCCCAAATATTTCCATGCGATTGTATTCGTCGGTCTCGTCTTCCTCCGCATCGTCGCTCATGTCCTCATCTTCGCTGTCATCCTCGTCTTCTTCTTCTTCTCCACTATCGTCAATCGCCATATCATTTTCTAATCTTGGAGATCTCTGATGTGTTCGAGGACTTTCTCCACCCCAGAATTCTACATCGGATTCATCTTCATCAGTGTCCATTGAATCATCACCATCACCATCACTACCCGATGGGGTTAACGGTGACAGAGTCACGGCGTTGGGCGAGACCGAGTGTGCAGTGCGAATCCTTGTTTCAGGCCAGGTGGATCTTTCGAGCATTCGTTGTATTGCAGGTAAAGGTGGTGCAGAAGCTGTTGGTCTTCGTGATTGTGAGGTTACATGTCGCCATCTACCACGTCCATCTTCCCCCCAAGGTACATCTGCGGCAGCTGCGTCTGTGGGCGCCTGTGATAGGCTTGCTCCTGCAGCAGAGCCGCTAAGAAGTTTCAGTTGTGCTGTATTGTAGGAGTCGCATCTGCGAACGGTTAGCAATCCATTTCGATTATCCTTGCATATGATATGCTTACACGGCACACTTCAACCCTAACCAGTGGTATTTGACCTGAGTCTTTGCACTGCAGTCATTGCAGTAAATTAAAGCCTGGGTGTCTTGGAATTCTGGTGGCATTGGCTGGGTTTCGATGGCGCGTTCCAGATGTCTAAATTGCCATTCCATATTGACGATACTCCTGCTACATATAGGACAGCGGTAAGACGATTTCATGTGCTCGTTATAGCATCGATGGTGGATACTGTGGCCACATCGCATGAAAACTACGGTCTGCGGTGACGTAAACATATATTCGCCACAAATGGGGCAGTCACAATCCGTCGAGCGTTCGATGCAACGATGTGTGTCTCTTATTGAGATTGACATGCATACACAACAGGTCTGAATGGAGTCAGCATAGGAGATAATCGAGCTATAAGGCCGAAGATGACTCGCCTTGCAATGGAAGAAATCCTTCCCTAGACCTTGACCTACTCGGCATATTCCACAGTCATTACAATGGTAGATGCTTTTCTGGGGGTCATCATCCCATAGCTTGCACACATCACAATAATACCATGCACCGCGCACACTACAAAGACAACATTCCTCTGAAGCTGTCTGTGCGCAGCCGCATAGCATGCATAGCATATTCTTGGTCTCCCGCCGATTCAACATATGATCCTCCACGGCATCATGGCAGAAGCGGCAAGTGTACCACCGATAGCATGCAGAGCATTGTAGCTTGATATTTCGCTTATAATGAGCACAGCCTAATGCTTTTGGACTTTCCTCTACGTCCAGAGACGATCTCTCGGTGTCTCCATCCTTTGGTGCAGGAAGCGGCTTCTCGTAATACGTAGGTTTGAGGTCATCAGGCGTCAGATTGAAAGGATTGCTGTGATCACCAGCCGAGGAAGACGATGTAGGAGGTGATATAGTCTGCCTGAGACTTTCCATTGACTTTGAGCTGAGAGGCCTATTTGAACTGTGGACGCTGCCCGGAGAACGAGCCCGAGCGCGGTGAGGTGCGTGTAGACTTTGTTGTGACATATTGTGCCCCTCGACCATCACCCCATGAACCAACCTTGCCTTCTCCTCGCTTGAACTATTAGTCCTTTGTATTGCGATTATGCGTTTTCTTATGTGGCTCATCCCATCATCTGCTGGTAGGACTCCATCTCCTTTCTGACTGGCTTGACTCGCACCACGCCCTCTTGAATTATGAGAAATGCTTCCAGAACCCTGTCCTTGGGTATCCGCCGATGACATGATTGTATCTATCATCGAACGCGCAGAGTTGCTGAACGAAGACGTGGTGGATCTCGCTGCATTGGGAGTGCCATCAAGTGAAGTGCTTGAGGGGTCGTCCGCCGCGGCTAAAACGTACTGTCGCGCATCAACTGCAGGTCCGAGAGTGTTTGCATGCACCGTTCGAAGCGGGGTCGTATCTATGTCTCCCTCCTGCCAAGCCTGCACCTGCCCGTCTTCTGGGTCGTCAAGCGATGTCGGCGACAACGTCTCCTCCGAGCCAGAAACTGTATGATTCCTATCATCCGTATTGACGTCTAGACTAGTTGGCGCTTCATGCGCGGCCGTGGCCGCCGTTGCCAACTCATCTCGATGCGATGCTGGTTCATCACTATTCAAAGATGGACGAGCAGGGCGCGGGGTGTCGTTAGCTGAACGGGAGAAGCGACGGGCTTGGCGGACGACTGGTTCGATGAGGAAAGAAGAAATGTATTGGCTCATAGGTTACGAATAAGAATAGAGGAAGCAGTGTTAAAGAACGTCGTCATTCTTTGGTGATGAAGGTTGTTGTTATTGAGTGGCATCTATTGACCGTTCTGAGAAGGATACTAACGGTTCGTCATAGGTGGCTCAGTTTGGGACTAGACGCCAGAGACGCCACAGCCTAGAACTAGAACTTACCTTATAGGCTAGAACTTGCCCTAAATTCAGGGATCATTGACTCTACTTCAAATCTAATGCTTTTATAGCATCATAGGCATGGATCTGAGTTCCGATAAGACTTGGAATCTTATTTTCAGGTTTGCTGCGACGCAAGGGATCTATCGGAGTTGCACTGAAGTTCAGGTATCCACACGCAAAGCCTTCAGAACACCTGAAAGTCTCGTCAACTTGATCATCTCATAAACGGGTGTTTTGATACGTTTCGTTCAGGCAGTTCCATGACTGAAGTTACCATATGTTTAATCCGAACACAACGCAATGGCTCCCTGAGATTCTAGAAACGCACTATGCCACCTCTGAGTAAAAAGGTGAGAGGAGTGCAGTTACTTTACAGGGTAATAGGGGCAGTTACCTCGATATTGCATGCTCCGAAAGCGAAGGCATCATCCTGAATCTCAGGATCCGTTGATACAGTCACGGGAAAGTGGTAGGATGCCACCAACGCCGTCGGCAAGGTCTTTCGATAGTCCTCCAGGTGTGGAGCCTCATCTTTTAGTTTGGTTGAGACGCTGAATGGGTCAGAAATGCAATCGCCATCATTGATGCAGCCATTATAGAAGTACGGCGAAATGCATGATTTCATTTGGTATCACAATTTTGTGTCAGATTACTTTGCTGAGATTTAAGGGCAAAACGGCTCCCTAGCTCCACGAATATGAGATGTGAAAAAGACCTCATTACCAAGCTATGAAGGAAACACTCGTAAGGACTGCGCAAGCAAGCAAACAACCCTGCTGAAGCAGGAACTTCCGAGGGCTCTCGGGGTCCCTTTGACCGCGTCACCAAATACCGTATCCCTAGCTCAATCAAGTCCAAATCTAGAGCCTGCTAGCATAGACATCGAAGATCTCAAGCTCTCACAACGGACCTCGAGATCCGAATGGGGAAAAGCTTGGTGTAGCTTGAATCATCACCGCGAGAGGCTCCCTCCAATCGTCTTCTTTACGCCATGAATGCCGCGCATCGTCCATAATCGATAACATCTCAAAGCCAAGTTAGTGATGGGAGTCTCTTTGGTTGTATCGCTCATTACCTTTTTAGCATAATCTCGATTCCACCGCTGATAATCCTCGACAATAGTCTGCGATACAAGACTGTTCATCACGTCATGGTTCGCATTTCCAAGGTTATCCAGCCAAATTTCTTCAATCCTGTCAACAATGAAAACCTACGATTTGCCCTTTGAACTTTTTTAACTCACCGACCTGGCCTATGAATTGTGTTATTGCTTGCATTTGCCCTAGATGGATCCGGACTTCTATGCGTTTCTGGACCAGGCTAACGATGGAAGCACGGAGCTTCTAAGCAGACTAGTCAGTATAACCACGATCTCGAAGTTCTAACGGAAGACCACTTGCGTCGCGTTCTTCTGACGCCTCAATCACTGACGCCAATGCTACTAGAACTGCAACAATAGCCACGACCTCGCCTACCCCCGAAGCAACCGCCGCAGCACCAGCAACGCCAACAAGTACACCTATACCAACCACTGTCCCCACAGTTGCTGCGAAAAAGTCGACCAGACCCATGATGATCGATTCGATTTCATTAGCTGTTGTTATTCTAGGCGATATCGATAAGCCACTGTGAACCCCTAAAGATTCGATGGCTTTATAACCTTTCTTTCAACTTGTGATATTTTCGCAGCTCTTCCGAGTTGAGTTTGCTCTCAATCTTACTTTTGAGCTTTGTTGGATCTTCTAGATCATGTTGCTGCAACAACTTTTGGAGCTTTGGTTTTAAACTCAGGGCCATGATGTCTCTGTTCTAGATCAGAACAACGCAAGCTTCTACAAAGTACTATCGGCCGAGAATCAAATCATACCTCTTTTTCATCAATTCATCGAACTCAATGGCGAAAGACTTAATGTCTGCTGCCAGCTGCGCCGCCCGGGCACGTCGCTCCGGATTATCTGTGAAGACAAGGTCTCCGATTACCGTCATTGTACATGTAACTCACTGGCAATAGATCTTCCTATTGACAGTGTTGGGAGGAAGCCTTTCCATCTTGGTAGGACCCCGCCCTGGAATATTCTCCTCGTTCGTTGTAGCTACCTGCACGTTGCTATTTTGCACCGTTGAAATAGTTCCTGGCTGGTCTAGTCATAGAAGATTCAGGTTGAGACCAGTGAAGCGTGAGATAATGGCTGCTGCATGAGCAGCATTTCGAAGGTAACTATATCTTAGACAATTTTCTGACCTGTGCTAGGATCGAGGAATGGGACCTGCTCTTCTGCACCACAAGCGCGCTAAGCCTTGATGAAATCCCTTCTGTAACCATCCTAACCTCGAAGAAGCAACAAGAGTCAAAGCGTTTCGTTTACTATCCGCCACCCTACGAGTAATGCTCGATGGCGGTCTCGAACACGCATACCAAAGGAAGCCTCCTCGCTTATAACGCCATTGTTTGTTGCTCGGCTTGCATAAGCGTAGCAATCAATGGTCGTCCGTGGGCCCGCAGATTGCTAGGCTAAGACTTGCGAGCCCGCGGATCTTTCATATCATTGATGATATTGACCCGATAGTACAAGCTGAACTCATTCACATCACGTGGTACAACCTCAGCCTGACAGAGAGCCACATGAATGGTGTTAGACAGACCACCATTTCCCAACGGCATTCGAAGTTGATGACTTATCTCCCAACAAAGAACTTAACCATCTGGCATGTCTAGAGGTGACATATTACTAACGGACGATCAACATGTTGAGTATTTGAACGGGCTTAGGATGCCAAGCCGTATGTATAAGGCGTAATAGTCACTGTAGCTCCTTGTCAAGCAAGTAAAGACCTTTCAGGCTACATTCGACGGATATGGGGAATCGCATGCGACTTTGGCCGAATGGATTTTCGTTGGTGCCGGACTGGCCACTCCTAGAAACGAAGTAGGTACTTTGGTAACTATGCGTTCGTGGGGGAGCGCGGGTTCACTGGGAACGTGCACTACCTTACCTAAGGTTGCACTGTTCTAGGCGTCAAGCTAGTGATAAATGGTTCGGCCCGTCCTCTCTTAGTTATCAGCAGCAGCTTTTCAGCTCTCTACGAGAGCGCCACCGCCTTCTGCATATGTGTAACTGGAGAAATGGTATAGGCGCCTGCATGGGCTTACAGGTCTTCTATGAATGCATTGCATGGGGCTTCTGACCACTCATGGCTTGTTTGGTAGAATCTATTCAAACCGGTCTGTTCCACGGCAGTCTGGAACCTTTCGAAGAGTCACTAAAGACCTTTCCATACAAGTCATGGCCTCTTATCTCTGTCCAGGAAGACATCTCGCTCGAGATCCGTTTACGAAAGCAATATAAGAAGCTTCACTTACCATTCGCTAGCAGAAAGGTTCCATCTTCTCTTGAATAGTCTCTGACAAATCAAACAACTGTAGGCTTAGTACACACACTCTCTATCATGGGTTTCTTTCCAGGTTGGTGGTGATGGCTAGTAGAACTCATGTATTAGCATACTAATTTTTCTAGATAACCAAAAACGCTACGATCGTGTGGTGCAGCTTCAGAACGACATAGGAGCGATCTGAGGTGGTGCTCTTGGGAAGATCGACTCGCAGAAAGCGGTACAAAGTAGGCTCGACAAGAGTTGCAAGGATTTGATGGTCAAGAAAAACTTCCAGACCCTTGAAGATCTCAAAAAACATGTTTCTTCCATACTTCCTCAAGACGAACAGAGGAAATACTTGGCCAATATTGAGTCGTTGAAAAAGCTCGAACAAAACATTGACACGGCTCTCATGTATAACGGACTGTTCATTGCTGTCATTAGCGGACTGGGTCTAGGATTCGACCGTCGTATGTAAAGCCATACAGGACTCGTACAGACATCAAAAGCAGCTAATTTTCTTTGCTAGAAGCCAGGCTTATCGAGATGGCGACGGAACTCGAGCCTAGAGTTGCTTGGAATCGGGGGTTTTTCCACTTCTGGCACGGTGTATACCTTTCCAGGAATACTAGTCCACGACTATAGATGAGCTGATATGTGTCCAGGTAACCCTATCGACGGATGGAGGGAGATGAGCCAGGCAAGGGCAGTCATGCGTCAGAACATGGAAATTGCCGCTGAAGGTGGTAATGAATTTGCCACCGTACGAAGATGGAAATTTTGGCGCGGAGCTGGAGTCGTCATGGAAACCATTGCGAAATACGCTTTCTTTGCTGAACTCGTGCTTATCTGGCTCCAATACATAGAAGCGGAAAAACAACGAGATGAGCTAAGGAGGTGGGTTTTTGTCATTGAATTGGCTTATGCATGGAAGACCAACTGAAAGCAGATTGATTCATGATTTCTTCTATGGCCGCTTCGCAATGATGGAGCAAAGCCTCCATGTTGATGCAACGGTCGACCTGTATAAGAGCCTTGACTCTTATATCATCACTGAGAATGCGATGCTTCAGGCCAATACCGATGCTGCGACCATGAAAACAACTCTAACGATCATGGCCGAAAAGATGATAGATTCTCATGCACCTGTGCGTTATGTCAGCTGTTTTGTCGAACTAGTCACTCACAGGGTTACAGGATGTTGAGGCTATTACGGATGCAAAGATTCTTGAACGCTGCGCCGATTATGATCTACGTCATACCGGCGACGGCAACAATCTACACTACCGATGATTCATCCAAAGATACTAAAGACATACGAGATTGGTTGGAGAAGCAGCAGAAAGCTCAAGAGGAGGCTGATAAGAACCCCATAGACCAGGCCCACAAGATCGCAGCCGCAATGGCAAAGACGAAGCCGACTTCTGGCTAGACAAACATTAACACTGCTGTGCTTTGGGCAATTTCAAGATTGTCCTCAAGCGTTACGAGCTTATTGGTGGAGCAGGAATGGATGAGATGGATAGAATGCTGGAGAATCGTTATCTTAATCAACACCTATTTTCGGCATTGACCTGCAATATCTGCTTATTATGTTACGCGAAAAGAATCTAATACTTCCAATGCCTTACGTAGCATTAATGCTGCCAGTGTCCGGGTTCTTGATTTTGACGCCATCCGAAAGGCCGTGCGTGACCATTCTTAATCCACTTGGCTATCAGTCTACTGCGGCTAGTATCATAATGGGACGTCTTACCAGCCTCATTCAACCATTATCCTCAAAGGACTAATGAACTTTTATCAGGTCTCAGTTCACCTAAATCTAATAGGTTCAGGCATAAGCGATTATCGACCTAAGAGAGGATTAGAGTGTCCCTATCCTCATCTGCTTCCACCAAGATGAAGTCCCCTCCCTGCGAGCAACTCACTACCAACAGGCAGGGCTGGCGGTTCATTTTCATGCGTTCTTATGATTAAAGCAATGTTTTTCGACCAGTCCTCGTCCAGTTGTCACCTTGTAACCCACAAGAAGATAGCCAACCTTCGCGTAGACAACCTCAAACACTGGGAAGAGGGCAATAGAATCTTATGTACGAGGATCAAGGCGGAAACGAAGGGCAACGTGTATGAAACAGCCAGATGTTTAGCGATTATATAAGGCCAATGATAGCCGTTTATCCAAGCAACACTCCGTCTGCTTTATCTTATAACTGCCAAGGTTGGTTCTGGAAATGACATCCGTTTTTCGTCATCATTCAATTGGGAGAGTTTAGTAACATTAGGTATTAAACTCTCCATCATGGACCTGCCCGAGCTCTCCCGCAATCATAGGGTAGTAAACCAGCTAAAGAGACGTACTCAATGTCCAAAGCGTGGCAACATGAGCCGTGGCGTAGATAATGGGCCCAAGAGCTGCCGCAGAGGCCCGCTCCAGTTCCAAATGTTGTTGACTTGGATCCATCTGTCCGTACGCGGACAGTATATTTAAGAATACCACACCAAACATTTCTTTGCTTTGGCGCTACCGCCTACTCATTCAGCATTCACACATTCTAGCCAGAAGGCCTAAAGTGTCCAACGTTGCAAGCGCCGTCGAGATGTATGGTGATTTTTCTTCTCAAGGCCTTTGAAGCACTGAGGATACCCCCTCCGAGGTTGTCAGCATTAGTAGCAGGGTTAAGAAGAACAGAATCCTTTGCAGCATGGACAGGATCGCGCTAGAGCTAGAGTCTATCGAACGTTCCTGAGCGAAAACGGCGGGTCGTAGCCGCTAAGATAAGATAAGGTACCCAGATAAACAGAGATCCGTTGAGAGCCGCACGAGGCAATGAGGTCACCCGTCTCATCTTTTCAATTGACAATATGCCTTTGACTCCTACACTTCTTATACGATCCACTGACAGGATTGAGGAGCCAATTCGGCTCCAGCTAGTCGTCAAGTATGGAGCTCCACCCAATTCTATTCCTCTATTCAATCCTCCAATGGGTCCTAGACAAGCTCCTCTCCCCCACTCCTCCCCCACCACACGCCACACTGCACCGACCTCGAATCGCCATCATTGGCGCAGGTCTCACCGGTGTCTCATCAGCCTCCCACTGCGTCGGCCATGGGTTTGATGTCACAATATTTGAAGCCGGTGACGAGAAAAGCTTGGGCGGTATATGGAGCGTGCGTATATATGAACCATCCCACTTTCCTCAACGAAGCCCCGCTAACCATCTTCCCAGCAAGTCAACAACACATCCGGTCTGCAAATCCACAGCATAATGTACCGTTTCCACCCCACCGTCCGCTGGACCTCTGGCTACCCCGACCGTCACCAGATCGTCTCGCAAATAACCCAACTCTGGAAACGCTNTTGGCGCGGAGCTGGAGTCGTCATGGAAACCATTGCGAAATACGCTTTCTTTGCTGAACTCGTGCTTATCTGGCTCCAATACATAGAAGCGGAAAAACAACGAGATGAGCTAAGGAGGTGGGTTTTTGTCATTGAATTGGCTTATGCATGGAAGACCAACTGAAAGCAGATTGATTCATGATTTCTTCTATGGCCGCTTCGCAATGATGGAGCAAAGCCTCCATGTTGATGCAACGGTCGACCTGTATAAGAGCCTTGACTCTTATATCATCACTGAGAATGCGATGCTTCAGGCCAATACCGATGCTGCGACCATGAAAACAACTCTAACGATCATGGCCGAAAAGATGATAGATTCTCATGCACCTGTGCGTTATGTCAGCTGTTTTGTCGAACTAGTCACTCACAGGGTTACAGGATGTTGAGGCTATTACGGATGCAAAGATTCTTGAACGCTGCGCCGATTATGATCTACGTCATACCGGCGACGGCAACAATCTACACTACCGATGATTCATCCAAAGATACTAAAGACATACGAGATTGGTTGGAGAAGCAGCAGAAAGCTCAAGAGGAGGCTGATAAGAACCCCATAGACCAGGCCCACAAGATCGCAGCCGCAATGGCAAAGACGAAGCCGACTTCTGGCTAGACAAACATTAACACTGCTGTGCTTTGGGCAATTTCAAGATTGTCCTCAAGCGTTACGAGCTTATTGGTGGAGCAGGAATGGATGAGATGGATAGAATGCTGGAGAATCGTTATCTTAATCAACACCTATTTTCGGCATTGACCTGCAATATCTGCTTATTATGTTACGCGAAAAGAATCTAATACTTCCAATGCCTTACGTAGCATTAATGCTGCCAGTGTCCGGGTTCTTGATTTTGACGCCATCCGAAAGGCCGTGCGTGACCATTCTTAATCCACTTGGCTATCAGTCTACTGCGGCTAGTATCATAATGGGACGTCTTACCAGCCTCATTCAACCATTATCCTCAAAGGACTAATGAACTTTTATCAGGTCTCAGTTCACCTAAATCTAATAGGTTCAGGCATAAGCGATTATCGACCTAAGAGAGGATTAGAGTGTCCCTATCCTCATCTGCTTCCACCAAGATGAAGTCCCCTCCCTGCGAGCAACTCACTACCAACAGGCAGGGCTGGCGGTTCATTTTCATGCGTTCTTATGATTAAAGCAATGTTTTTCGACCAGTCCTCGTCCAGTTGTCACCTTGTAACCCACAAGAAGATAGCCAACCTTCGCGTAGACAACCTCAAACACTGGGAAGAGGGCAATAGAATCTTATGTACGAGGATCAAGGCGGAAACGAAGGGCAACGTGTATGAAACAGCCAGATGTTTAGCGATTATATAAGGCCAATGATAGCCGTTTATCCAAGCAACACTCCGTCTGCTTTATCTTATAACTGCCAAGGTTGGTTCTGGAAATGACATCCGTTTTTCGTCATCATTCAATTGGGAGAGTTTAGTAACATTAGGTATTAAACTCTCCATCATGGACCTGCCCGAGCTCTCCCGCAATCATAGGGTAGTAAACCAGCTAAAGAGACGTACTCAATGTCCAAAGCGTGGCAACATGAGCCGTGGCGTAGATAATGGGCCCAAGAGCTGCCGCAGAGGCCCGCTCCAGTTCCAAATGTTGTTGACTTGGATCCATCTGTCCGTACGCGGACAGTATATTTAAGAATACCACACCAAACATTTCTTTGCTTTGGCGCTACCGCCTACTCATTCAGCATTCACACATTCTAGCCAGAAGGCCTAAAGTGTCCAACGTTGCAAGCGCCGTCGAGATGTATGGTGATTTTTCTTCTCAAGGCCTTTGAAGCACTGAGGATACCCCCTCCGAGGTTGTCAGCATTAGTAGCAGGGTTAAGAAGAACAGAATCCTTTGCAGCATGGACAGGATCGCGCTAGAGCTAGAGTCTATCGAACGTTCCTGAGCGAAAACGGCGGGTCGTAGCCGCTAAGATAAGATAAGGTACCCAGATAAACAGAGATCCGTTGAGAGCCGCACGAGGCAATGAGGTCACCCGTCTCATCTTTTCAATTGACAATATGCCTTTGACTCCTACACTTCTTATACGATCCACTGACAGGATTGAGGAGCCAATTCGGCTCCAGCTAGTCGTCAAGTATGGAGCTCCACCCAATTCTATTCCTCTATTCAATCCTCCAATGGGTCCTAGACAAGCTCCTCTCCCCCACTCCTCCCCCACCACACGCCACACTGCACCGACCTCGAATCGCCATCATTGGCGCAGGTCTCACCGGTGTCTCATCAGCCTCCCACTGCGTCGGCCATGGGTTTGATGTCACAATATTTGAAGCCGGTGACGAGAAAAGCTTGGGCGGTATATGGAGCGTGCGTATATATGAACCATCCCACTTTCCTCAACGAAGCCCCGCTAACCATCTTCCCAGCAAGTCAACAACACATCCGGTCTGCAAATCCACAGCATAATGTACCGTTTCCACCCCACCGTCCGCTGGACCTCTGGCTACCCCGACCGTCACCAGATCGTCTCGCAAATAACCCAACTCTGGAAACGCTACGGCCTGCAAGACCGCACCAAATTCAACACCCGCGTCACCTCCGTATACAAAGACAAGCAAGGCCGCTGGATCATCAACGACCCCTCCAACGGCCGCTTCGACGGCGTCATAGCCGCCATCGGCAGCTGCGGCGATCCCAAAATGCCTCACATATCCGGCCAAGAATCCTTCAAAGGCGAAATCTACCACTCCTCCAAACTCGACGGGAAAACCGCCCGCGGCAAAAAAGTCCTCATAGTAGGCGGCGGCGCCTCCGCCGTCGAAGCCCTCGAATTCGTCGTCCACACCGACGCCAAAACCACCTCCGTCCTCGCCCGGTCAGAAAAATGGATCATCCCCCGCAACGCCATCATCGACACCCTCCTCGCCTTCAACATCTTCGGCCAAGAAACAATCTTCTCCTGGATCCCCGAATCCCTCCTCCGCATATTCTTCTACCGCGATCTCAACGACTTAGCTCCCCCATCCACGGGCCTCTTCACTGAAACACCAATGGTAAACTCCGATATCTTCCATCAGATCCGCTCCGGCAAAGCGGAATGGCTTCGCGGGGATATCATCGGGTTCACTGAAACAGGAATCCGGTTCAACCACCGAGCCAAAGGCGTTCCGAAAGGCGGACCTGGTCGCGAAGAATTAGTCGAAGGAGACATGGTCATAATGGCCACGGGTTTCCACCGCCCTAGCCTCGCGTTCCTGCCCAAGGAATGTTTCCAGGACCCCTACCAACCACCAAACTGGTACCTCCAAGTCTTCCCCCCAGAGCACATGTCTATATGCGCCGTAAGTCCTCCACCCCCTCATCCTCCCTTCCCTGCATCTACAATCCTAATCCCCTCCCCCTCAGAACAACTGCACCTACGTCAACGGCATCGGCGCCGTCGGAAACTACCACATAGGCATCTACACCCGTCTCCTCCTCATGTTCCTCATCGACCCGCTCGCCCGCCCGCACTCCTACTGGATGAAGCGCTGGATCGACATGACCTCTTGGCTGAAAGCCATGGCACCCACTGGCGCATTTGATTTCTTCACGTATTCGGAGTTGATGTATTGGTTTGTGTTTTGTGTGGCGATTAATCCTTTTAGGTGGAAGTGGGCGGTTTTTGTGTTTTTTGGGGTGGGGGAGGTGGTGCCGTTGGGGGTGGTGAGGGGGGAGGAGAGGGTGAGGAATGGGTTGGGGTTGAGGAAGGGGGGTGGGGAATAAGTGGAATATTAAGTCGGCTTATGAAAAAGGGCTCGTGATGATAAGGGATATAGACATGATTATAGACATAGATAGGGGACGGAATTGGTCTCAAGAATGGTTCAGCAACCTGTCCTGCGGACATGTTCCTCAGAGTGGATTGTCGCCTGTGCAAGACTCGCTGGCGAGGATTACCAGACCGTGAAGATATCCGGACATGGAAAAAGCGCGCGACGGTATCGGATCTCGAATAAAAGCCGATCCTGCTGATGAATGCATGTCAACATAATATCATAAATATGGGATATAGAAACCCCTCTGGGCGGATAATGCCCCCTCCTTGCTCTTGCATAGGCCAACAAACCAGGACCCCAAAATGTATGCATAACCGCCCTCCACTAAATCCCATAAACCATATATACACCCCCCCGCATCATCCATCACCAGCACCCAGAATCCCCCCCCGCTTATCTCCCCCCCCTCTAAATCCACCCCCCCCCCTTCGTACCTACTCCTCCCCCAAACTCCTCCTAACATTAACCCTACACCTCCTCCTAAACTCCTTCCCATCCTCCCTCCACATCCTCGCCGCCTCCACATTCGCCGGGCTCTCATCATTAGGCGAACTCAGCATGCTGATCACAGACAAGAGTATCGTTTCGGGCGTTTGAACGGGCGACCACCGCTCAGAGGGGTGTTCGTACCCGTAGGGGTCCGCGGTGGGGGCGTGCAGGATTGAGATGCAGACATCGCCGGTGGGGTAGACTGTGTGGGTGGGGGGGTTAGTGTGGGGTGGGCAAGGGGGGAAGGGGAAGGGGAAATGGGGAGGGGGAGGGAGAGGGAGGTACTGTTGGGGTGGAAGATGGGGGATTGAAACGTCATTTTCGGAGGAAGGAGGGGGTATTCGGGTGGAAAGGTGAGGTGGGCGCGGTAGAAACCTCCTGTTCATACACAACAACACGTCTCATTAGCAAATACATGAAAATGATCGTCCGCCGAGGATGAGGAAAGGGTTTCAATGAATTTTGGGGGGTGGGAATGGGGAGGGGAGTTGTATACCGCCATAGTATTTGCAATCATCGCTTATCATGAGCATGACTTCCCATTCGAAGATGTTGTCGGAGACGAGCCCGCAACTTATACCGGGGACGCCGCCCTTGTCGCTCTGCATGTGCTTTAGTTGCCGGCTCAAGAGCCCGGAGGCTGCTGAGCTGGCCATGGGGGGCAGTGTGGGGAGGGAGAGGGGGAGGGGAGGGGGCGGATGGGCGTTGGATGGTGTGCTGTGTGATGGGTTTGGGTGCGGGGCGTGCGAGGGGGGTTTGGTGGTAGATAGAGGGTGGAAGACGTGTTTGGTGGGGTCTGGAGATGATGTAAGACGGCTTGGTGTTAGATAGATATGAGAAGTGGAAATGGTAGTGGGACTTCGAATGAAGCAGTGGATCGTAGAGAGTTGTTTATCTTCGTTGACCGTTGGCCATCAATGCAGCCATGGATGAGGGAGACAGCCAAGTCCGATAGCGGAATTGCTCCGGGTGACCTCGGTTTCTGGCTCTTACTCCATGCTTCATGTCATTCTTTCGATGTTAGGATCGCGGCCTGATTCAGGTCACATTTGCTTCTAGAGCAAGGAGAAGCGGTCGGTCATTGCGAGGAAAATTTATTCAGTACCTTGGATAAAATCCTCGGTAATTGTACAATCCGTGCCATCCTCCTACACGATGGAAGCACCAGGCCACCTTACATATCAGAAGCGACTTCGCATACCGATACAAGCTGCAATACTTCTGCGGGCAAGCAAATCACGCCATAGCAACGCCATACAAGCACCTTCTTCAACGCTACACGAAAACCATCCTTAATATGTATCCTGAAAGGACGACGAAAGTCATGGCTGTGGGACCCGGTTCTATGACATTCGCGACCCCTTTCGCTGTTGCTGATGCAGCGGCCACTCGGGTTGTAACTGTACTGGTATGAGGTGCGATGGTAGTTCCCGGTATTGTACTTGCTGCTTCAGTCGACACGAGGGTAGTCGTTATGTCATTGGCGATGGTCGGAATAGTCATTGCTGCCGAGACTATACTGGGTGGAATCGTAGTACCGGGTATGACCGTAGTATACGTTATTTCTTGGCCTAGTGCAGTCACTGGTATGGCACTGATACTACCTGAGGCTGTGTACTGCGTGGGTATATCAAGGGTCGCGGTATTTGGCTTCGACAGCGATGAAGGAGAGCCATAAATGTTGCCGGTAGTACCGTCTGTTAGAGTGTACTTACCGTTGATCAAGTTGGCTGTAGATCCATCTGAAGCGGTGTAGCTGCCTGACACTATCTGGCCATAGGAACCAGCTGGGAGGTAATAATTTGTGGTGTAATTGTCCTGAAGCATGTTGGTGTTGAACGGTAGAGGTCAGAAAGTGGAACACTTACGTAGCAGAATGGAAAGTTGAAACCCTGGAGAAGGAGACACTGCGTCCCATCTGTACCTGCAGACGAGGTCAGTATTGTTTTCGTTCTCAATTGAGATTAACAGCTTACAACATAGGCCACCTCCTAACAATCTAGGCTCAAGCCTATCGGTACCTTGCCCAACATCTCCTTTTGTATCCTTGTTGTTGTCGACAGTGTTAAGGATATCGATGAAGAGGGGTGACAGGGCACTGCTGATGGGAGGTTCATCTGATGTCGATGCGCCTTTGGGATCACATAAAGTGTAGTCATTGTTGCACACATTCCTGGGCTTGAAGTTGTTGTTGCACAATGATATGTGCGCGAGTGAGAGGAGCACGACGAGGATGGCTGGGACAATCCTAGTGGCAAGAGTGGCTCACGATTTTGTGCTTAGGGTTGGTGTTGGACGGGAGGTATAGAAGGGTGAGAGTTGTAGCTTACGACCGAAAATACTCAGGGAGGTGGGCTTCGGTGCCACGCGCAATTATGGGATCAAATGATGAAAGTGTTGAGAGTGAAGGCACATTCGGGCCTGCGCAAGGTACGCCATCGAGGAGATATGCACGTCAGCTAGACATGCAAGTAGTAACATTTTGTTCGTTTGGGAGGACAGATCTTTCAGTCTGATCCACCACTGCTACCAACAATGCTGTGGTGCAGATGTCTAGCGAGCAAGTCCGTTTGGGATATATCCAAGGGCTGATTTGGGATACATCCAAGGGCTGAAGTGGGCTGTAGAACCCACAGCCAAGGCTTCGGCTCTGTCCCCGCAATCGAATCCCCACAGCATGGGCCGAGCCTAGCTTGAGATCCAATCTTGATTAGTCAGCGAAGCTCTCATCTCAGCACAGCTCAGGGATGCATCGTCTACACTTTTTATCTGCTTCCAGCTCATGTGTGTGATCTTGTCGCCCAATGGAATCCATGACGGTGTCGTTATGTTGGGTCAGTGAGTGGATCTGTCATAGGACGGATGTTCCTGGTTGATAAGGTGCTCTGACGATCGAGGTCTGACCTCAAGGTGCATCTGGAACAACGTGGTCTTGTTACTTACTTCCAGCTATCTGACAGGATCATCCGAAAGTCAGACTAATCGCCTATAGTTGCCGATCCCTCGAGTCCAAGGTCAAAGCGAATGCATTCTAGCCTCCTAGCCCATTCGCACGGATACCTCGATCTCAAGGCATGGGCTGGGGCTCTTCATTGGCTCATGTTGGTTGAGGCTCCGGTGATCCGCCTCCGCTTTGACGACGTAGCTCGTTCCTATATAATCATTTACGAGCTTCTCAACAGCGGCGTTCCGTGTCTTACGATCCACTAAGATGATCTGAGATAAATGATCGCAAAGTCTACTCGCTTAGCTGGACGCGATGATGACAATCCTATACGACGAGTTTCGATACTCTGGATGCTTCCGACACCCAGTCAATTGAGCTATATTTTGAAGCATTGGTCAAGCTCAGCCTCTACAGACAATCGCCGTGGCCAAATTTGAGAAAACCATGGTGAAATCCTGCGCAAAATTCTCAATTTGGATATTTTGCGGCTCTAGTCTGGAGATTGTCTCAAGCGTTCCGCCGTAAATAGATGGGTTTCAATTGCTTCTAATGAGGATTGGGGATCTACCCTCTCTGCCGCTCCAGTCGGCACTTGCGGAGTCCAGATTTGAGTCTGGGAAGTGCCCTGTCGTACTATTGTAATATGACATCGAGCTGTCAATGTTGACATTCGGCAATTTGAGACTTACGCGTGACTTCTGGTTTGGCCATGCGACTTTGTGGCTGCTGGACTAGATCTATTGACATTAGTGAACGGTCGCGGCGTCTTACCAGTATGGTTGCGCCTCTTCAACTTTTGCGATCTTCCGTTTTGCTTGCGAATCGAATTTCCCGCGGACGCTTTGCCCATTCAGCATCTCCGTTTATTGCATCGAATCTCTGTTTGTTGTATGAAAATTTGCTCTCTTTCAATGCTTCCAGGCCGCTTCTGGGCCCCATACGAGCAATGCTCCGGTAACCGGGATCTGAATAGTTGAGACGAGGTGCCATATAGAAAGCACTGCATCGCTCCTTCCTCGACCCATGTATGATCACACTGCAACTCATCTCTTCTACCGTCAAACCCAGGTTCAAATTATAGCAACTTCTGTTTAAACATCTTTCCCTATAGCACATACACCTAAGCGACTTCACATTCACCTAAACAACTTCACATGTATGACGATGCGTAAGGTATGAGACACGTGAATGGGAACAGATGACGTCCATGTAATGGCGGGGTGAGGCTGTGTCACACCTGTCCGACCCAACTTAAATTTACGCGAATAGCACATTCAACTAAACAACTTCGGGATCCACAAGTTACTCTACTTGTCATAACACATGCTTTTGCTCCCACCTTCTTACCTGCTACAATCCCGCCCATAATCTTTTCGGACCTTCGGGTACTGCTGAGCAGTCCATACAATGGGGTGGATAACATCTATCATCTCGTCATCGTCCTTGGAGTTGTTACCTTGGCTGGCTTTCTGTGCCATTGTTATTGGCTTCGCTCACTCCGCGTATGTTGCTCTTGCTGGCCCACTCTCCGATATTCCAACCATACACTGGCTGGCACGATGGTCAAGATACTACAATCTCTACATCAAATATTTCTATAGCACCAGGACCGTGCATTATGAAGCGCACTTGAGGATGGACAAGAACAGCAGCGTCTATCCAATTGTCCGAGTTGGACCGAATGAGGTCTCCATAATGAGCACGGAAGGCATAAAGACAGTATGGGGAGGAGGTTTTGAGAGATCACCTTGGTATGCAGTCTTCTCGAATTTTGGGTAAGTGTCTCATCTGATTCATAAAGCCCAAGGACTGAGACTGGACATTAGGAAGCCAAACATGTTTTCTTCCACATCCAGCCGAGCTCATTCTAGCCGGAAGCGTATTTTCGCCTCCTCGTACTCCAAGACCTCTGTTACTGGAGATAGAGTGCAGAGCATCATCAAGTCGCGTGTTGCTAAGATTATGAATTTTCTGGAAAGACAATCCAGCAGCAATTCAACATTCCACGGATCTAGTGGTCCAGTTGTGGTACGAAATGTTTTTCGGGCTCTTCAAGCAGACGTATTCACAGCTTTTGCATTCGCAGAAGGTGAAGGGACCGATTTTCTAAACCACCTGGAGATGGGTCCAAATACCGTTAAAGATTTAGGTATGGGCATGATGGACTTATTTCACGACGAGAAACGTGACGAATTCTTTTTCTGGGAGAGTGAGCGGCCATTTAAGTATATTGGCAAATTTCTAGCTCGAAACGGTCCCAAGAGCCATGAAAGAGCCCAACGATGGCTAATGGAACTCCTTAAGCCACACGAAGCAAGATTGCAGTCAACAGACCCCATGAAATCTACGGAAAGAGGCCTGCGCCAGTTCAATGGTGGGGTTTATGAAAAGTTGATGTTTTACAAAAACCCCGAAACAGGCAATCCACTAGACTGGACTGAGCGAGCTAGCGAGATCATGGATCATGCAGGTACGAGGTTCGTTGGTGTATTGCCTGAGATCTTGCTGATATTCCACTTAGTCGCCGGTCAAGACGCTGTACCAGCCGCTTTAGAGTTTATCATCCGACAGATCAGCACACATCCACACGTCCAAGCTAAGCTACGCCTCGAACTACTGACATCTCTCCCTCTTGGTGCTGAGGACCGAAGCTTTGCCATGATTGACACATTATCATATCTGAACGCTGTAATCATGGAGGGACTCCGACTTGTTGATACGATCAGCTCGTATCAAACGAGAGTTGTACCCAAAGGAGGGTGCGTTATATCTGGTCATTATCTCCCTGCCGGCGTATGTGTACCCAAAAGGTTGTAGCAGCTTTAGACTGAGGCTAACATCGATCAAGACCATCGTGGCTGCTCAGCCCTACTTGATTAACCGCCAACCAGACGTCTTCCCAGATCCTGAGACGTTCAATCCTTCCCGTTGGCTTCTCCCTCGTGAAGATTACCGAAATCTTGCAAAGAGTATGTGGACCTACTCAAGTGGTCCCCGAAGTTGTGTAGGCAGGGAGCTGTCATTAGCAAGTATGTCTCGAGGAGAAGATTCTTCAATCAAATCCGCTAACCCCCAGTAGTCATCAAGACAGTTGTCGCAGACACATATATAAGATACAAGACCACCTTACTCGACCCAGACCGGACTGAAAAGAGACCCTGGGAAGGTGCTGACTTCATGGCGGAAGTACGATTTGAAAGCATTCTGGCTTGCGAAGATGGCGAATGGATCGAGAACGGAGTTCGAAAGCCATCTCTTTTCCCCGTCGATGCACACGAGCAGATTCAAGAACCTGTCAGAAGAAGTTCGATTTTCCAACCTAGCTTTGAAAATAGATCAAGTGGCGAGGACAAGATCCAGGAGGGTGTTGTAAATCCATCTGAGCGACAACGATCAGTGAACGTTCAATTCAACCTCAACTCATTCACGAAAGGAAATGAAACCCCAAATCCAGACACGACCACCCAACAAACGGCGCCTGGAGACGAACAAAAGAACAATAACATCAATAATCAAGTCATTCCTCCCCATCAAAGTCTTGGTGCTCAAGCTTGGCTAGAACAACACTATAGCCCGAGGAAACCTTCCCTTGTGCCATCCTTGTTACCGCTGCCACTGGGCGCCCAAGGCCAAAAAGGTGGCGAGCAGAGAGAAGAGATTTTAAGGCGACCATCAGTAATGCATATGTACGAAGCAGAAGAAGAAATTGCACCTTTGAAGCAGCCTGCTGGAAAAGTGAGTAGACCGCGAAGGCCAGGACTTGGACGCATGCGAACCGCACCGGAGAGGGTGGATGGTGTTCTGCAAGGAAATTGAGCTTGGATCTCGAATGTATACTGGTTCACCCAAGGGGATTTGCGAGAGACAGCTGCGGAATCCTGGCGCAATTCTGAGAGGCGAGCATTTGCTGGCAGAAAAAGCATGACTATTTGATACCCCTTGCATAGCCTAAGCCGACAGACACATGGATTAGATGGCTAGGAAAAAGTACTTGTATATAAAAGCATGTCCCATATTCGGTTCAAGTCGTCTTCCAGACACCTCCATCTCTTATAACTCCTGTTGACACAGTCTTAGACGTTGTGGCTGATGCAGAATACCAAGACCAAATTCCACATGTTTCCCCGCAATCTGCAACCACCACTAGCGTGCGGAATGTTCCCGTAACTTTATATCCGGTAAGCGAAATCGGATCGTTGCAAATTTCGTGACTCTTTCTTTCGCCTCTAACAACCAACGACCAATTATACCCTTTGCAAAGTCTCTTGCTCTTTTCACACAGCTACCATCATGCATAGGTTACCCACCGCGCGATATTCGTTATGCGCCTTACGCTCGCGCCAGCCATGTCAATTGAAACACTCGCGGTATCTCTCTGTTACTGCTCCCTCGGCAGAGAAATTGCCCCACACACGGAGGGGTCAGAACCAGACACCGGCTACAGAAGTCTCAAGGCGGGAACAAAGTACCGCTGCTTCTCCTGCTCCGTAAGTCTCTTATCTATGATTGATAGAACAAATTGACTGACGGGCGAACGCACGTAGCCAAACACGACCCATTCCAAGTCCGGCTTTTAATCGAGATCTGCCGAAACATGAAGCACAACCATTACAGAATAGAGAAACGCCAGAGATGGACGAATCGTGAGTCGAAGAGACGATTGACCTAGGCAATTGCGTCACTGACTTTGTTCTCACAATGCAGTTTCATTGGGATGAGCGGTGGAGCAATTCTTCACGAGATGTTACGGCGTCATGATGTCAAACATGTCTTTGGGTACCCTGGTGGTGCCATTCTGCCCACTTTCGACGCAATATTCAATTCTAGCCATTTCGAATTCATTCTACCTCGGCATGAACAAGGAGCAGGTCACATGGCGGAAGGATATGCTCGAGCCTGTGGGAAACCCGGTGTCGTCATCGTTACATCTGGTCCAGGGGCAACGAATGTCATTACGCCCATGCAAGACGCACTTAGTGATGGTACTCCAATGGTCGTCTTCACTGGACAGGTCGTTACAAATGCAATTGGGTCGGACGCTTTCCAAGAAGCAGATGTTGTTGGAATATCCAGGGCGTGTACAAAATGGAACGTCATGGTCAAAAAAGTTGAAGACTTGCCCAAGCGGATCAACGAAGCATTTGAAATCGCAACTTCAGGTCGACCAGGACCGGTGCTGGTAGATCTTCCCAAAGATGTTCAGGCTGGTATTCTGAGGCATGCCATCCCTACCTCAAGCAATCTTCCCATAATCCCGAGCGCCGCAAGTTTAGCCGCAAGAGATCAACGGGAAAGGCAACTCGAGGCTTCTATACAACGCGTTGCCAAATTGATTAACGGTGCTAAGAAGCCGGTCATCTATGCAGGCCAGGGCGTTATCGCGTTACCAGAGGGGCCTAAACTACTTATGGAATTAGCTGAGAAGTGCCAAATCCCCGTCACGACTACTCTACAAGGTCTCGGTGGTTTTGATGAGCTGAACGATTTATCTCTCTATATGCTAGGCATGCATGGCTCACCTTTTGCGAATTTGGCAATCCAGGAAGCCGATGTTATCATTGCTCTCGGTGCTCGTTTCGACGATCGTGTTACCGGCAGTGTTGCAAAGTTTGCCCCACAAGCTAAAGCCGCTGAGAAGGAAGGCCGTGGCGGCATCGTCCATTTCGAGATTATGCCCAAGAATATTGTAAGCCATTCTGTCTTACACCTCCATGTTGGCGGACGAGCCAAAAGCAATGTGCTCGCTCCTCTGTCAATATATGCTATGACTTACACTTTGCGATTCGAACCCTTTCTTGGAAGTAATGCTAATATTGAGTAGAATAAAGTTGTACAAGCGACCGAAGCTGTCGAAGGCGATGTATCAGCCAATTTAGCCCTTCTCATCCCTCAACTCAACAAGGTTTCTTCCCGTCCAGAATGGCATTCGCAGATAGAGGACTGGAAAACTCGCTTGCCCTTTTCGTTTGACAGAGGAACACCCGACGGATTAATAAAACCTCAGAATGTGATCGAGAAGCTTAGTGAATTGACTGCGCATATCAAAGATCGGACTATTATTGCTACTGGCGTAAGCACCACACGGATATCCTGCCCTGCCCCGCTAACGTCTCCTCAGGTTGGCCAACATCAAATGTGGGCGGCACAGCATTTCAGATGGCGACATCCACGAACCATGGTCACCTCTGGTGGGCTGGGTACTATGGGTTTCGGTCTTCCAGCAGCGATTGGCGCAAAAGTTGCAAGACCAGATTGCCTGGTAGTCGGTATGTTTGTTGATGCATCTCGAGTAGAGTAAGCTGACAAAATTAGACATTGATGGGGACGCATCGTTTTCCATGACACTAACAGAGCTTTCAACCGCTGCCCAGTTTAACATTGGTGTCAAGATTCTCGTATTAAATAACGAAGAGCAAGGTGAGCTTCCGTATTGAGTTTCACTGGGGGCAGATCTAACCAAACGTAGGCATGGTCACGCAATGGCAATCTCTATTCTACGAGGACAGATTCGCACACACACATCAGAAGAACCCAGATTTCATCAAATTAGCAGAGGCAATGGGCATCCAAGGACGTCGATGCGTCACCCCCAACGACGTTGAAGCGAGCTTGAAATGGCTAATCGATGGCGATGGTCCACAACTGCTGGAAATGGTTACTGATAAGAAAGTCCCTGTGCTACCAATGGTACCGGGAGGCGCTGGACTGCACGAATTCCTTGTTTACGATGAAGGTATGTCGCGTCATCTACTATGCCATGGACCAGTTACTGACTTGCCGCTAGCCAAGGAGAAGGAGCGGAGAGCGAATATGAAGCGGAGATCTGGCCACTAGGCTTTGCATGGGGTTCTATCATTGACGAGGCGTTATGAAATGTTTACGGGCGGTAACTTTCTGTGGTGATTATCTTAAAAGGCGTTGAAAAGTAGAGATACTTATTTTGTCTGGCTGGGTGTATATATCGCTATGTCACAGACTTGACAGGGCTGGGTAGTCGCTTAGTATGAGGAATGGAATTGTGTGCCATCTTAGTAACAGTCTATCAGGTTCAGAGCATCTACCATAACTTTTTGTTTGCTAATTATGGTATAAAGGAGCTGATTCAGTAACTCAAAAGGCTACCTATACAAATAGCTTATGCGGCTCTCTCGGCACAAGCGCAGGGCGATGTCTATATTTCTACCTACGCAGCTCTCCGTTCAGCTTCTTTTCTCCTCTTCGTGTCACCAATAGTGCGGCGAAGATTTGTCTGTTTTTTTTTTTTTCTTTTGCTCATATTTCCTATTTAGTTTCTTTGCTCCTTTTCCTTGTCGAATTTTATAAAGTTGAAATGTTAGTCTACTTAGACCCAAAAGGGTGGGGGTTTTAGGCATCAGCCCTATAGGGCCATGAAGTTGTTAGGTCAATCATTTTTACTAAAAATTGCCCGAATTGGACCCCTAAGGTGATGCGCCCGGGGTTCTTAGGGCAACCTCGGCGCATCACCTTAGGGGTCTAATTCGGGGAGGACCGAGGATTTTTATTAAATACTACACCGCAGTTGCACTCAACGCAAGCTCGTCCATGATGGATGTCGTTATTCATTCAACGAAGCTGCTTTGTCGGTACAATCACTATGAGCCATAGAGGTACTTCGGTCCTTCCGATAGCCTTCTAGTAAAGTTTGGCGGAAGTTTGGCGGACGAAACAATGGTATGACCTTCTCTCACCCGCGAACGCGACAATTGAATCCAGTTGCGGCTGTTTGAAATACTGGAACATCACAAAAGCCGTTTCCAAACACTAGTGCGGGACCCTGTGGCGGTCACAAGATATATGTAGAATGGTCTCACATCCTCTCACATTTGAATGGACGACTCAGGAGCATAGCCGCGCATACTCTTCATCCGCGATACTCCGTTGCTTCACTCAAGCTGACATAGCCTCGTCCGTTTTCAAGGGGTTTGGAGCCATTTTGAGACAATGAATCAGTCCCACGCCCCCACTATTACCAACCAAATCAGTGGAATGAAGTCCACGAGACCTTTGGTTTACACGGATGCAAGGAGAGATCGAAAATAGTGGCTATGTTCCATAAAGCCAGGGAGTACATCATGAGGAGCTGCTGACGTTTCATGTTCGCTCTGCAATGACTACCTCTTCATCTGCCTGCCATGCCTAGTCCTCTATCTATCGTCATCAAAGTTGCTGCTGTTGTTGCAAGTTGTGTTCAATCTCTCCAAGTCTATAGCGACGTGACTGTTTATTTCGATGCTCTCAGTGTTTCCGAGATCTCGACGCACACCGAGTTTGACAATGTAGCAGCCTTGTTACAAAAGATTGTGCAAGTATTTCACTCGAGACCACGATTGGCAGCAGAATGGGCATCAAGCGAGAACCTTGCAGGCAAAGCTCTGCATTCCACCATGGAAAACTGCGAACTGATCTTTTCTGTCCTCACTGACGAACTGTATGGGCTGACCAACAAGGTTTTGGAAATGTGTCAGCCCTGGTCCACCAAGGCTCAAATCATCCAGTTGTGGAACGCGTCTAGTGCCAAGACAGCACTTCAGCACATGTCTGCGCTGATCGCGGCGCTAGATCTTCTTCACTCATTGTTGATCATGTAGGTTGTATCCCCTCCTCTCTCTAGAAGCCTGCTGATTCTGAAAGTGAGGGAAAGGCTGAAATGATGGACATTCTTACAGACGAACAAAGCCGGGAAACCTTTGCCAAGCTCGCACGCAGTGCACGCCGATTAAGAGCAAAGAGAGATGGCGTTCTCGGACGGCCTGAGAGCAATCCTTTACCCCTGGCGACAGCCGTACCGACAAACGTCGGTTTTGATTTAGACTCCTACTTCGTTGATAGCGAGCCGTACCGGAGGGCATGGATGTTGGCAAAGAGTAAAAGCTCCTCGAACGATGTCACACAGCCGAACTATAGACGGCATGAGCCTACGAATCCAGCAAGAACAATCGCCCCCTTCCAAGCGGTGCGTCAACAAAGAGATCAACTCAGCTTTCGTGGTTCTGAGGTCCGCGAAGTCTCAAATATGGACCCTCGTTATTCAGTGCACGACCACGGTGCTGCTCGCGTTGTAGAGTGGTCAGATAGCCCTCCTCCTCCGTACACGCAAACTCCCAACAAGATACAACAGAACGTAGCGAGTCGCACTACCGACCTGCAAGTACCGGACATGTTTTCCTTACTTGATCATCCGCCGATTGCTCAAGCAGTATTGAACGCAGATCGCTCAAGCAGTATTGCATGCAACCGACTGAGGCAAAGAGAAACTCGATCGACGAGAAAAATCCTCTTCTAGACGCGCGTAGACAGGTACCGCTCGGGTGGAAAAGGAGATATCTGTTGCCGCAGGATTGTCCTATGGTTGTGGGTTCGCGAATCACCGGTGACACGTAAGGTCAAAGCTCTTTCTCAGCATGAATGTAATGATATCACGAAGTATTAGTTAATATAATAATCATTTGCCGCAGATCTTTCTGTGTTATCTCGTATCGACATGTAGGATACCTAGCGTCTGCGTAGAAAAGGCTGTTAGACCTTTCGTACGGGGGAACTCCTTTGCTCACAGTGAGGCCAGATATGAGTATGGATTAACGCTTAGCCTCACGCATTACCTGAAGTTGCTATCTTATTCGTAGAGCTTGCCCTTAGAGCAGGACTGGTAGTTAGGGTTAGGGTTAAAGGGTGTTCAAGGCCAAGACGATCATCCCGTGGGAGGGCACTCCGCTCCACCTCCCAGGCATTAGCGGCTATCTAATATACAAAAAATAAAGTGCAAGGGTAGTCATAGTCGAAAGACTTCACGAACTGCAGTAGCAAAAAACCCTGCCAAACACTCTTTCCATGCAAAAAGTGTCAAGAGCACTCTTGTGTCGACACCGCCTTGTTACCCTCTCCCATACATTCTCCCTTTCACAATCTCTCCTGTCGTCTTTCTCATATCACAAGTACATCCCTTACGCTGGTACTCCTAACAGCTCACTGGTAAAAATACGTAACATGGCCTCTCACTCTTCCCCGCAGCCATTCATCGTCCAGTTCTACGACCCGAGCATCCAGGCAAAAGACCGAAGAGGTAGAACTAGATCCTCAATCTTAGCCTGGAGTGATGACGAGCTCGAGTACCATCACGATTACATCCAACTCCTTTTTCCACTACCTGAAGGTTCCCCGTTCAATCCATCAGCACCTGTAATCGACGAAGCGACATTCTATGCGTTTCGCTCCCGACTAGAACTACAGACTCAGCTTCGCGCCTCCCTACAGCGTATGCTGCATTTCTATGGATTTCAGTTCGCCTCCGAAACAGGCAGTGGTGACCATTCACAGAGTTTGCAAGTCTTGAATGGCTCAAATTACTCCGAAGCATCGAGGAATTGGGTGAGGAGATTCAATCATAACCATCTGCGTATCACGCGTATTCTTCGCTCACTTAGAGTTCTTGGACTGGAAAAGGAGGCCCAGGAGTTCTTCAGGGCTTTGAGATGTGTCTACGAAGGGGGTATGATTGGTCCGAAGTCTATGATGTTTTGGACCAGAGCCATTGAGAGGCCGCTCTTTTTGGCTCCAGAGGACGAGGATTACAATGGCGGATGTGAATTTTTGTATGAGTTTGAGACTGGGGAGGAGACGAGCTTTGTATCAAGCTTAGAATCTTCAAGCGATGATGAGGAGAAAGTGAAAGAAGCAAATGACAGCCCTGAGACTGTGAGGGAGAACAAGTTGCCCACTTCTGATGACGGAGACCCTCCGAACATTGTATCGAAGAGTGAGCTTTGATTGAGCGTCCAATCACAGGCCGACTATTTTAGTCCTAGGCACGATTAATGGCTACATCAACCACATAAGGAGATACACGTTGCATTAAATCAACTAGTCTTGCGTAAAACTTGCTACCCTACGAAAATTTCTGGAAGAGTGAAGTCATCTCCTCGATTTTGGTTATGTGAACAAGATCTTGGAACAGCTTGCCACCAAACTCCGCTACCCGGTCTCTAAAAAGAGCAAACAACTTCTAAACCCTACCAACACTCTCGAATCTTTCAGCATATTGGCCGCTGCAGGTTCCATGTAGAGATCATACAAATAAGCAGCGAGTCGTCACTTGCTTCACAACACCATGGCTGTTTTCCCTCCCGAGGTGTTGGCTGAGATCTGTCAACACTTTGAGAACGATAAGAATACTCTCAGAACCTTGAGACTCGTCAATGCATTCCTGGCTGTTGAGGCATCAAAATATCTCTATAAGACCCTGCTTGTATATCAAACTCCTCGCAGCTGGGAGAAGCTGCACTACCTCTCACAATGCCAACATCTCAACTGTTATGCCGAAGAGCTTGAGCTAGCCACGTTGGAGTATCTTCCCGTCTACGAGAACTTCGAAGCTTGGAGAGTGGCGACCTCGGAAGCCAGACAGATCGCTCAAAGATCATCGAGCAGCCTTGCAGAAGCAGCCACAGTCATGAGGGAGGTTGATCGTTATGGAAGCTATTGCGCATGGCAAACCGGCGAGCAGATGCTATTAAACACCATGATAGCATCAGATGGTGGTCCAACTGCATTTCTCAGGCAACCTATGAGTGTGATCACATTCCCCAATCTTCACATGGTCAAGTCACTTGGCGCGCACGAACTCTGGCCGCCGACCTCTCAAGGGGCTCCTAATAGAAGGGAATGGGAGACAGCTGTTTTGGAGTCTCTAAAACCCAATACTAAGACGTGTAAACGTATGAGTGCTCACTTGTGTTTCGCTCTAGAAGTATGTCGTCTCAGCAGGCCCCTCGGTGTTGACATTGTCTCCCTCGAGCTGAATAGATACCGGGAAATCTTGGTTGAACAAACATTCAATATTCCAGCCCTTCGAACCCTTCGAAAGCTCACACTGAGCTTTCCCTCCGGCCCTGAGCAAGATATATACAGCAAAATGTGGGGTCCAGTACGTATAATCAAAAGTTGCCCTCGTATTCAGCACGCCCATTCCACAGCCTATCCCGATTCTCCAAGATGATCTCGTGTCCGAATTTCCAAACATACTACTGACTATCGCATCATACAGTGGAAACTTGCCCGTTGGTTGCGCAATGCTCATGAATTGAGAATCCTAGAAGTTCTGACCCAAGACCTCGAAAATCTGGATTCCAATCCCTACCGCAACGTGATCCGGCTGTTCAAAGACGCTGCCTGGCCGAGACTGAGCATGATCTCGTTTACTGAGACCTTCATGACATCTAAATATTTACTGCCTTTCCTGGAAAGACATGTTGACAGCTTGAAATACCTGTGCATTGACGAGCCTATCGTGAAGAGGGATGACTGGCTAAGAATAGCTGATAAGATTCGTTTGATGTTTTCGGCTACGGCTTGCGACCTGGATCTCACTGATCCTCATCCCGCGGCTGAGGACCAAATTTCCCTGGATGACAATGACGACAACGAGTTTTTCACGCCAGAATTGCACCCGGATTGCGACCTCCATTGGAACGAGAGACATCTGCATAGTGACCTGCTTGGAGAAGACTGACGGAGTAAGAACGATGGTGCCAGCATCAGTGCAATCTAGATTAACATACATGCAACCGAAACCAGCTCTCCTACTGAAAACTTTTGGCGTCTTGAAAAGCTCCGAAAGAATCCTCAACGTGCGAAAGGTGATGAAAACCCAAAACCCGGTCCCTACCACTAAGCTCTCCATCTCCTACCAGAATCAATACATTCGGTGGGTTCGCCAACGAGCTCAACTCGCCTACAGTCCACGGTATCGAGCCTGGAAAATGAACTTCATGGGTGGGCAAAAGGGCAGGAGTGATAAATACAAGGAACGAATGAGCAGCTTCTGGGCCGAGTATTACGAGAAAAATTTTATGATTAACATAACATAACTGTGTAACACCTTGCAGATTGATGAATTGTAGAAAAACTCACCTACCAACTGTGTGCAACCCACAACCTTAGCCAGGGCTGATATAAAACCCCCCTAGGGACATCCTGGAGCAGGTCGCCCAGGCGAGAGTATCAGTCCCTGGAGCCGGATTTTTTGGCCCCCAGGCCCCGACCAGCTTTAGAGTCCTTTTAGGGGTCTTCCGCTCCCTTTAGGAGTCAGCCCTACACGGTTGGGGGCGAGTTTCTCTATCGGTAGATCTGCGGGAGTAGATTTACCAAGAGTGCTTGTGACAATATATCACACCAGAACGCGCTCAGAAAATGTATCTGCATATCGAATCTTGAACTCTAGGGACTTTCATTCTGTATGAGCTGTTACCACACTTGAGAATATATTAGCAAGTTTTCAGTCTTCCACGTTCAGAATGCAGGCTCCGGTAGTCGTAATGAGTAAAATCCCACGCTTCAGCCCGCCCCATAGGAAGTTACATACAGTACTAACATACTCGTGCAGACACGCAAGCGGGCGACAGACAAGTGGGGAGAAAGGCACAGCTATCCAATATCACAGCAGCCAAAACGTAAGCTACAAGGAGATCGAGTGTTGTTTCAAAACTGAACGACTGCAGGGTAGCAGACATTATAAGATCATGTCTGGGCCCCAAGGCTATGCTGAAGATGCTACTGGATCCTATGGGAGGTATAGTGCTTACGAACGATGGCCATGCTATATTACGAGAGATCGAGGTTGCACATCCTGCCGCAAAGAGTATGATAGAATTAAGTCGAACGCAAGATGAGGAAGTTGGAGACGGGACGACGACGGTTATAATATTAGGCACGTCGAGCTCTGCCCCCGGCTAACTTCAAATGCTTACTGAATTCAGCTGGAGAAATCCTTGCCCAAGCTCTTCCACAACTCGAACGCAATATACATCCTGTTGTCATAATCGCTGCTTTTAAACGCGCCTTGGCAGACGCGCTGGACATAATCGAAGAAATCTCTCTTCCCGTGAACATCAAGGATGACAAAGCTATGTATCAGTTGATATCCTCGTCAATAGGAACCAAGTTCGTCTCTCGATGGTCAGAACTCATGTGTAATTTGGCGCTTAAAGCGGTGCGGACTGTTTCTCATGATGTGGGTGGTGGAAAGAAAGAGGTGGATATAAAACGTTATGCCAAAGTTGAAAAGATTCCCGGAGGAGAGATCGAAGACAGCAAGGTGCTTGACGGAGTAATGTTAAACAAAGATATCACACACCCGAAAATGCGTCGCCTAATCAAGAACCCTCGCGTTGTCCTCCTCGACTGTCCTTTAGAATACAAAAAGGGCGAATCACAAACGAACATCGAGATCAGCAAAGAGGATGACTGGAACCGCATACTACAAATAGAAGAGGAACAAGTGAAACACATGACCGACGCCATAATAGCACTTAAGCCAGACCTCGTTATCACAGAAAAGGGCGTCTCCGACCTCGCCCAACACTTCCTCGTTAAGGCCAACATCACCGCCCTGCGCCGAGTTCGGAAAACAGACAATAACCGCATTGCCCGCGCCACAGGAGCAACTATTGTCAACCGCGTCGATGATCTCCATGAGTCAGACGTGGGCACCCAGTGCGGTCTGTTTGAGATCGAAAAGATCGGCGACGAATACTTTACGTTCCTTACACAATGCAAGATCCCTAAAGCATGCACCATCCTCCTTCGTGGCCCCTCAAAAGACATCCTCAATGAGATTGAACGAAATTTACAAGACGCCATGTCCGTTGCCCGCAACGTGATGTTCCATCCTCGTCTGTCACCAGGTGGAGGGGCTACTGAGATGGCAGTTTCGGTGCGGTTAGCGCAGATGGCGAAAGGGGTGGAGGGTGTGCAGCAATGGCCTTATAAAGCTGTTGCAGAGGCGATGGAAGTCATCCCGCGGACACTGATACAGAATAGCGGCAGCAGTCCTGTGAGGGTACTGACAAAACTGAGGGCAAAGCATGCGGAGGGCGGGAGTACGTGGGGAATCGATGGAGATAAGGGTACGCTGGTGGATATGAGGGACTATGGAGTTTGGGAGCCGGAGGCTGTGAAGCTGCAAAGCATCAAGACTGCTATTGAGGTACGTCGTGCATTTTCACCGCTGGAGCATTATTTACTGACTTTTACCGCAGTCAGCATGCTTGCTGCTAAGAGTCGATGACATCTGCAGCGCGAAATCCGCAAAGCAGGCGGGCGGAGCGAGTATGGGCGGAGGCGGAGAAGATTAGAGCATTCGGTGATTTTTACGCTTCGAAGACATGAATGTATCAAAAGCGGATATCCACAACATAGATCATGCATGACATTGTATCATCAGCAAGAAACGTTGCAGTTCTATCTCTATGCCCGCTCTCAACGCCGCTGTCCTCTTTCAATGCATCGCTCAGAATAGTAACATCGACAGACATCTACAGCACCGATTCCTCAAAACTCCTATCCTTCGCTTCCAATCTTTCAATATTAGTACCAATATCATCCTCCTTACCCTCATTCTCATCTTCCACATCACTCTGATCTCCCAGCGCATCAGCTCTAACTCTATGTTTCGGCGCATCCCCATCCAACTCCCCATTCAGCGCCAAAGCCAAGCTACCTCTCACAGGCAACGAACTCATGCGCTCCTTTGCCTCTGCGTCCGAGTCATCCGGCCCAGAACTTTTAGGACTCGCAGCTCCGGATCGAGATCCGCCGCCATCACGACCAGCATGAAGAATCTCAAGCCTCTCGGGGGAGTGGAAGCCTTTGCCTGACCCTGGGGGGTCCATTTGCACATTCACAGCATCGGTTTGAGCAGACTCTTCCTCCAGTGCTTGTAATCCCTCTCCTCTCCCCCTTGGCTCCGCTGCCTTTTGCATCGCCTCCGCGAGCGCCTCAACAGTGTTATCATCACTAAACAGATCCACCGTATTCTGCCTTCTTGCCCTTTGTCTCCTTGCAAAATCATCCCCATCAACACCATCATGACACCCACCCCAGCGCTTCCGCATCGGAACCGGACTCGCCGGCTCATCCATCGTCCGACTATTCGCCCTCTCCCTTTTCAGTTCCGACCACGTCCGCAATTGGTTCTGTAAAATATATTTCCCATTCTCAGGATTGAGTTTCATGACCACAAACTCGCAGTGGTTGATATTCCGCAAGTCCTCAAAATATTCTACGCTGAAATGATACCATTTCATCAAAAACACCCTCGTCATAAGCCCATGCGTAACCAACACACAAACATTCGCGAAATCATCCTCGCCGAAACTCCTCCATAGGCTTTCATTAAAGCCTGACACTCGATCATACGCATCTGCGGCGCTCTCACCATTTGGTATTCTGTAGAAGAAATGGCCATAGTCGGCGCGCTCTTGCCACATGCGGCTCATCTCTGCGGAATCGGGTTGGAAGTTTCCGAAGTCTTGTTCGCGCAGGCGGGGCTCTTCGTAGACTTTTATTGTGTGCCGAGGGAAGGGGGAGGGGGTGGGGGTGTTGGAGGTTAGGGAGTTGAGGATTCCTTCTGTTGTTTCGCGGGTGCGGCGGTAGGGGGAGGTGAAGAAATGGAGGGTGTCGTCTGGGCGGAGGAGGGAGCGGAGCTTCTTGCCTGCTTCTTCTGCCTTGAGGAAGAGGGTCAGTTAATTTCTCCTTTGCTATTGGAGGTTGAAGGGGATTCTGGGGGCGATACCTGCTGCCATCCGTCTGGTGTGAGCTTTACACGGTGATCTGGGACAGTTTGGTGGATCTCTCTGTTTTCTGATTCTGTCAACTCTTCGGCCTACCCAAGCAACTTTGCTAGCACTTACTATTGCCCTCTGACTGAGCATGGCGAACCAGTATTATCATCTAGGGCAAGGTGTCAGCTACACTCGATCTCAAGAATGACAATTCGACATACCCGTGGTTTGCCCATGGTAGATAGAATTCTGTGCCCTTTGGATCACGCAAATACATGAATACGTGCCCCAAGAACAATCAAGGATGCTGAGCAAGGCTATCATAAACAAGATTTGCCTTATCGATAGGAGAGCTCTAGCGTGGCTTGGCGTTATCCTCCAGCACAGAACAATTTCGGAACTGGTGCTAGTGTTCTAGGATTATGATAGCACTGAATCTGAATAAGTTTTTTCCCAGGTGCTCTTAGAACTGTCTTTTAAGGGTTTCGATTTATAACACAAGGCTCACTCTCAGTGCTTAAGTTATATATTCATTTTCGGCGTTGGAACCGATTGATCTTCCCATTCCGGCCTATACATTATATTAAACATTATCTATCAAATCTACTAGTCAAGTATGCAGCGCCCATGCCATAGTAGTCTAGTATACCAGTTCTATCTGTCTTATGTGTAACGGAAAAGGTCTGAACTAATTCGCCTTGGGCGTTGCTTTAGAAGATTGAGCACGCTTGCCAGTCAAAATTATTACTAATTTTGGCCCCTGAACACGGAATTCGATCTTGCTATCTTGAATGGGGTCTTTCAAGGCGGAGACGAAGTAAGTGACATGTTCTGCGTATCCCGAGAGAATCGACCGGTATCCAATGTAATCATTTCTAATATAATGAAAACCTACTTTTTCCGTCCAAAACCCACGCTCGCAATGTACGGTCGTTTCCCGAGCCGTCAAGCACAACCTTGAGAAGCCCTATTCGATGAGATTTTCCGTTCCGAGTGTAGACAATGAGACAGATGATTGCATCAGGCTCTCCACGCTCGAATAGGTCTATCCGACGATTTCGATATTTCGACCTTTTTTTGTCCTTGGCTTGGATGGCTTTGTATATAACCTTGCGGGGTTCCCCGTATGTTCCGAGCACCACACATTTGAATTCTCCGTCTATAAGCTTCTGTTGAAGCTGTTCCAATGAACAAGTCCATATTGAAAGGTATACTTGTACAGTATCAGAATTAATTCGCTTGGACGGCATGTGTGGATCACTTTTCCAGAATTTTAGCTTCTTAGGATCGAGGACATGTGCGTCAAAATGTAGTACATTCGCTGTAAGAAGTCTTTTTATGAGATGCTGCTTGAACTCCGGGAACTTTTTCATCCACATGTAGTCTTCTGAGTCGTTCTCTCGTGAGTCCTTCTCTCGAAATTCTATCCTTACTGAGCTTAGGTCACTGGTCCAGCAATAGGGAAGGTCATTTCTCCTCCCTACCTCGCCAAACCATCCAGCCCATGACCAGGATGGGAATCCTTCTCTGCGTTGGGGCTTGGGATTGCCAAGTAGAGTCCAGGGTAACCGTTTGCGGGCGGACCCTGATCGATTGCTAGGACCCTCGCAGGTTGATCCTCCCAAACTCCGTATGCGATGTGTCCAAGCCAAAGCATAGCTGAGATGGTCTAGTCGTTCCGGTTCGCTATCCCTCAGGTTGGCGATTGGGAAGGGGATCATTATTCCGGCCAAACTGACTATCTTTGCAGTCGTTTTGGCGTAGAAGCGGGCGATTCCAGCAAACGCGTTCAGGACATCGTCCTCCTTCGTCAACTCTTTTTTGCTGAACTGCTGGATCTGATGCTGAAACCTGCGGATGGTGTCGACCTTGCGATGGTTTTCCTTACTTCGACTTACATTTAGATGAGAATATTGGTTCGAATTACCGCACACAAATTTACCAGCGCGATGATAGGCCCTGAAACGCTGGCCATTCTGAGTGTGGAGAACTTTTAAATTACATTTGAAAGATTCCACGCAATTCATTCCGTTACATTCAAAGTAGACTTGAGAGTCGGTAAAGAATAAACGGCGAGTCGAAAACAATCCTTCTTGATAAGTCCATCCTCTGGTAGACCACGTGGATTGCGTGATGGAGAGGTGCGGGTCGGGCATCGTGGATACAAAGTCGTACCGCCCACCGGTCGCACGTTGCAGTTGCTGGAATCGAGGACGGGAGCTTACGCCGGGCAGCCCATAATTTGAATCATGGCCCAATGCAAAGATTGTGAGCTGCGAGCCAGCATAGATATCTCCCATACGACCGCACTGGTATTGTTTCTCGGTTGCGTTTTCCTGATCGATGCAATATCTATCAACCCAGAGATAACGGTAGCCTAAGGCCTTGGTGACCTGGATTGCATCTCGAATTGTCAATGGAGTATCCTTGGGAAGTCTTAAGGTCTTATCCTCCGTTTGCGGCATCTCCTTCGCAGCCGGTGCCGATGTTACCATTTCGCTTGCGGCTGGCTTCCCCCAGACGTAGCTGAGAGCTACATACTTAGCGTTAGGGCGATGCTCTCGGATGATCAGATCATTCGATCTACAGTCGATCGACTTCATTCCTGTGACCTCGGGTGCTTGTATGTTGCAATGTTTCTTATGACCTTTGCAGTATCTTAACCATGATGATACCACATTGGGCTCAAAATGTTTCGATACTTGCTGGGGGACAAAGAGTTTTGGTTCCTGTATTCCCTTAGGGATGACAACAACCATTCCCTTTGACGCTATATGTGCTTTTAATCCATCCCGCCACCCGCGCCCAGTTGGGACGACGGCGATGTGATATGGAGCGTTACATTCCCGGAGTACCTTCCTTGCAGTCGGATAATCATTGACGTGGGGAAGATGTCGGAGGTGCGGGAAGATACGTATTTGGTCGCCAAGATCGTTTGCCTTCCACCGTGTAGGGTCTTGTTTTTTGAGAAACGGCTCAATCCAAGGAGCGTACAGCTGACTACAGAGTGGACAGGTTGAGGAGGAAGGGTCATTTCGATAGCGTGTTCCAACGTGATCGACTAGCACACCGACCCAGTCGATGCGGCCCCTATAGTTCATCCAGTCGTTGATCCTGTCCCAACAAATTGTAGAACACTGATGGCAGAGCTGACTACTTGACGAGGTGGATGTCTCGCGAAGACGCTTGGTGGGGGGACTGCCGAGATCCCTAAAATTCTCGCGACTGTTATTCCGATTCCTCTTTCCCGATACTGAAGGCTTTGGTCGGATAGAATCGCGTTTGAAGTCGCTGTGTTTGCTTGTGTCACTGGAGGTCTGTTCGCGTTTGTTAACAAGGATACCGCGACTGGTATTTAGAGCTGGTGCATCTCTTCAAACAAGCAGCCTGACCCCTTCCTTATCTCTTTTCTTTCTCATGAAAACTCAACGATTGAAAGCATCACCGAAAGACTCACAGTTTGCTTCTGATTTGGGCGAATCGTACGGAATCGCTCCTGCCCCGAGCTGGTTGACATAATGGACGTACTGGTAGCCTATGTTCGAGTTATTGATTTATTCCTGACAAGCTAAATTGGACTGAAAGTCGTCGGGTACTAGCTGCAATGATGATATTTGCTGCAGTCAAATATAAGTCATCTAGTAAAAGGAGACACATGATGTCTCCGGCAAGATCTTTAAATAAGGCCGCCTAGGATGATTTGGACTGAAATCTGCCTCGTTCCACTTTGTCAGCCTTACTCCGCCTTACTCCTATGTGCAAAAGAACATTCGAGATACGGGTCGCAGCTTGGCAGCCTCGTGGGGGACAAAAATATTGGCACCCCTCCAGAAGCGCCGCGCAACGGGTCAAGTTTTGGGTAGGGCTTCGGGTCGGGTTTTAGGGGTCCTTAGGCCACCCCAACCCATTGCGTAGCGTGCCCCTAGATGAAGATTAGGTCTAGAAGGGTGCCAATATTTCTGTCCCCCACGAGGCAGCTTGGCAAGTTCAAGTAAAGATTTACCTTATCGATAGGACGGTATTAGCGTGGCTTGGCGTCTGCTCGAACAATCATAATCATTTTGGAAATAATGCTATCTAGGATCGATAGACCGTTCTTTTTTCAGGTACCCCCAGAACTACCTTTAAGGTTTCTGATTCACGAGACATGGCCCACTTTCAGTCATTAAGTTATGTATTCATTATCGACAAGTATAGATGATCATGTTCGGCAGTAGAACCGATTGATCTTCCTATTCCGGTCTATACATTATATTAAACATTATCGATTAAACCTACTAGTCAAGTAGGCAGCGCCCAATGCCGCGCAACCCCCTGCCCTTAATACCCATCCTGTACCAGTCTGACTTCCCAGCATCTTCGCCAGGCCAAAGATTCCACTGCAGGCCAACGCCGCAATGATTTGCGGCGACGATATAGCGACGTTGTGTAATCCCATAATAGCACCAGCTTGGACATCCCTAGAAGCTGGAGGCGGCTCCTCTCCACTGATGTCAGTAATGCAATCGCGAAGAGACTGGCGAGCGGACAATTCATTGCCTATGATTGCAAATGGTGCCCAGAGAGTGAGGGCCCAGGAGAGGCCTACGCAGGCGACGAGTAAGGTGGCGCCGAGCTGAGAGCTTATGAAGAAAGTTGCGAACATGGCGAAGGCGAAAAAGGTGTGGCCCCAGAACCAGAGCTGGGAGATGCGGAATTTCTTTAAGGTTGTGGTGGATGAAGATGCCTTGTTCAAGGCTGGGAGGATAAATGGTAGGAGGATGTTGGCTAGGAAGGCGACGATGGCGAAGAGAAAGCTGGCGAAGGTGCCGAAGCGGATGGCGTCTTCGCAGAGTCCATCACCGTCCTCAGTGTCTGGTGTACCAGAGGAAATTCTGGGGATAAGAGCTACCCTGTTCATCGTTTGGATCGAGCCAGGAGCTAGGTCCCGGGCTCTTACACGGGCAGCGTCTGTGGGCCATTAGTGCTGTCAAAAGCCGCATTACAGCTTTTGTACTTACAAAATTCGCCTACATAGCTGTAGATAACAGAGTCAGCTGTTGCTCTTTGCTCTTTTGTGTTCCGTAGGATGCAACTTACGTAGTTGAATAAAACAAAAACGGAAACCACCCCATCCAAGCAAAGAATTGTATATGGCAAACCTTGCGAACCTTAAGGGGCATACTTCTATAAGTGTAAAGCAAGTCACTCAGGACCGCTAGGAACCCAGCTCGATCCACTCTCTCGGGTGGGGAGTCCGGCTCAAGAATGGAGCTGCTTACGGCAATAGTGATCAACAATGATACAGAAGCAATCATGCATAAACACTGAAACTGCGTCAAATGCTTTGATCGAAATAGCTCCGGTAACGCTGTAAACCCAGAAAGATAACCAATGATGTTGCCAACGCCAGTCATTGCGCCCGCCCAAGCGCTGGCCTGGTTCTGTTGGTGCGTTGGACAGTTTTCGACAATCAAAGTGCGTAAGCCGGCCTGAAGAGGTTGGATAGAGATGTTGAGAGTATATATTAAGACGATGGCGCAAGCGATGACCCATGTTTGCTTAGGACTTTGCTGATAATTGGAGGGCTTCGTGAATCCATATGTGAGATCCTCAATCCAGGCGAGAGCGAGCATAGATAAGACCACACCAATGGCACCACCAATGATGAATGGCCGTCGGCGTCCTAATCGACTCACAATGCGATCACTCCAGGTGCCGACCAATGGTTGGACAACCACACCGGAGAGGGGCGCAGCTACCCATACGAGAGCAGTCAAAGACTTCGACAGGCCAAGAGATACAAGAAATGGCTTTTAAAAAGGTCAGAATCCGTCTACAGCTTGCTGAAGCGGGAATACCAGTCAGTGTAGAAGCAGAGCAAGACTTACAGATCCATTGGAGAGAATAACAGACCAGATAACTTGTAATCTAGGGTAAAATCAGTCTCTGATATTGAATTTTGGGACGAAAGCCGGTGCTCACCCGCCAACACCGCAAGTCAACGTTAGTAGATACAGAAGCCCTACTGATCTCTCCAAGGAGGGCTCGTCCACGATTAGTGTGTCATGTGTCCTCACTCTGCCTAGATCATCTCCCTCCTCCTCGTATTCATCTTGGTTGAGGAGGAGTTCTTCATGCTCAGACCTTGTAATGTCTACATAGTCTTTCATAGCTTATCGACGCAAGGCAGTCGAAGTATATAAATAGAATCCGAGTGAACGGAAACCGGGCTCCCGCATCGAGAAGCTGGTTGCAACCGTATACAACGGAGAGCTGGAAACACTCAACGCGACTGAGGAGTCTCTCGCTATGATGTTTCCTTCGCGATAAGAGTTGATGGCTGTGATGGACAGTAGAAAATGGTCAGAATGAACACGACATCTAGCGGTCATGGCGTTTTTCTCCTTGTGCTAAGCCCTTTTCGGCTGACAGCTGCTCTAGGTATCGGTAGGTTCCGGCCCGGCAACGTTCCGGTAGCGCGTACCTTCCAGGACAGCAACGGCTCTCAGTCCATGAACACTTAATAGTTTCTGTTTTCTCAAAGATAAGAAAAACCTATAGATACTAGCAATCCAATGCATCTGTGTCGCTCAATTCCAATACCCATCTGATCTACAACGCCTACGCAATGCTTCTCAATTACATAGATCATATACTCATCTCTCCATCAGCTTTCGTCGCTAGGTGTGTTCCAATCCTTCTCTTCTATGAAGCTTCCATTACTGTTCCCACTAACGTCGAGCTTGGCCAGAAATTCTGGCGGCACCGTAGGTATATACCTCCTTTCCCTTTCCCTATTTACTCCTCCATACCCAGCACCGTAACTTAGCCTCATATCTACTGTGGTCGGTAAAGAAAATTGGAGCATATGCGCCGGATCCATCAAAAGCCTTTCAGACGGTGGTTCTTCATCTTCGGGCTGCAATGAGCCATTGGCCTCGTCAGCCAGCGGTGGCTCTGAAAGTGCATGACCTCCGGCTTTTTCCATTGACGGACTACCATTTTGCGGAGACAAGGGTATTTGGGATTGTTGCTTTGCTGCACGGTGATGATCCTGCCGCGTTTGCTCCCATCGCTTTTGTGACTCGGTCTGCAGAGCAATGAGACGCTTTCGAGCTACCTTGGGTAGAGTTTTCTCTTCCTTTTCGTACCGGTAGTGACGAGTGGAGTGGAGTAGCTGATGGGGCGTCAGGCGAGTGAGTTGCTTCAAAGTATTTTCCAGGGAATCTTGCGAGTCCGTGGAATAGTCTAAGCTTGAAAAACATTGCAGCCACTGGAGTAATTGTATGACAGGAGTGAGATGCTTTCGGGCTGCTTCAACAGTCTTCTCGCCTGAGGTTGAAAGAGAGCCATTCTCGTAATGTTCTGGAGCTCGGTTATTTGCCCGCGCCCAATCTTCGAGCACAGAAATATTCATCCGTATTTGCATTGCCTTTGTCCTTGCGAGGTAAACCTTATTCGACAAGATATGGTTGAATAGCTCCGCACCTATCCAGTAGAACAGCTGAGCAAGGATCTGAGAGGTGATGACCGAGTGTATGTCATAGAGATCGAGTACAAAAAGTGTCGAGGACAACAATGATGTAACGTTTCGCGGTGAGAGCTTGGCTCTTTTGTTGGGCGGAGGAGGCTTGTAGCTGACTGGTTCCGGCTGGGCTTTACTTTTGGATTTGAATATGTTCCATTCTCCTGCAAACTCTAAGTGGTCGAAAGGTATAGTCTCATGATCTAGGATGGAGGCTTTCAAGACCTTGTCAATTCTCCTCTCAGCATCCCTAATGATCAGTATGAAGATCTCGTTAATAAGCTCTACTAGCTGGACTTGAAATTCCGTAGTTGCTCCTAGAAGGCCAGTGTCCTTTTTCAGATAGTGCAAGAGTAAAGTAGCATTCGAGATCCAGAATGCTAAGACAGTCATATCCCACTGATGACGCTCAACCTTGGCATTGATCTTCTCTGCTGCCGTTAGCAGAAGAGTAGCTAGAAGCTCTGGGTTCGCATGGTAATGAGCATATCGCGCAGCAAGGAACAGAACATTTGCCGGAACCGGCTTCTGCGATGGCGACCTTTGTGGGGTCATTGTGGTAATGATAATGTCTAGTATCCGACCGAGTTCATTCTCTTGGAATACAAACATCTGGTCGTTAAGGCATCTATCCCAAACGAATTCGTGCTGGTCCTCTATTTCTTCGGGCGACTATTCCTTGTCAGCGGCGGGTCTACGCCGGGATGATCAATACTTACTTCAGGCCGCTCGTCCATGCCTAAGCTGGATAGGTCGACCTCAAGGTTCATAGAGCTTTCCATCATCATCCTTCTCCTCATCTCACTCTCCTCCATTTCCTGTTCGAACCTGTCCTGGGAAAAGCCAGTGTCGTAGAAGTCATCCTCAACCCCAACGTCTCCAATGTGATAGCCTTCTTTCTGTAAGAAGTCCGATATCTCACTGTTCGGAGCGGCGAAATCGAAGGCTGTACGACCAGAGGATGATTTGATTGTCGGTGAAGCTCCCTTATCCAGTAACATTTTCGCTATGTCCTTGTGCCGATTTGTCATGGCCCACATCAGAGGCGTCCACTGATTTTTATCTTGTCGGTCGACTTCAGCACCCGCTTCCAGCAGCGCCGAGACTACATCTTGATGACCCTAAGATTGATACAGAAATTCAGCATGTGATCGTGCGTAACAGATCTCTCGACGGACTCACAAAGCAGCTTGCATAGATGATAGGCGCTGTACCTTCCTCGTCTGGACCGTTGATGTCAACGTATTGTCGAGCGGGACCATGCAGAAGCCTGTTGACTTGCTCCTCGTCTCCATTGCTTGCTGCATTATGTAGTGACTTCTGTAGTATAGTCTTCTTCTGTGCGTCCGACATCTTCTTGTCTGAGGCGATTGCCTCCTCATCCCCAGCGGCTGACCCGTCTTCCCTATGCGCAGCTTGGGCAGCTAACATCTCCATGAGTCGGCTATCGCTATCCTCAAAACGATGAGCTGCAACATCGTCATCTCCATTGTCGTCCAGTGAGAGGTTGAAGGCAAGTGGTTGTGCGGGGATCGGACTCGTCAGGAACTGGGACTGGCCTGCGAGGTTGATAAGTCATATGAGCTCCTTAACCGTTCAACTGCTGGACAGATGAGTATTCGAACCTTGCCATGCATCATACATTTCCGTCTCTCCTCCATAATGGCGGACCGGTTGTCGGTCGTCTAAGGATTTTGGTAAGTCGTCCGGAAGGGCCCGTGGCCGATGATTGTCTTCCTCAGACCCATTTTCATCATCTGAATGCTGGACCCCAAGATCCATTTTGAGAAGTCTTTCCCTCTATCACGGGAAGCAGCGCGGGCATATTAAGGAATCTGCACTCAAGACCCGTTGGACTGATTCATGGAGACATAATCCCCATCAGGAATGTTATCGGTATTCTGGTTGCATTCGAGGCACTACAGGTCTAAGTGCCTAGCAAGTCTCGAGTACGGAGTCTGCGCTTCCATGTTGCGGTACCAGAGCTAAGATACTGTGGCGTTGGTACTTATGATAATTCAAAGTGAGCTCCAAGCCCACTTCTTGGCACTCCAACATTGAATATCACCCATTCCATAAATCTACATTTATTTTGGATCACAGATTCGGTAGAGGGCTTGATGGCTTCAATTATGTGTCAAAAGCTCTACGGCCATTCGTCATGTAGAAGATCACTCTCGGATTTTCAAACTGCACGGATGCTCATCATTCAATCGATTATATTTCTGGCGCGCACTTTGTGAAAGTGCTAGCACGTGAATAAATATTGCATTCAGCCCTAGTACATAGTGCATAATTCTCAAAGTCATGAGCCCCTCTTGTAAACCGTACCTCTCCTCTATTCATCCTCTTTAGTTGGGGTTGGGTTTTTGTCTTCACTCATCGTGTCTTCTGGTATGGTTTGCTTACAACGTGCTTTTGGATAGAAGATTGTGTGTTGTGTCACATGACCTGCATCATCCATTAACGGCAACATGAGTTCTGCAAACAAGCCCACTTCTGGGCGGGGGAGTGAGCAAGCACCTTTACTTGCAGATGATGCCCCCAATGGCGACGGTGACTCCGATCTCGAGAATGGAGAGGAAGAAGACTCTAAACAGCAAAGAGTCCGGGAAGGGTTTGCCAAGGCATGGCATTGGTGCTTGAACAACCTCATGGTGATTGCTATAATTATGCTGCTGATAGGTGGCATTGTTGCGTTATCAGTCTATTTCGCAGGTTCATAAGACACTGATCCCTCGTTATCTACTGAACTAAGGTTTTCATAGTCATGAACAAACGTAAAGAAACGCCACCAGCGCCCAAGGAAGCTGAAATGTGTTTGACACCTGCTTGCGTTCTAGCTGCTTCGGAAATACTGGAAAATATGTCGCCCAAGTATCACGAGATTGATCCGTGTACTAACTTTGATAAATTCGTTTGTGAAGGTTGGACTGAGAAGCATGATCTCCGTGCAGATCAAGGAGGCGTCTTCGCATCCACACTCATGGCAGAGAACGCACAGATGATACTTCGGCACGTGCTTGAGGCACCATATCCGGTTGATAATCAGGTTATCGAAGTTCACTCGGGTGCCAAGCAGAAGATCTTCGAAAAGCTTCACAATGCTTATGATGCTTGCATGGACGAAGAAGCCATCAGAAGCATGGGCTCTGCACCTCTTCTAGATGTTCTTCGGAGAGTCGAGGAGTTGTTTCCAGCCGCGAGGCCTCACGACGAGGTCACTACCTTCCCTGGTTTCCAGGAAGTCGGTCAGAAAGGTTTATGGTTTGTAGATGAGGACCAGCTCTCGAAGACTGTGGCCTACTTGACGAGTATCGGTGTCAATGCATTGATTTCAAGTTATGTTGGGGTACGTCTTGTGTTATCTATGCTAACGTACGACTGCTACTAAAATAACCTCTCCAGGCCGATGACAAAGACCCCGATGTAGTTGTTCCATTCATAAATGCACCTCGCCAACCAGGTCTACCATCAAAGGAGTATTATAAAGACCCCGAACTAGTTGCTAAATATGGCAAGACCATCGGCCAGGTATTAGAGGCCTTGCTGGCAGAAGCCGGCTCGTATTCGACTGTGCTCAAATCAATGCGTGACCGGTTTTCAGCACAGAATGCTGAATTGGTTGAGAATTTAGTGGTCTTTGAGTCGAAGCTGGCCAAAGCGACGCCAGCTACAGAAGAAGCTGAGGATGTTACCAAGTACTACAACCCGCTCACTCTAGATGACACAGAGGCCCTGCTTCCCCAGCTTTCTTTCAAAATTCTGATATCGAGCCTTGCACCTTCTGGCTATTCAGCAAGCAAGCTAATAATCGGCTCACCCTCTTATTTGCAAACTCTTTCCACGCTTCTGGAGGAAACTACTAGAGAGACTCTGCAGGCCTACTTCGTATGGAAGACAGTACAGGCTTATGCCTATGAAGTCGAGGATGAGGCTCTAAAGCCACTGAAAAGGTTTAACAATGAATTGCAAGGCAAGGATCCCGATGCGTCGGAAGAAAGGTGGAGGACTTGCATAAAGTTCGTCGACAATGGGCTCGGTATGATCTGGCATAATCCCCGAGGAGACTATATCTGCTGACCAAATCGCTTTAGGCTGGATCCTCAGCAAATTCTACGTTGAGAAGGCATTTTCGCCTAAGGCTAAGGACTTTGGTGACCGTATCGTTTCTGATATAAAATCCCAATTCATCAAAAAGCTTAAGGACGCAAAGTGGATGAGCAAGGATGTTAGAAAACTTGGGATCGAAAAGGGTATAACCTAACAATTACGTTCCAGCCTATCTTATACTACCAGCTTACCAAACACCATACAGTGCACAACATTGTTCAGAAGATTGGCTATCCCACGAAGAGTCCTGACATTCGTGACTCCAATGCCCTACAGCAATACTACAAGAATGCCAACATTTCCAGCATCAAGTTTTTCAAGAACAAGCTCTCGATTGCTAAACTCGAAACCGAGCGGGAATGGTCTGCGCTAGGCAAGCCAACGGATCGTGACGAATGGGTAAGTGATCTTTCTGGAATTGGATTTGGCCTTGCTTCATGCACATTTCTACCAATCTGAAACATCGTCTCCGAAAATGTATGCTGACTAAAAGATAATTAGGGGATGACAGCCGATACAGTTAATGTCCGTGACATGGCCAATGAAATCATGCTTCACCCCGTTGGAATGTCAAATTGACTTCTACTAGGCTTACTACAATCCAGCTGGAAATGAAATCGTCTTTCCTGCCGGGATAATGCAATCTCCTGTATTCTATGACCCCAGCATCCCTCAGTATCTCAGCTACGGTGCATTTGGATCTGTCAGTGGACATGAACTTTCGCATGGTATGTATAATCAGCAGCCGTATAGTGTTCTCAATTGACTGTCCCAGCTTTCGACTCCACTGGGAGACACTACGATGAGACTGGTAATTTCACTGACTGGTGGGACGATAAGACCGTTGAGGCATTTAAAAATAAAGCTCAATGCTTCGTCGACCAGTACCATAATTTCACTGTGCCGAATCCAAATGGTGAGCCGCTACACGTCAATGGGAGGCTGACTCTGGGTGAGAACATTGCCGACGCAGGTGGCTTGAGTGCTGCATATGACGCCTGGAAACAAATGGATGCGAAAGAGCCTGAACTGCTTCTGCCTGGCCTCCAGAACTTCACCAAGGAGCAAATATTCTTCCTCTCGTACTCCACTTTCTGGTGCGGCAAGATGAGACCTGAAGTAGCTGTCAACCTTGTCTATCGAGATCCACATTCACCTGCATGGGCACGCATTTTGGTAAGGCACATAAGACCACATATTGTACCATGACAGAACTGATCATACGCAGGGTACTACAGCAAATTCCCGAGACTTTAAAGAAGCTTTCAATTGTCCGACAAAAGAACCGACTTGCGAGTTGTGGTGATATAGTAGCATCATTCGGTTATATGTACATGGATTTCATCATTCCATTTTCGATTCTACGTGTAAGAGGGTGGCATGAAGCTTCTGAGATGCGATATACAAAGTTCTCAAATTATTGGCAGAAAGCCATCGGATCAAAAGCCGAGTGCTAAATTTTGGGACATTGCGCGAAGGCCTTACAGGCCATGGCGCCGACTTACTTAGTTTCCGTCAGGATTCCAGAGCATAAAGGGCCACCACCTGTGGCTAATCAGCAATCGGCTGTTCCTCTAAGAAAGAATTCTTTAGGCTCTGTTGAGCCGCTTACATTATTTTTTCCCTGGCAGGATGATCTCTTTTGGGACTTAGTGAAGCATCCGCTTATCGAAGGTCGAATACGACATGGGGCATTCGTTCCTCAAGCCAGAACATTATATTAGAATGGATGTCCACTGTTTCATAGCTCTGTATATTTTTGGAATGAGGAGAAGGCTGTGGTGGACTTGTGTTGTACCCAAAACCCTAAGCCTTGCCGAAAGGGTATACCTCGCGTAAACAGTCAATACCCCTCATACATGCCTTTTCCCTGCAATTGACATCCACCTTTCGCTTCATAAACTCCCAAACCATGGAAATCCAAGCACTCTCCCCAGAGACAATTCAAGATACGGTCTCTATTCCTCCAGACTCCATCCCCGCCGACCAAATAGACAGCACATTCTCCACCTGCATTGGTAACTCTCACCCACAAACCCGTCCACTTCTTACCCTCTTACCACTTTTTCAGTCGTACTCACCAGAACCCCACAGATCTCATATCTGCTCCGCTACTGTCCCGCATCCTCACCTTCACAGACGAGTTCTTCGCCTCAGCCTCCAACCTCACGACCCCCACCCCCCCAATCCGCCGCCCAGGCTATTTCATAGAAACAGGTGCCTCCCTCCTCCCGCCATCAGCATCCGCCGAAGTAAGAATGAATATCTAAATGCCAATAGGCGCCTGGTACGATGGTTGGGAAACACGGCGGCATAACCCTAATCCACCTGATACGTGTACAATCCGTCTCGGTCCCGCTGCGGGTGTTGTGAAGGGCATAGAGATTGATACTGCGTTCTTCAATGGGAATCATGCGGAGGAGATTGAGGTGTGGGGGGTCTACGAGGTTGGAGAGGGAGCGGACGAGAGAGTGAAGAATGACACGACCAGGACATGGCGGAAGCTATTAGGGCGGAGGAAGTGTGGGCCGAGTATGAGGCAGGCTTGGCGGGTTGAGCCTGGGTTGGGGCATGTGACGCATGTCAGGCTGTGCATGTTTCCCGATGGTGGAATAGCGAGGTTTAGGTTATATGGGACTGCGGTGCCTGTGTGGCCAGAGGATCTAAATGAAGAAGTGGAATTGAGTGCGGCTGGCATGGGTGGGGTGGTAGTCGCGAGAAGTGATGAGCATTTTGGACGAGCGGGCAATTTACTGCTGCCGGGAAGAGGAAAGGATATGGGAGATGGGTGGGAGACGAAACGGAGTCGAGAAAAGGGGCATGAGGATTGGGTTGTCGTTAGGTTGGGGGATAGGGGCAGGGTGAAGAGGGTGGTGGTTGATACAATGCATTTCCGGGGCAACTTTCCAAGGGAGGTGAGGGTTGAAGGGTGTGATGCTGGAGGGGAGGAGGTCGTGAGTGTAGAGGATAAGAGATGGGTTGAGGTCGTCGGAGTTCAGAAGTGCGAGAAGGATAAGGAGCACGAGTTTGGCAATGGGATGTTGGCGAATGTAGAGGGGAAGGCTTTCACTCATATGAAGATGACGATCATACCTGATGGCGGGGTGAAGAGGTTCAGAGTTTTTGGTACAAGAGCGTAGCCTTCCATGTTAAATCGACTGAGATACCAGCATACAGGGATTGTATCATGACTCTGGTGACTGGAGAGGTGGAGGTGTGAACAGATATAGCTCTAGAGGGCCCCGTGGAAGGTCTTACGGGTACACTCAAAAATTCATGACGGAAGGGTTGGGGTATGAAGCACGCAGATCCCAGGCTTGCGGTACCCTCTCGCAGCCGTGATGCTTCCAGTGGAGTGGGCCCTACTATGACGCCTCAGCATTGACGGGTAGCTGCTGTTCTTGACACACGTGGTTGCGATAGCTAAGACCCTGTTGGAGCTATCACACTGGCCCCTGAACGCCTGCCTAAAGTGATGCCACCTGGTATCCTAGTCAGTAGACAGGATCGTGAACACTTTTGATATATCTTTCTGTTTGTCATCCATGGTTCTGGAATAGTAGGAAGAAAAAAGCAGGATTGTTTACTTTTGTGGAACCAGGGACGTGCACTAAACCCATCGTCATTGCCCGTTGCCCCCATTGAAATCTCCGGGCTCGCTAAAAATCCGGTTCTGTTATCTCGTCACCTCCTCTCATCAGGCAGAGACCACAGACATTGCACAACTCCTACCTACAAATAGCATCTTTCACATTGAAAGTAACAAGTCTCACCTTCCCCTTTCTGCATCTTCCATTGGCTGCTTGCCTGTCAGGATGACTGACGCACCACCTCAGCTTGAACAAATTCATCAGAGCTCTGGATTCAGTGTCCCTACACTACAATCAAACATGGACAACAACACTACCAACGGCAACATTCAGAGTGCCAAAGACTCAATCTACAACAGTCAGGTTGGTCTCAATACATCAAGGTCCTACGAGATGTTGGCTAATAATTGTCCTTTCCAGTATCCCAAGAGCTCGCGTGACCACCAATCAATTTATTGACTCAAGCTACAGATGCTCAATCAGCAGCAACTACAGCTCAGAACCATCCTATTACACAAAGCATTAGAGACACAGTCGCCAATGGGCCGGTAGCGGATATGGCTAAGGAGCAACACGCAAAGACAACCTCAGAATTCAGCAACCTGGCGAATTCCCGTACTACTCCGGATAAGTCAGCCGCAACTGGCCAACCATTGACGCATTACCACTCGTTTTTCTACAATCTCCTAAGTGTGAGTAAACATACAGCTTGAAACCGTTGCAGACGACTGACCAGTCTAGTGGGAAAACCCCCGTGCTACCACACTCTCCTTCATCTCCATCATACTTTTCATCTTCGCTGCTCGGTACCTACCAGCTCTGCGCTGGTCCTTCAAAGCTCTGTACATGGTACTTGGAGGTAGGTTTATATGTATAACAACAGGAAAACATGTCTGACACTGTGTTAGTGACGGCGGCCGCCGAGGTAGCAGGCAAACTAGTCCTCTCGCGAGGGCTCACATCTTCCTTCCGCCCAAAGCAGTACTATACAATCCCACGGGAGTTTCTCGAAGCATCACTAGAGGACGTTGAACAACTCATCAACTTCTTCGTCATCGAATTTCAACGTGTCCTTTTCGCCGAGAACGTCACCGTTACTATCGCCTGCTTCCTCGCTTCTGTTGTGTCATACTGGCTCATCAAGATCCTTCCCTTCTGGGGCTTGAGCCTCATTAGCGTCTGTTGTATCTACCTTGGTCCTTTGATCTACATGACCAACCAGGAGCTTATCGACCATCACCTAAGGAATGCCTCGGAAGCTGTGAATTCCCAAACCGCCCAAATCAAAGATCTAGCAGGCCACCACACCGCCCGCGCCTCCGAAACCGTCAAGGCTTACGCAGGAGACTATACCGCCAAAGCCCAGGAGTATATTGGTAACGCTCGGGGACGTTCTACCTCTCCTGAAGTTAGCAGCCCAAAGTCATCGGCCAATACTCCAGTCAAATCCGAGCCCGGAAGCGCTCCCAACTACAGCGCGTCTGACTTCCCTCATGCTCCTAAGCAAGAGCCCACCCCTGGCGCCACTTCTCATCAAGAGCAGTACGAGAACTCACAGTTCGGCGGCCAGGCTGTGCCAGCTTCTTAAGACCCTCGAAGTGGCTATTCAGCCGCCATGATTAGCTATGGATCATAATCTGCCAGACTGTCATGTGGGAAATGGAAATGGACGAAAGGATGTGGAATGGCTATGGAAATGCACGAAAGCAGTGAATAGACGTACGTGTATAGCGTGGAACAGAAATGATTTCAATGGCACAAGCACTAAATGGGCAAGACTGTTGCGGGTCTCCAAAACACATTAGGCGAGCTCTTGAGCGTGTTTGGGTTTAGGGGTTTTTAATTTTCTTGTATCTCTAGCAGAACAGGGGTTTTAAACAAATTGATTGCTTGCCCGATTCTAACGATATTGGAAGCTCGACAACTGTGACTGATCTTGCAGAATAGACAAATTGATTGCTCGCCGTGGATGAGGTATTGGAAACTTGACACTCTGACTGACTTGGAGGACGTCTTCGGCAATTAGGGAGCTAACATTGCGTCTCCGAACTAATTCTGCTCTTCAGCCTCCAAAGACTTGCAATAAAAGCTACTAGAAGGGATCTCTGGACTGGAGATGTCACTGGACGCTAGTAATGAGAGTAAAGTATCATGCATACGGTAAAAGCTGGATCCATGTACCTCACGAACAGCGAGACAGGGTAATTTCAACACCAGCCAGTGCACGATTGGGTTTACTATTTAAGTGACGTAGCAGTTCTGAACAAGCACTGCCGCGTTCTGTTCTTTAATACTGGGATCCTTCCTTTGATTGCTATCTTGACCGAGCAACAAATGCCTTTCGAGCGGGTAGTACACGATGAATAGGCCCAATGGGCTACATGAGCGAGAAGCAATACATAACATCCATCAGCGTGTGAGCTCACAGCTTGATCTGCCACGAAAGTAATGCGAACGGTAACAGTCTGACGCTGCACCGATCCAGCGGCAGCTTTGTTGAGTAAGAAGTACAGGATGAAAGCCCTACGTTGCGTATTGGGAAATAAGCATGGACTCCACCAGCTAGCTACATGAGAGCTTCTTCCGAGGTAGCGTCAAAACGAACAGAAGCCTTGCGTACGATGAGATCCGCTTCGGTTGTGATTGAAAAGAAGGCGAAAGTGCGAAGCCAGTCGCAGGCTGAATGGTTGTGGCTTGACTGAATGAAAGAAGAAATACTCAGGCGTAAATGCACTGCCTGATGAAAAGGAGGTGATGACTCCGAAAAGCAATCTCCACCATGATTCGTGGTCGATCTGAACGTTGTAGTTTTGGCACGATTGGCCCAGAAGCTTCCTATTATTAGCTACGTCTAAGAGATGATTACCTGGTTCGTTCAACATTCATTTCAATAGCTTCTGCTCAATCACAGCAAGCGAATCTTCAATAGCGTCTTCGGCCGTAGTGAAATGCTGATTCAGCTCTGCTAGTTGGTCGGTGACATGCACAAGTTGGAGATGTTCATCCACATCCCAGCGGTTGCGCAACGTCTCTCTGTCAATTTGGAGAGCGTGTTGGCTCGCTCTTAGCTTGCTGGCAATTTTGGCTATGATACCGGTGGTTTCGCCATGGATCAGCTGCTCGCGCTGGACATGCGGACGCCGGGTGTTGAAGATTCGGGTTATGTTTCGGTGATGGAGACGAGGGCCTGGACGTTGGGTGTTGAAGGTTCTGGTTATGTTTCGGTAATGGAGACGAGAGCCTGTGGGTACGTACGTGACGGCAGGTACTTCTGAAGTAAGATCAATTGCGTTGGCTTGGCTAGATCCTTCAATGGCTGGAGAAGCTGTTGTGTTCGACTTTGTGCGCTTGTTCTTTGAAGGAGTCTGGCCGGCTACTGCATCAGCAGTACGCTTATTGGTTGAGCGTTCGCCAAGTGGTTGACGGTTTTGACCGGTACCGGCCGTGAACGCGAACGAGACTCGTTGCCGGCCTGGTGGATGGGTAAGATCATGTATTCGCCTTAAAATCTCGTCCACGGGTGGTACAAAGGCTGGGACTGATGGAGACCTCTCAGCATCTTTATAGTCCGGCACCCATCTACTTGGATAGATGTCAGATTTGAACGCCCCAGATCCGGTCCATCTATCCGGGTACTTTACGGGTGCCGTGGCACTGTGAACAGCGTTAAGGAGCCGCTTTAACTTCGCCCAGCTGCTGCAATCGAAGCCGGCCTGAGCGGCAGCCTCAGCTATGTGAAGATCTCTTGTAGACATCTCAGGATCTATAAGTTCGATTAGACAAGGTCAACTCCATATAAGACCACTACTTACGCTGCATCTGCGTATGTCCGAAGCGAGGCCCGACATAGAGGTGGGAGAAGAGACAACGGTCTTGCGGGAATTTACACCCTCCATGATTGAACGCGTAGCAGGCAAACATGGAAGGGGGAGAGACAAAGCCAGTGATGGCATGCTGGTAGACACACTGCTGGTCACTGCAGCCAGCTGGATCTAAAAGCCATTGCCGGCAAGTCAAAGCAGACCCACGGCGATCAAACGTATCCATCCTGACTACTGGCTCCTGTAACCTGACCAGATAGATTATTGTTTCAAGCAACAGTCGTTCAATACCATGAGTGAGCTATGACGATATCAGGTCTGAAAATAGCTTTCGAGGTGAAGTGTTGTGAGGTGCGGTCGAGGTGAGAGCACGGCGCAAGATGAAGATAATATAGGAACGCGCTAAGCTGACATATCGCGTGTGACGAGAATTACTTTGATACTCTTCACAAGAATGGACATGTAACGTGAGTAATGTTTCTATGTCATCGAATCCGCAAAAGATAGTATCAGAGATGATATTACCAACAAGACGCAGCCCTGGTAAATGACCCTGACGAGTTTCGAACGTTGCTTCGGGTAGCCTCCCTCGTGCCTTCCTCAAATGGGTGCTTCTACCACCACCATGATCTGCATCGAAAAAGGTCCGGATCCAAAATGCTTCCACCAGCCTTTCTATCACTCTCTTGCATCCGGTGTTTCGTAACCTCAATAGCTTCTTGGAAGCCCTAAAACTTTCTCGCCAATATAGTTCATGATCATCTCCTGGTGACAATCAGCACCTGAGATCACTTTTCGAGAAAACCCCATTGCTTACTCACCCTGCTTACTGGAGCGATGCGAGGGACGAAGCACTCTCTCAGATATCTCTCCACATGGTACTCTTGTGCATACCCCATCCCACCATGGGCTAGTACCTGGGAAGTGTCAGGCTCCTCCGAGCTGGGCACTGGCAATTGCTTACAGATCTTTCGCAAGCGGTAAAAGCTGCTTCAGCAGCCAGGTACTTTGCAGAGTTGCAAGCCACCCCAACTGCATGAGGAGTGATATTGGGATCTTTGCCACTCGAGTCATAAACCCTAGCAGCATGATATGTTGCCAGTTTGGCTGCCTCAAGGTTCATATATGCTGCGGCTAGAGGATGCTGGATGCCTTGGTTCTGACCTATGGGTCTTCCGAATACTATACGCTCCTTGGCATATTTCGAAGCTTTCTCTAAGGCGGCGTAGCCCAAGCCCAAGGCCTCTCCAGCCAGCAGACAGCGTTCAGCATTCATTCCATGGAGAACCTGACTATTATCAGTCATTGCAACCATTATAATGCTTTCCAGACGCTCACGATTTTGAAGCCTTGTCCTTCCTCGCCAATGAGACTGTCTGCCGAGACTCGATAGTTATCAAAGAAAACTTCATTGGCATCGACGGCTCTACCTCCCATTTTCTTGATCTTTCTCAGCTCCAGTCCAGGACTTCTCGTGTTAAAATCGATGAAGAACAGTGACAGTCCCTCTGAAGGCTTCTTGACATCTTTCAGGGGAGTCGTACGAGCCAGTAAGATCATCTTCGAAGCAACCTGGGCGGATGATATCCAAATTTTTTGTCCAGAAATACTATACGAGTCGTCGTCACGAATAGCTTGTGTCTTCAACTTTAGTGTTTCTAGTCCAGTGCTAATATCCTCCCCTTGAGTCACTTTTGTATGAATAATGAAATCTATTGAAAGGAACTCCTGACCTTGGCTCTGTCACCCCGAAGCACGCCTTCCACTCACCACTGATAAGTCTAGGGAGCATATTTTTTCTTTGAGTATCCGTTGCAAATTTGGCCACAGGCTGCGTTGCATACACGTTGGCATGGATTGACTGGGCCCCAGCCATACCAGCGCCACTCTGTGAAATGGTCTGAAGCATCATCGTTGCTTCTGATATGCCAAGACCAGCGCCACCTAGATCCTCAGGCAACGCAATCCCAATCCAGCCATCCTTTGCAAGTGCCGCATGGAGTTCATATGGATACACACCAGATTCATCACGCTCCGCCCAGTAATCGTCGGGGAAGTTGGAACAGATCTTCCCAACGGCTTCCCGTACATCCAACTGCTCTTGCGAGAAGCCAGTCAGCTCCATAATGCGGCCGGGAGTACTGGCAGAAAAGCGGCGAACAGCAAACGGGAATACTGTACGTCGTGAGGCATGACGGTACAGAAATTTTGAAACTGTCATAGAAGAAATGGAAGAGAATGCTCTAACTTGGGATACATTCATGCTGCTATCACTTAATCAAAAAAGGAATTATATAGTACATATATATGAGATAAGACTGGATCATATTGGCCCTATAACGTACAACAAAAGTACCTGCTCAGAAAAGCTGTCATGTTGCGAGGGAAGTTGAAGGTGGGTTTGCGGAGAAGAGGAGCTTGACGAAAGTCACATGATCTCGAGTCGCAGGGCTGCTAGCGTGATTCCCATTGTTTTGATCGACACCACAAGAGGAATTAGAACATTGAACTCCATACTAACCAATCTCCCACCCAGGATTACCTACGGCTCCAGGACTGCTACTCTAGCATCACGTCTACCAAGCAGTTGCATTAAGGACGCTATCCATTAATGTTGTCGAACAGGCAAGCGACGCGCCAGCCCTGACCGTTGGCAACGCTGCCATCTCCGCCACACTGCGGAAGCTCTGCGGTGATATCTTCCAGTGTTGAACTTTACTCAACAGCAGTGTTGACTCCATTTTACTGTCAGTAATGGCAAATGTACGCTCCAGAGCGCCATTGCCTGTAGGATCTGCGCGATGGATCCACGATGAGAATGATCAAATTGCCCAATTCTGTGCACAAGAAGCAGAGGACTTTGCCTTTTCGGCTCGCAACGAGGTAGAATGGCTGAACGAACACATGGCTGAGATCTTCAGCAAGAATCAAGTGAATGTTACAGAGATCTTCAAGACACCAGGCAAATTACGAGGCAAGACTCCTCGAACAGCAAGGAAGAGGAATGCCTTGGAGGTCCGAGAGGTACGGTCACAAATATCTGAGAGAACTCGCCAGCTGATACTAGATGTAGCCATTGACGGATATATTCTCAACCAATGCTCGACCGAAGAACAGCCCGCTGCGCAAAGCTAGTCCCGTCAAAGCTGTACCCACTTTCCAAGTGGCAGAAGACCCTATTGCCCCAGCAGGGGCCAAAAGGATCACCAAAGCGAATACAGACTCAGGCTACCATGGCCTCTCGGAAGATGACATGGATGTTGATCAGATGCCGCTAGTGGTGCAATCGTCGGCGGGCACGAATGATACAGTGGAGATATCGCCAGCCTCACATGTCGCAGTGCAGACAGCCTCAACCGGTCAACTAGAAGGACGAAGCACTACGGAAACATCTTTTCATACTGCTAAAGAAGAAATGACCAAGCGTGATGTAATCAGTGCAGCTTTGCAAGAGGAAGCGTCTCCGCGTGCTGATCGCAGTGCCTCGCCTGGTTCTACGAAGCAAAACCCTCTGGATCCGGGAGAAATAAGCGCTCAAAATGCGACAGAAGACGCAATGGATATAGACATGGTTGACAAGGATTTCAACGAGGATCTTGCTATTGATGAGTCGCGGTCGCCCTCACAGGGATCCAGCCCAGCGAGGCAAATAGTCCGCAAAAGCAGTCTCACCTTCGCAGCTCTACCTGCTCGAGAACCATTAACCACGAAAAAGAGCCTTGGAGCAAACAGAGGCAGCTTCCTCGGACGTCTTACGGGTGGGAAATCAATGGGTGGTATGAAGCAGTCTGACTCCACTCACGAAAAGGAGGTTAACGATGAGATGGATATCGATACCGAGAAACCAACGCTTACTAGAGAGGAATCTGATGGAGATTCGAAGATGGCCAAGCTTCACAACAAATCTTCCACACAACGCCTACACGAGAGGATCAATCTACTTGGAAAGTCGCAAAATGCCCGACCAACGAAGTCTATTCCAGCATCTTTGACTGCGATAAATTCCGTGTACCCTCAATTACCAAATCCCGAGCCCCAGCCACAAATACAACTTTCCCACCAGTTTTCAGCTTTGCCTTCCAAAACAGCTACAGTGTCAGGAATCACTGATGAAGATGATGATGACTGGATTCAGCCGCCTCAGTCGCAACCCAGTGCGTCAAGTAGACCGCAACTCGACAAAAGCGTATCTGTCGACGTCATGGAGGGTGTTGGGGGAAAGCAAACCGTTGGTGGTCACCACTTCGGTGTTGATCGAAATGAAGAAGCAATGAAAGGGGCATCTCCTTTGCGACAAGGCTACGTATCTCAGCCGCATGGGGTTGAGGCAGTCAGAGTAGCATCCGACATACAGTCTGGATCGCCATCGAGACCGCATGAATACGCTGGCCTATATTCCAGCAATGTCGTGGCCCAAGAGCAGTCAACGACTCCGACTGGCAGTCCATCGTCAAAACGGTATGTTGATGGACCTTTGAGCGCTTCTAAATCAAAGTTGCAATCTATCATGAAGACTGCTAGGGGCTTATTTTCAAGTAGTGCTGGTGTCTCTGCTCAAGCGAAGATGGAGACTCTTTCCACGTCACTTCGATTGCAAGACGAATTCCAAGAGCCTTCAGGACGAAGCATGATAGAGAGGAAGGTTCCTGGCGGGGGAGTACCACGTAGTCCAGTGATCAACCCGGCTGGTAGAAAGACTAGAAGTTCCACAGAGAAAGAGGAGAGACGGAAGCAGTCAGAGGCCAAAGAACGCGAAAGAGCTGAGGCAGAAGCCGAACGCGTCAGAGAGCAGCGAGAGCAGAAGGCGAATATGGGAAAGCAGATCCAGTACAAAAATCCAGCAGCAGACGCAGCTCCACTGCCTGCGAAGCCGACTAGACAAAGTCCGAGAAAGACGCAGAATCAAGAAGGTCCTAAACACTCAGTTGAGCACGCAGAGGACGAGGCGCCATCACAGTCCATGGGTCCGCCTCAGCAGTCTCAATCTCAGAGGCCAAAAGATCCACGGAGACCCATCAGACCTGCTAAGGAAGCGGGTCCGAAGCCCAAACCACAACCAGTTGCTATTCGAGTAGGGACATTGTCGCAAGGGATGCGATTGAATAACGCTACTCTCTCCTCGAATCTGCAGGAGTCTTTATCTACTACTCAACCAAAACAGCCAGCTGTAGCGAAGAAACCAAGCAATGCCTCGATCCAATCAACGGCTTCTAACACCAGCTTCAAAAGCTCTGGGACATCCGCGTCAACTAAACCAAAAGCACTGATTGCCGCAGAGCGAAAGAAAGAACAGGTGAGTGATACGTGTCTTTTGCAAATCCATTATTCAGGCTGATTGGCGGGTAGGATGAGAGGGAAGCCCAACGTAAACTTGAGCAGAAGCGTGAGATGGAACGTAAACGGGCTGCCCAACAAGAAGAGGCGAGGCGTCAGGAACAATTGCAACGCCAAGAAGCAGAACGACAACGCGAACGAGAACGTTCTGCAGCAGCAGAGGACCCCAAGAACATTGCTAAAAGGCAGCTCATTGAGAAAAGGAGGCTTGAAATGCAAAAGAAGGACCAACAGAGGGCTTCGCAGCGACCCCCTATGGATCATGTATGTGATAGCACCCTACTGGTTTTACGAACCAGCTAATAACGTTCTCGTAGGTTCCTATTGCTCACCAGACACAGACTGCAGCAAGCACTCGTCCGGACCTTAATGGACTACGACCTCCATCAAGGCTCCAAAATGCTCCAGAAAACAATCGACTCGTTAATAATCACCCAATGCACAATCCTTCCAAACCAGCTATCAAGAGAGTCTTCGACCCGGAGGCTGATGAGGAGCCTATACGACCAGCCCGCATGCAAGGTGGGCCCACATATCAGCAAAACGAGGCGAAGCGACGGAAGACTGAAGATGAAGATCTACAAGAGATCCGCGTCCGTCCAACGATGGCGCCGCCCATCAGACAATCGGGCATTCGTCAAGGTGGACCCAAAGCATCAATCATTAGCAGCAATTACTCCACAGCACCTCCGCCAGCGCCTCATCACCACAACGTACCGTCCCTACTAAAATCAACAACAGCTAATCAGGCCTACCAGCAACATGCCCATCAAAATCAAACGTCCCGCCCTGGCCATCACTCTGAAATGGCCAAGTATCAAAATGGCAAGATCCCCTTCGCAGAAGCCCCCAACCCTCCACCAGCAACTCACAAAACTCCTCTCCCCTCCAAACTTGCCCAACCAGCCAGATCCTCTCCCCAATACATCAACGGCGAAAACATCCACCTCGACGACATCCCAACGGAAAGCGAAGATGAATCAGATTCCGACTCCGCCCCAAAGCCCAAACCCGCCAATCTTCCTGAATGGGCCCAATCTCCCCAACTTCGCCAGATCCTTATGACCCAGGAAGATACTATGGATGCTGACGCGGTATTTGGGCCCGTACCTAGCCCAAGGATAGAAGAAATGTTCCGAGAGCGCCATCACCGGTTCAGAAGCAGGACTAGTAGCGCCAATTGGGCTGATAGCGATCGATTGACAGAGGAGGAGATTAGGAGGGATGTGGAAGCTAGGCAGCGGTTGAGAAGAGAGGGAGGGTGGACTTTTGGGCTGTGATTCTTATCTGCTCTCCGCATTTGACTGACTTCGGTGTTATGTCTGCGGATTGAACAGGTCGAATCGTTACCCTGAAGAGTATCTACTTGCTAGTTGATGAGCCTGCTCTCCGCATTTGACTGACTTCGGTGTATGTCTGCGGATTGAGCTCGCTTGTTTGCTAGCTGTTAAGGCCTTAAGGCCAGAGGAGGACGTGTATCTACGGCTGATGGGATATGGTGTCTGTGTACAAAGATCGGAGAAACGCTGATGCTAAGTCGCTGGGGGGTTGCTTGCTTGCTGATCCATACAAAATGGACGGGGACGAGGAGGGAAGGTAAACGCGATGGGATAAGGCAGGCGTCTTTGGCCAATTCGACCGGAAAATACTAGGTAATGATGGGCTCATTGTGTTTATGGTCTCGCAGGCTGTGGTATTTGGCTACAGCAATTTGGTAATGAATGCCTCTTTCCATTCTCATTCTAGAGAGGCTGGCATTGCGTTAGATATTGGCGTTCCGAGCATTTCTTATTACATGACATCTTTACTACTCGCCTCGGACAGGGGCTAAGGTATGGAGCTGTTTTTACGGACTGGACTGGCAGGATCGAAATCAATGAAATTGAATGTTTCAAATGCATGCACTGCACGATTTGCAAACCTGAACATGATTGTAATACAATGTCTTCGCATGAGTGGATGTCATAAGCCGATAAATTGCTGAACTGCGAAGCGCGTAGCCGCTTGTACATAGTACATTTCAATTCCGCCTGCGCCTGTATGCTAGCAATTCTTTACTTGCAACACTTATGATGTGGTATGCTACAATTGTCTTACACCGCTGTTGAAAAAACCTCGCGGTATTATATACTAGGTAGTCATGATCCCTTTTTCTATTGGCGCCTTCCCCACTCGTGCGCCCGGCCATACACCCACCCGCCTATGCAAACCTCCCTATACTATCGTAGATTTTGAGCCTGGAGCTATTGTACTTGTTGCTGTTGCTGTTGCGGTAGTGGTTGTTGTTGCGGTTGTTGTTGCTGCTGCACTGGCTGCTGTTGCGCTTGGGGTACTTGTGGGTTTTGCTGTTGAGCCTGTTGCTGCGCTGGCTGCTGCGGATTTTGCTGTTGTGATGTCGACTGTTGCGGTGCTTGCTGTTGTTGTGCTTGCTGTTGTGCTTGCTGTTGCGCCTGCTGTTGTGCCTGCTGCTGCTGCTGCTGCTGCTGCTGTTGTTGTTGTTGCGCCAGCTGCTGCGGCGTTGCCCTCGGTGTAGGTTTCCAATCCGGCCACAGCTCTCTTAATTTCACATAGCCCTCCTTCAGGGCCTCAAATCTCTTGTAGTCATCGTCTTTAAGACCCTCCGCAAGCCATGCAGGTGGTAGCTCCAGGAGCGCAGGATATTGCGGTTTGGGTGTTTGCTTGGTCTTCTCTTGATTAGAAATCGCAACTAGGTAGTAGATGTTTGTCTTCAGACGGCCCATATATTCGACGAATTTCTTCTGATTTTGAGTAGGGTTGTTTGATGGTTGTGGTGGGACGAGAGTAGTAGGCGTGGTAGTCGTTGGAGTGGTGACAGAGCTAGGTGTGGGCGCATTCTGACCCGCAGCTTCTGCTGGGTCTGTAGATGTAGGAGTGGCGGCTTCGGGTTTGGCTTGGGGGGATGAAGCATTTGCTGGGTTGGCTTGCTGGGGAGACTGCGCTGTCGCCTTAAGGCCTGCTTTTTGTAAAATTTGGACCTCTTGAAGTAAAAGATTGTTGACAGTGAGAAGAGCGTCAATGCGCTCTTGATCTAATGCAGATGACTTGCTGGTCTGCGAGGACGGATCTTGGGGTTGGGAAGGAGACTCAGGTGGCGAGGTCACCTGGGCAGATGAAGTCACTGGTACAACTGGTGCGGTCATCGAGGAGACAGGTGTGTATGATAGGCTTGTAGTAGTCGGCTGAAATGGTTCTCTTGATGTAGTAGAGGTGTTCGAGATTGGAGGGGCGCTAGATGCGGGTGGTTGCTGGCTATATCGGGGATTGAATGGTGGAGATTGAGCTGTGGAATGTAGAACGACGTCAGTAGCTCGTGCAATAGGCCGAAAACGACAGCAGACGCGTATTTGAGAGCTACTAAAGAAGGAAGGGCAACTGACCATTATGGATGTACTGCTGTTGCGGCTCCGAGGTTCGTTGTTGGGGCAGATATGGCTTCTTGAAGGGATCATCAGGCACATTGGAGGGAGGCGGCATCAAATGCGGTCCACCACTGCCATGGCTCTGGTTAGGTAGGTATGGCTGCCTTGGGACTTGATTCGCTGGCCCTTGTGAGCCTTGTGGTTGGACGTAAGAGGGAGATGGTGCAGCTGATTGAGGATAAGGGTTCGGATAAAACTGCTGCTGTTGTTGCTGCTGTTGTTGCTGGGGGTGCGGCGGCTGTTGGTGGGGGAAATGACCTGCATTTGCCCCTCCTGAGCTGTACATGTGTGGGTGAGCTCCGTAGCTGTTTTGGTAGGCCATGGCACCTGGGACACCTGGCCGCTAATAATAAAGCGTGAGGTGCGGTACCACGACCGGATGGACCTTGGACCTACTTCCCTACAGGCATAATAATTCGTAGCGCGCCACAAAACGCTAATGTTCTTTACAGGCTACTAGAAGTTTCTATTGCTCGAATGGATAGGTGGTAACACCTATTGTTGCATCGAAGCTTCTAGTAGATTTTATTTACATGTAAGCTTGGCGGTATCCTTAGCGCGACGCTACGAATCATTACGCTGGATAGGAAGTAGGCTGCAGTTCCAGGGACCTTGCCGGCACTAAGGTGCCTGGGAACTTGGATCCCCAGCCTAAGCTGCATGTAGAAACCCTAATTGATCTTCCTTTGGCCAGAGAAAGCTCGTCAAACGGTTATGTGTGGGTAAGAAAAAAGAGCACGGGGTCAGCAGCTGTCAGCATGGGTTGGGGGCAGGCAGATGCTTCATTCGCCACCAATCATACTACACTGACAGAAGGAAAGGCGGCGATTCCCCCATCAACGTGGTCAAATTGACCTTGTCAAAGCATCGGCCCATTCCATGCAACGATGCAAGCTAAATACTGTCGGTGGCAAGGTAATACGACGGGCGGTAACGGATACCAGGGCTGCTATAAGGGTTGTCTACCTAATGCATCCACAACGAGACGGCTCAGCGGTAGGAAAGGTACATCGATAAGTGAAATGTCCAGTGACGAACCCACAGTCCCGCCTTACCACAACGAGGTTAGCGTCTCATAAAAAGGTTGACTCATGAACATTTGACATCCTGCCTTTGACCAGCACATGATGACCGGTCACGAGTCTCCTTTCGACCTGTCTACATGCGCGCGACCAAATATATTAGCATTAGAGCCTTATAGATGTGCTAGAGAGTAAGTAGATTAGAAATTCAAATGAAATCCAGCTGATAATTTAGCGATTACAAGGATGATGGGACGAATATCTTGCTTGACGCAAACGAAAACGCTTACGGACCTGCACTAGAATTCAGTGCAGAAGGCAAGCCCAAGTATGGAGCTGTTAATGGTCACTATGATCAGCGAGCCGCAGAAATAGATCTGCTCGGATTGAATCGCTATCCAGATCCGTCAGCGAATTAACCCCGTGTAAGCATAGTCAACTAACGACTCAGCAGGCACCAGAATGAGTTGAAGCAATTGCTGTGCGCTCTGCGAAATACTCACCATCACACGTCCAGGAACCTACAACCGAAAAATTTATTTGTGGGTGTAGGTTCCGATGAAGCCATTGGTAAGATTCTTGTTCATAAAGCTCTTAGCTCCTTACTAATTAACTAGATGCTTTACTTCGATGTTTCTGTACGCCTGGACGTGACAAGATTCTCACTTGCCCTCCTACATACGGCATGTATGCTGTAAGTGCTCAAGTGAACGATTTGGAAGTGGTCAAAGTCCCACTGGACACAAGCAAGGCTTTCAAGCTACGCCCAGAAGCAATCAACGCCACTCTTTCCTCCGATCCCTCAATTAAAATCGTCTATGTCTGCTCTCCTGGCAATCCCACTGCAAATATAGTTTCGAAATCTGATCTGCAAGAAATCCTTGAACATCCTACGTGGAACGGGGTAGTGGTCTTGGATGAAGCTTACATTGATTTTGCTCCGGAGGGCTCAAGTCTCGCAGAATGGGTCAATGAATGGCCAAACCTCGTGGTCATGCAGACTTTGAGCAAAGCTTTTGGCCTCGCTGGAATACGTCTCGGTGCAGCTTTTACTTCTCCACCAATCGCCCGTCTGCTCAACAATCTCAAAGCCCCTTACAACATTTCCAGTCCTACTAGCGCATTGGCATGTGCTGCATTACAACCAAGGAATCTAGCTGTAATGAAGAGAAATCGTGAGAAAATCCTGACGCAGCGAGATCGAATGTTAGAAGAGCTCCCACAAATTCCCGGAGTTGGCCGGTTCCTTGGTGGATTCGACTCGAATTTCTTACTTGTAGAAATTTTGGACAAGCCACGGAATGAGGGTGGCAGACCCAACAATGAGACTGCTGTGGCGGTCTACGAGCGTCTAGCCGACACGAAAGGTGTGGTCGTGAGATTTAGGGGAAAGGAGGTTGGCTGCTTAGGGTGTTTGAGGATTTCTGTTGGAACTGCAGAGGAAGTCGACAAGCTGCTTGAGAGGATGCAATCTGTACTGAGAGATATACTCAGTAATGGGAGTCAAGCGCCTAACATTCACACTGAGCATGTAAAGGAGCATGAGGCGAACAACGTGATAGCATGAATATGCACAATTCAAATTCATTGGTAGATATTGCCTCAAATCTGGCTCAGGCTTTCTGTAACATGCGTCGGAAGCCCAGCCTTTAGATTCACCTCAACCGACTCCTTCTGAGATCCGACTTGGGCTCGTTTTCGGGATACCGTATAAAGCGGTTATCCCAGGCAGGCGTTCATGAGCAGAAACGACCTGCAGTTGTCATCCTGCCTTGCGTTTCGCGAAGGACGTGGTCGGCCGAGTAAGTTCCGATGGTGCCTGGACTGACCCGCCTAGCCCCACGTATTTTCGCCTCGTGAACCCTATTTGTTGATCCAGACAAGTCACAAACAGATCGACCAGCTGGTGGTGCTGGCACTGCATGACCTAAAAGCCGTGACGCCCAATAAGACCTACAACAAACATACTACTCCACACCAACGGATGATTCGCTGCCTCAACTCCAGATAGTCGTCACATACTCACAGTCCGCCGCCAGCTGCAGGTAATTGCACTTTACAGTCGCGCCCCTCGAAAGCTCACCTCAGTTAGCTATCTGGTCCACGGCTCCTGATATTCAACCCCAAGGCGGTTAACCGTTCTAACTCACCGCTTCACTGCTGTAAGATCTGGATCTGACGCAGGTACCAGACCGCCACGGCCTCCGAGAGGCGTCATACTTCTAAGCCTCCGGCTTGCACCAAGCCCCCGCGCACACACCAGGCTTGCACTCAATTAGAACCACCTTGCTACCTTCGCGAAAACACATATTTGACTCTACATTCGTACCCTCTTTTGCCTCTCCATAACATGAAGGGTTGTGTTGCGGATTCGTTGAGTTGAGCCTTGCTTGGATGTCCCCGTTAATCGGCGGTTATTGTTTCACAGCATGAAGGCCGAAGCAGATCGCGATCTCTATGCTGACCTCGAAATCAAGCCAACAGCGGATGCAAACGAGATCAAGAGACAATTTAAAAAGCTTGGTATGATATTTGCGCATTGCTGCTAGAATATGGTCCTAATAAACCTTCTGTGACAGCTCTCAAATATCATCCTGACCGCAATCCCGGCAAGGAATTGGAATATAACTCCAAATTTCAAGCTATACAGTCCGCCAACGAGATACTCACAGACCCGCAACAACGGGCAAAATATGATGCAGCACGGATGCGAGCAGGGTTGCTTTACAATCCCACCAATTCCTCATCACCTCCGACCAAACCAAATGTGCCTCCACGACCTACGGCAACCGGATTTCCGCCACCGCCACGTCCACCTCCAGCGCCTGCACCAAAATCTCAATACCCACCGCGGCCTTCAGGAGCTCAGAAATATGCACATTTCACCCGACCAGAATCAACATCCACGTGGAGTACTTCAGCCAGCGAGGAAGCGAAGTATAAGGCATGGGATCAAATGAGACACGGCCAAGGCCCGCTTCCTCCTAGAAGGACGGTACCGCCCAAGGTGCCTAGATCAGCTACTTCTGCTTTCCAGACAGGACGCGAACCCAATGGTGCGGTTCCCAGAAGCTCAAGTCGGGGGCGATCTGATTGGGACCGATTTCAAGAGGGCCACCCTGGAGTCTCTAGAGCTAACACGTCCCGTGTATCACCGAGGAGAGCCGGGTTTGCTCCAGGTACGCCTGGCGAAGATGAGCGGCAAGCGCCTTCTTCCTACTTCAACATGTCAAAAGGGGAGCGGCAAACAAGCTCAAGAATCCACACCAACATGCAACCACCTCCGAGTCCTGCGCCTACTAGCAGAAAACCTGATCCTTCGCACGGTTTCAAGGATAGAGTCTTTTCGAATGAACCATTTGGCACCAAGGTACGCACGAGCACTCCTTATAAGACAGATGGTGGCGAAAGGACGTATTTTGAAAATCCAGGACTGCACCGAGCTGCGACATCCGCAATCCCTCAGGACACAAAGCGGAATACTGGACTCTACGAGACTCCCCATGCGCGAGCTACGGCTGCTGCTGATGCTAAGCGCAACGGCAAAGGCTCGCCACCGAAGCGGCAACCAAACCTGGCTGGAATGTACGTATCCTCGTCTTCATCAAGTTCTTCGTCCGAAGATGAGGAGCCTTCAGCGAAGGCTCGACCGACACAAGTTCCTAAGAGCAGACGAGGTCGCATGCCGGCAGGTGCACACCGCCAGACAGGCTTCAATCCTTTCGCCAGAGTCGAAGATGCTGGTGACGAGCCAATGGCGCCGCAAGCAGGGCTTGGAACTGGATATTACACAGGACATCGGAGACATTCAGCAATAGACTTAGAGAAATCATCAGACTTCCATAAAGACGATGCAAAGCATGGTACTGAACAATCCCAGCAACCGTCGTCAGCTGTTCCCAGTGGCGGGTCTGGATCGCAAACAGATGGATCAAAGCCCCCGCTTTCGAGATCAAAAAGTTGGCAGGAAAAATGGGGGGACCATAAAGAAAAATGGGGATCTCCACCACAAGACAAGGACTATCGTCCTGCTACAGGCGACCAGGCTAGAACTCCCATGTACGCTTCACAAGGGTATACCCCAGTTTCTTCACACCACTCTTCTTATACCCCTATCCCATTAGACAAATGCTTGTTTTCATGCTATTTTGTCACCCCCAAAGATCCGAGCAAGAAACAGCTGCAATCTTCGCATATGGACCAATCACATCTCGTCTTCCTGCCTTAGACGAAGAATAGACTCCCCAGCTTTCACCTATGCATTTATCACTACTCTATGCTATTCATCTAGTGATTGTTACAGGTGCTGATTGTGAATAAATCACTAGATTTCATATTCCAGGTTATTCGGAACGGCCTTCAGTCGACACACATTCCTTCCGCACTGGAAGTACAGAAAACATTGATACGAATTTCTCTCCCAATGGATATCAGCCCAAGTTCTTTGAATCCTCTCCAAGTCGTACTGGGACGCCTCTCCGTACGGTATCACCAAATGAAGGCGAGGCATCTGCACAAAAGCAACAACCAAATGGCAAGGCACATAACGTACGCGATGATACATGTGAACCTCACAGCGCTGCTAATCCGCCACCACCGCCTCCTGTTGAGGGGTCATATTCTCCGGAGAAGTGGGCTGCGCACTTGGAAACCCTAAACTTCGACATGCAGAATCCGCCTTCAGGACGTCCAGGAAGCCGGACAACTCGAAAGCGTCCTAGAGCACACGGTACCAAGCCAACAAATTTCCAAGCAACTGTTAATGGCACAGAAGATATTCCTACTGCTGCTAGTACCACTGGTGAAAGTCTGGACAATAGTAAGGATAATAGTGATGTGGATCCCATGGATCTTGATGAACCCACCCCCCCTGTCTCTTCCCCCCGTACCAGTGACCATCTAGCGAATGGCGAAACCACTTTTCCAAAGCAAGCTACCTCTGTTGGGAGTGAGCATCGGCACGGTCCGGCACTACCACCACGGGCGACAAGCCATAAGCGGCCAGAAGCTGACGCAGGTCCCTTCAACCTTGGCGAATTTAAAAGCACTTTCCCGTTTGCGCCTAGCAACGAAGGTCTTGGGAACATGAATGACATGGCAACAAATCTTCCTTTCGAATCTCGTGCTTCACCTACGAAACCAGTCGCCAACACGTCTGTATCGCGCAATGGTCTCCCGAACCCACCTATATTCCCTTCAGCGCCGCGCAATATGACACCAACCACCTGCGAGCACTATCTCAGGCAATTACGTGCCTACATGGACGCATGGAACACTTTCAATACCCACATGATAAATGCGATGACGAAACGACTGGCTTTCATCGAAGAGAGTTCGAAGTGCAACTGGCTAGATGTTAAAGGCAATGGGTACGATGATTATATGAAAGGTTTAGAGGAGCACAAGAAGGCTAGAGTGCTTTTAGACCTCGCTTATGAACGTCACGAGGCGAACATGAAAGGTTTGGGTTATATGAGGGACGAAATAATCAGAGGTAGAGGCGGAGCCGGACGGAAGCCATCTGAATTGGTGGATATGCTGTCTGGATTATTGTAGGTCAACGTTGGCTTTCGTCAATGACACATGTTTTGATTTGAACGAGCGAAGCGAGCAAGGTGTTTCGGGTGGGAATATCCTCTTCTTAGTCGAATGCGGACATCGAGTACAGTACGTGTCCCTTTATCCACTCTTAGGAATATAACGCGGAGAATTGTGATACCATGATGGTTATGACCAGGTTTGGCATGGCAAAGGATGGCAGACTGCTTATTTAGGGCGCTTCATTTTCATGGGGTTTGTTTCCCACGTTGTGAATGCGATGGCTATCTGTTACGAGAATTGTAAATGCTAGTACCTGGAAGAGATCATTCGGAAATGCAATTTCTTCAGATGTAAAGGAGACTTTCTGAAGACCATGTGAAATGACTGCCTTACGATGTGCGGAGTACTCTAGTCCCACTCCGAAAAGGGACACGTCGCTTAAAACTGCCGCGCGTAAGTTTCAGGAGATCTGGCTCAGAATTGCCCGTGCCAGATAGTTTAAGACAACCCAGGCAAAAATTATTCCTGCGCATATTGTTCTTACACTGAGCCTCCGATGAGCTCCGCGCAATACTAACTTTAGGCCGTAATTCTACGACTCGCAGACGCACACTCGTAGTTCCACGCCTGCTCGGCGCTCAAGGTCTGTCAGCTCTTCCCAGGCTAGCCTCGACCAAGCTACAACAGAAGTCTTTCCAAGGACGGGACCATTTGGGCTCTGCTGACTGCGACACCTAGTGCACAAGAATTGTTCGCTATGTACCTCCGCAGCTTGCCCACGTCATGCGCGACGCTGTCGGCCCTCCTGTTTTCGAATAGTGTCTCCGCCTTTTACTTACCTGGTGTTGCGCCAACGACCTACAAACAAGGTGACAAGGTCGAGCTCAATGTCAATCATCTTACTCCTGCGCCATCTGAAAACGACCCAAAACTACACTCCGTCTTCTCCTTCGACTACTACCACCCAGCCTTCCAGTTCTGCACGCCGGCAGATGGGCCAAAATATGTTTCAGAATCACTGGGCAGCATATTGTTCGGAGACCGGATATTAACGTCACCTTACGAGCTGAAAATGATGGTGAATGAGAGCTGCAAGGCATTATGCGAGGCGAAGGAATTTGATCAAAGGAATGCGAAATTCGTGAATAGGAGGATATGGCAGAACTACAATTTGAATTGGTTGGTGGATGGGCTTCCCGCTGGACAACCATATACGGATACTTCGACGAACACGGAATTTACCCTGCGAGGATTCCCGCTGGGTATGGTTGATAAGAATCAAAAGGCTGTTTTGAACAATCACTTTGACATTGTCATTGATTACCATACAGCAGGCAGTGATAAATACAGAGTTGTTGGTGTGCTAGTAATACCAACTTCTCGGAAGGACTCAAAGTGGCTGGGAGAAGGCAAGGCAGATTGTGGTGATCCAGACCATCCTTTGATGCTCGATGAAGATGGCAAGACATCGGTGACATGGACCTATGGCATATATTGGCGAGAATCTAAGACTGCATGGGCTACTCGATGGGACAGCTACCTCCACGTCTATGACCCTAGAATACACTGGTTCTCGTTAGTCAACTCGGCAGTTATTGTGGTCTTCCTATGTGGTAAGTCAGGAAATGTAAAGTATCACTGCTTGTGAGACTGACTAAATGGCTCTAGGTATGGTGGCAGCTATTCTAATGCGAGCCTTAAAGAAGGATATTGCCCGGTACAACAGGCTTGACTCATTTAACTTGGATGACCTGTCAGGCACGAATGGCGACGCAGAGGACGGGGTCCAGGAAGATTCAGGCTGGAAGCTCGTCCATGGCGATGTCTTTCGTACGCCAAAGAACCCTCTTGTCCTGAGTATATTTTTAGGCAATGGCGCTCAGCTATTCGTGATGGTTGGAACAACCATTACGTTTGCCCTCCTCGGTTTTCTTTCCCCATCAAACCGTGGCTCGCTCGGCACTGTCATGATCCTTCTCTATACAATCTTCGGATTCATCGGTGGCTACGTCTCAGCGCGGGTCTACAAGTCATTCGGTGGTGAAAAGTGGAAGCAGAATATTATTCTGACACCTATCATGATCCCAGGAATCGTATTCGCCACCTTTTTTCTCCTTAACCTCTTCCTGTGGGCTTGGAGGTCGAGCGGTGCAGTGCCATTCACTACCATGCTTGTTATTCTAGGTATATGGTTCGTCATAAGCGTTCCCCTTAGCTTTACAGGCAGCTGGATAGGCTTCAAGCATGCTGTAAGTCGCTTTCTTTCCTCAAGCAATGCGCCCAAAAGCATGTCTAACGTAGTACTCAGCCCGTCCAGCCTCCCGTCCGCGTCAACCAGATTCCCCGCCAAATCCCCCCTTCAACAAACTACCTCCGCCCTATCCCTTCCATGCTCCTCGTTGGCATCCTCCCCTTCGGCGCTATTTTCGTCGAGCTCTACTTTATCATGAACAACATGTGGTTTGGCAAAGTCTACTACATGTTTGGCTTCCTCTTCCTCTGCTACGGCATCATGATCATCACCTGCGCCGCCGTCACAATTCTCCTTGTATACTTCCTGCTGTGCTCGGAAAACTACCATTGGCAATGGAGAGCTTTCTGCACGGCTGGAGCGAGCGCGGGATATGTCTTTGCGAATGCGTTGTTGTACTGGATTAGGACATTGAGCTTTGGGAGCTTTACAAGTGGGGTGCTTTATGTGGGGTATAGTTTGTTGGTCAGTTTCTTGTTCTTCATATTGACTGGTGAGTCTCTAGATCTATCCGTTTGTAAGCCAGCATAAATGCTAACATTAGGCCTAGGCACCATCGGCTTCTTTTCAAGCTGGGTGTTTGTGCACAGAATTTACGGTTCTATCAAAATTGATTGAATGTGCCGTATTGAGAAAGGGAGTTGAGTGGTCTATTCGTGCAGAATTCTGTTGCATATAGGGTACGTTAGGTGTTCTGGAGACATAGTTATATTCAAGACTTATTTGTATTCATGATCAATTGGCTGGACTCCCCCATAAGGCTAATAGCTTTGGCGTAAGATCAATGGCATACAACATGACAGCCTGATCGACCAACTAAACGTTCTTCTCGGATGAAGAGAGTTCTTCAATGATAATGTGATTCAGGTTGCTTGGCATTGACACGTAGACGTCAACAACATTACATTGTGATAAGTTAATGATCGCATGCTGCTGCTATCAAGGAGTCAAAACTTGCCCGTAAACCATTGCCATACCTCATTAAGAGGTCCTCTCTTCTTACGCTCCTTAAAGCGTACTGAGGGTCCATTGCTCATTGAAGAGAACCCTGACAAATCCTTAATTTTTCCCATGAGCCGTAGATAGAATCAGTGGACGTGCACTTATGTGCGCAGCCTTGCCGTAGTCGCTTAGATTTCTACCCCAAGCGAAGCCTAGTCTTCTTAGACAACCCATCTACTTTCCTACACAAGACAGGTCTTTTTGGATATCTACATAGTCGTGGGAAGACCTGAAAGCACCTTTATTTCGCTAGCTTAATACAGGTGGATTGTCTAAAATAAAGTACACACACGCTAACAGGGAGAGCGTCAAAAGTCGAGCAACAATCCGGCATTATATTCTCTCCATTTCCACCCAATACAATTCTATGAAGGTATTATTGTCTCCCTAATCCTGTGCTAGCATAACTAAGCTTACCTCAAATCCATAATCCCCAGATCCTCGAAACCCAGTCCGCCGTGCTCTCCAACTACGAAGTCATCGCCCACATCAAAGCATCCAGCGCCAAACCCCGCACCACCCCTCAAAAGCACACCAACGTCTCCACCGTCATGAAAGAGGTATTTTTCCCTCCTTCCCAACCCTCAACCTCTCTACAACATCCATTAACATCCTACAGATCACAGACTACCTCTCCCCCCCGCCCTCTTCCCGCTCCCCCATCCCCCCTTACCAACCCCCCCACTACAGCGCCGCAACCGTAAAAGCGCTCGTGACGCGCTTACAGCCGTTTCACTTAACGAAATCGGAGTTGTTGATGGTGCTTAATCTACGGCCGGGGGAGCTGACGCTGTTGGATTGTGTGGTGGAGGAATGTGATGAGCGGTTTGAGCAGGAGAGGCAGGAGGAGATGGTGGGGATTATTGGGGATGTGTTGGGGAGGGGGGGGAGTGGGGCTGGG